>JAKWJA010002499.1:18524640-19124640 GCA_027704765.1 Solanum habrochaites | reverse complement strand
TTAATCATCCTATACGAAGGGTCTATGTATACTTAATATATATAATAATATGTCTATGTAGATGTCACACCGCAACCCTAGGTGAGTTGGACAAGTACCGTATGAATACATGCTTTACAAGTAACCTACGATGAGAAAGTAAACTATTATGCAAATTACTGATGAAAAGCTTTATATACAAGACATGTTGACTAGCTTAACCAATACATGTGACAAGTGAAGCTATGCATACAAATGATAGTTTTACAGTGTCTATAAAATCTCTATTAGAATCCATGCTTTGAAAATACACATAGCAAAGACTCGGCAAAGCCTCAAATCAAACTGGAGCTCACCGAATAAGGGACGTCAGTATGAAAGAATGCACTAAATATGTAAGTCCTAATACAACCATATGTGACATGAGAGCCCAAGTGAAACCAAATACCAATAGATAAGGATTACAAACTACCTTTGCTTATACTTGTGGAATTGTGTATATTGCATTCTTTTCTTTATTTTTCTCTGCGTTATAATTTTTGTAAGCCATATGATAGAAATGACCAGCTGATCAGTGGTAGGTGAGAATGACCCATGCTAGGGATTTTAACCCCTGGGTATATATCTCATAATTCCACAAATTGGGATCGGCCCATGCTAGGATTTTGTCCCTGAGCTATTACCCTTCCATACCAATTGGGATTGGCCCATGCTAGGCTTTCGCCCATGAGCTGCCACCCTTCCATACCAATTGGGATTGGCCTATGGTAGGATTTTTCACCTGAGATCGCACCCTATTATTCCAATTGGGATTGTCCCATGCTAGGCTTTCGCCCCTGAGCTGCCACCCTCTTATACCAATTGGGATCGGCCCATGCTAGGCTCTCGCCCCTAAGCTACCACCCTTTTATACCAATTGGGATCGGCACATGCTAGGCTTTGCCCTTGGGGTGCCACCCATAATTATACATGTTTCTTCACTTAGATTTTTTTAATCATTGAGATTGTTTCTTTGATTTTCATAACTCTTTAGAGACTGTGTACCTTTGATAATCATAACTCTTTTGAGATTGTTCTTTTGTTGATAGCAACTCATTTTTGATTCATGTTTTAGTGGTTATAATCATTGTTGAGATTTGGAACTATGAACCAGTAATAGAAGACATACAAATATGAACTAATGATAATGAAAATGACATGGGAAGCAAATGTGACACCAACGTTGTAACACCCCGTATCCAAAAAAGTAGAAAAAATGCAGATTTTCAGAAATTGCAGGTGCCAGCGACGGAGCCAACTACAGACCGTCAGTCAATGTAAAGTCCTTCAGTCGACTCCATCAATGGGACAACTGAATCTCAATTCCAAGCATCACACGATGGCCAACTAGTACAGACTGTGAATAGACTTACGGTCTATCAGTCGGCTACATTGATTGATCAGCTTACTACTAGTTCTCAATCGCAAACGACTGTCGACCAGTATGAACCGTCAATCGAACTACAGTCCGTCAGTCAAATCCGTTGATTCCCCAACTGACTTTCAACGTTAAGTCATAAACGATGGTTTACCAGTACGGAACATCAGTCGACTTACGGTTCGTCAGTTGACTCTATCGGTGACTCTCAGAGCTTTTAGTCAGGGGTGTTTTAGTCTTTTCCCACTTTGTTTAAACCTAAGAAATGTTGTTTTGACCCTAAATCATCATACTTTTGTTAGTTTAAGCCTAGGAACATAACTAAAACTTACCTAATTCAAATCATTAATCAAAACTTAGAAAATTAGAAGCAAGAAAGGAGAAAAAGGTCACGAACCCTAGTTCAAGAAAGCAGCAAGGTTCCAGCAGTTCCAGCCCCAAAATCTAAGTGTTTCCCGTGAATTTCATCACAGGGTATGCCAGATTTCACTAGTGGGTTTTTTGACAATTGGAGGGTCTTTGTTTTCATTAAATTCTTTTGCCATATCCGATTGGACAGTATTCAGGGAAAATCAATTAGAACTCAGAATTATTAGTTATATGTTCCAAATCAGATTTTAATGTTGTTATTCAGTTTATTGCATGAATTTTGGAACCCTAGCTATGTATTTCTTTAGTTTTTGACTACACATGATAGGTCAGATATTTCAGTTACTTCATATATACATGCCTCAGTTATAAATGCATAATTACCATATTAATTGTTGCATTCTCAGTTTGCATGTTCAGTTTTGAGCTATCCAATATTTAAATAAACTCATAATCTAGTTAATGACATAATTCATTGGGAGTACAATAGTACCGAGTTGGACTAGGGTTCAGCATACCCAATTAGTCCTAGAACTATTAGCCAAGTAGGTTGTAAGTTCCCTCTATGGGCAATTAGCTTAGTGATCATGTGAGCATGCCTTTATACCTTTGGCAGGGTATATGGGATCCTCGATGGGGCGTATAAATCGGACTCCACATTTAGATAATTTAGTTTTATTATCGATTATTAGTATCTCCACAGTTGCCGTCGGGAATACTCTTGCATGACCATTTATAGTATATTCAGTATTTGTTTCAGCATGTTATAAAGGTTCATTTGCATCCGCAGCTAGCTCAAAATTTAGTATATCATGTTAGATTATTAGACTTTCTTTTTTGCTTGTTCATTATGTTTTATTTCAACTTTACTCTATCCTAACGTTCAGTAACCTGCAAGTAACTAAGCCTACATGCGCCTAAATATTCTCATGATGTAGTTTAAGGCTTTCAGCATCAGATCACGCTTAGATTGATTCCAGATCTCTAGTTCAACCAGATTCAGTGGTGAGTCCGCATTTTCACGAGGACAATAGTCATGAGTTCAATTTGAGTTATTTTAGGTTCTATTTAACTTCAGTTTTGTAGACTTAGCGGGCTTGTCCTAGTATTTCTAGTCATTTAGAGGCTTATTCAGACATATTAGTTTAGAGTAGTATTGAGTAATAATTCTTCTTTGTATTAAATTCTCAATATTTCATTTCTTCAATATGGTGTATGTGTATGATATTCCACCATCTTTTCAGTTAATTATTGATTTAGCGTCCGCATTCAGTTTATTCTTTGTATGCTCATGATCATGCCAAGAGGGTTAGCTTGGATCACTTGGGTCCTAGTTCCGTGTCTGCGTCGGGGGGGGGAGCTCGAGGTGTGATAAATGTAATACGTCTTCTATGGCTCGAACACAGTTTGACATCTCCAATTGAAGGAACATAGAAATTGAAGACATTTAACTTTAGAGAAGAGATTTGAAACTCTATTGTTAAGACCAAATTACTCACCAACTACATCAAAGACAAGGTTACCTGAATGGGAACCAAGGAAGAATGTGGGGAACAATTTCAACTTAAGACGGATATATATCCAGTAAGTACATACATATACGGATAATTCCAAGTAAGACATACCATGAAATGTAAAATATAGGCAAGTATATATCTTGTGAGGCAACATTATAGTCAACAAAATGGGAGTAAGAACCAATAAGGGAACACATCAACATGTGAAAAAGAATGAATTATGATGGAATAAACTATGAGGCAAAGTTAGAAAGGACAAGGGAAATTGTTATCATCCTATAAACATATGTTATGATGTGTAATCTTAGATCACTTTGATTATTATAGGAAATACGTGAGAGAGTACTTTGACAATGAAACAAGTTTAAACCTTGCATGGTAACCATTGGAAGAGCAAAAATGCACATTTAATAATAAACTCATAGTAAAGTGCTCACTTTAATTCTCTAGGGAGTACAAACTGCATTTATGGATCAGTCACTACCAAGAGCACATAGAAAGCTTACAAGTGTTGGATTCATATCAAGGAAATAGGAAATTGAATAGCCTTACATACCTTGCTGCACAACAATGGATATAAGAATGAGTTAACCATCTTCCTCTCAAATTATTCATCTTGATAAAAAGAAACCTCAAATGCCAGGACTTGGATTCTTTAAGGTTTAGGTTGTCAGCTTCCCCCTTGATGTTAATTCATATTATTCACTTGAGTTCCTTAAGATGAAGATGTTGTACCAACTTGTACTTCAATAACACATGTTTCCTTCAGATTCTAATGCTGAAGCTGTAGATCAGAACTCTTTAGAGCTTCTATGGCTTTCCTTGGGAGTAATTTTCTTAAAAATAAGTGATGGGGGGGGGGTGATAAGCTTGAGTTCTTTAGATGTCCCTTCCGGACGTTTTCACTTAATAAATTGGAGAAATAATATGGTCCTTTACTTTTAACCAAGAAAGTGCATCGCCTCCTTAGTTTGGGCCACATGTTTTTAATTGGTTGCATCAGCTACTTGCTCTTTTCACTTAAATTCAGTCCACTTATTCTAAGTAGGTGCATCACCTACTTTCTCGTTTCACTTAAATTCAGTTTGCTTATTCTAAGTAGGTGCATCACCTACTTGATCCTTTATAATTCAATCAACTTATTCTAAGTAGGTGCATCACACTACTTGCTCCTTTTAACTTAAAATTTAGTCCACTAACTCTACGTACGTACATCACCTACTTGCCCTTTTTCACTCATAATGCAGTCCATTAATTCTAAGTAGGTGCATCACCTACTTGTCACCTACTAGCATTGTTTAGTCGAGCAAGCACCTCAATTATTTTACACCATTTTCCCTATCCTAAATTATTTTCAAGATCGTAGCACTAAATACAAACTTGACCACTTTGACTTTTATATCAAATACCACCGTTTTAGTATCCCAAGTTTGAATGGTTTTTTTAGGTAAATTATTCATATATTTGTTGGAAGGCACGGTGTGTGACAACTTCAAACATATACTATTGCACCAGTCACATAAGAAACCGACTCCACAACTATACCACAAGGAAATTTTTAAGCGACATGTACATAGAACTAGTTCACGTAGAATACGGGGTGTTACAATAGATGTGGTAAACATCCGAGTATAAGTAATGAAAAGTTTTCAATTTTCTTCTAAGAAGTGATTTACTTATGAATGTAATGAGGTAAGCTAAGAGGCTGGTCTTAGTCCTCAAAGAGAACGACGAAGTCGGTTACATATAGGAGGCTTTCCCGGATGTGACACTCATAATCCTTTTACTCTACAACACGACAAAAGAGTAGAAAAGAAGAAAAACTCTATCGTTGTATTACCTCTAGCTCATAGATGTGTCGCGACTCACACCGATGAACAAGACTCTACTAGACATGGATTTTTGAGACTTTTCAATTCCTAAATACTACTTCATAACCTATGCTTTGATACCAAGATTGTCACACCTTGAGAGCACACCCTAGAAGATATTGTACTCTTATAGTGCGACTCAGTGTACTTGATCTCTCGGAGATCTTGTACAAGCCCTGATTCATTACATACATGTATAAAAATTAGTGCGAAATTATAAATTTTCAAACCAATAATATCTCATAACATATTTCATATAAAATCATAGAAAATACTAAGCCTAAACATACGCCAATCTTACACTCAAGAATACTTATGGAAATGGTCCATACAATCGAATATAGAAACTTAGTCGATTACAATACTTGTTAAAAGAATTCTAAAGATAGTTATATCCACGAATCAAGTGAGGACATACCCCAACTTTGATTGAAAGAGTCTAGATTCCAAGTTTTGCTTCAAGATGTCTCTCACATTCCACCTTCAACTTTAGATATAGACAAAATGTATGGAATTAGTACAATGCATGTACTAAGTATGACAGAATGCATAAAACATATGATAAAACAGACTGCCACGGCCCCGCCGACAAATTATCCGGAGAAACCTTAAACAATATACCAGCGCAGTTAGCCCAATTGAGCAGGTCCCGCCGCCTCATCCTACAAAAATTAGTTAGCAGCGGAAGTATAGCCGTCGTCCTCTATGCCACGACAAGAGAACCGCCCGTTGTTATGAGGTATCTGATGTTCGTTCTGACGCGGGTTAGTCGCTCCGGACGACATAGAGGGAGGTGTGCTGGGGGGGAAAGTGAAAGATAGAAGTTTAAAAGGGGGAGGGCAGGGTTGGGTGGGTAGTAGCGAAGGAAAGAGGAAGTCTACTCTCACCAACCCAACGCCACACACCAACCCCAAACTCAACCAGCACACAGTTTCAAACCCGCCCTCACCAACCCCCTCCATCAACGACCATAACACACCCCTCCACCTTTCTGCCATCTCAACTTAACCGCCCCCTACGACCTTACCACAACACCTCACAGCACAGTACGTACACGGCACTTCACAAGTATGCAGAATCTACCCCCACAGCACTCTCCCATAACCTCACCCGTCTTTTCGATTTCAGAGACACCCCTACTCTAACCAGCAAAGGTCGAACCACCTTATATGTTTATACCCCCCCTCCCACATCCACCTTCCCACTCTGAAAATCATTAAGACCTAAGCCCACGCGTTGCGTATCTAGAACAAACTCCAATTCCACAAATCCCCATTCATACGCCAGGGAGCAACTCTCACTTCATTCACCCACCACCACTAAATCCCCATCACTACTCAACCAACCCCACTTACACGAGCCATCCCACCTTCGTCAATCTACCGATCAACTCACACATTGCATTTTCTTCACTCCCCGCTCCTTTTTCACGGCCAATACTATGCGCCCTGACGCTTTTCTAACTTACAATCCACCAAACCTCAACAAGCTCATAGTCTAATCCTCGAAACTAGCTCATGTCCCCCACAATTTTCCCCCCAACCCTCTCACTACTCTACATCCCCTTCCTCCACTCACAGAAGACCAAACCACGGTCGCAAACACACAAACTCTTCGCCACTCTGCAATCCTCCCCCCCCCAGCCCTAAAACACCAAAATCTTCCCTATGTCCGTCGACACCCTTCACAAACCCTCACCCGAACCCACCCGACCCACTCATACTAGCCCCCTATTCCTAATCATCTTGTTACACGTTTCCCCCTATATTTACATTAAAACATTATATTTTAAATTAAAAATTCATACATAAGCATAAGAACCACATTTAAACACCCAACATCACATTTAAGGAACATTCCAAGTCATACTTAATTTATAGCAACTTACAATAACCTTATAGGACTTCATAGTAAGTTCACAGTAACCTATTTAACACATAATCCTCTCATCCAAGGTTATCCTAAGACTCACTTAAGTAGGACAAGAAGAGACCACAAATACACCTTCTTCAAGCATACCTAAATGATCCTCAAGACTACCTAGGAAAAGATCCTTCTCATTTCATTAATCAAACTCACTACCTAGAATTACTCTAAACTAAGACAAGAAGATAACACCCATACCCTCTCTTCAAGCCTACCTGAGCAATCCTCAGAGCTACTCTAGATACTTGCTTTTGCATTAAAATACCTTCACTTAAGTCATTATGTCCATTAACTCATTTATGAGACATTCAACAAGTAAGACAATTAACATAATGGTCTTGGAGATGACCTAGGGACTCACATATTAACATCATCAAAGACTAATCGGTGAATGGTTTCTGTATTAGGTATCATTTAACACTTAATTCATAGTAGAACTTATTCAACACTAGAATTTTTCCCACATTATGAGAATAGGCAATGACCGACATAGACAATGGTATTTAAGCATGGAATCCGGAGTCAACCCTACTCCGATAAATGGTGTTCTACTTGCCAATGGTAGGACTAGGACACATCCCATGTAGGCACATGGTTAAGGAATATGAATGGTTTCTTTGTACTCTAGCCTCACCTTCAACTAGAGCTACTCCCAAACCATACTCACCTGTTGCTAGCCTTTGTTCTCATATATTAATTCAATCAAGAAGTATATGAAGAGGTTCCTTACCTTAGTTCATAGTAACATCATAACATACCTTACCAAAGAGGTACCCTAGGGTTGCCTTTCAATAGTTAAGAAGATAGCTCAGTGATTTCCCTAAGGATGTTGTTCCAGCCAACCAACCATAAGCCCACCATTCACACGAGAAGGATACCATTATGGGTTTTGACTTCAAGGATACATAACCTTCTTTCTAAAAGGTTCCACATAAATTACCTTTTTTGCTAAATTCAAGATCATATTCATTTCTTACTGTCACATAAAACTTAAGTGTCTTTTTGGCATCCTAGACTCAACATCATAAGAGTACCTTAGGAAACGGCCCATATATCATGATACATAATTACAATTACAAAAGACTTTACAGAGAACTAAACATAGGACATCCTTGGAATTAAGGATTTATTTCCTTGAACTTAGGGATCGAATATAAAGATCCTCAATTATAGAGACAGCCTTTAAGCATGCATAACCTACAATTTGTGTGAAAAGTATAGAAGAATGGAGTTGGCACAAGAATGCACCAAGTATGGCTGGGTACAACATCCACCAACTTTTTCTAAAACTAAGGCCATAATAAATCTGTAGCATCCTCGAAATCACGAGGACCTACCAAATGGTTTGGAGAAACGTGAAGTCCAAACCACTGCAAGTGTCGTCAACCTGTCCTCTGCCTGCACTATGAAAATAGTAAATTGTGGGGGGTTAGTAACCAACTTGTACTAAAGATGGGGTATGCCACACATACAACCATAACGATAGCATTGATCAATGAATGCTCTTCTAAGTGCAACATGCAATTCCTTGTAAAGTCTAGTTCATTAGACTTTCCTATTGTTTGTTGTGATTGTGGTAATGAATGTGAGTATTTTAATGCATTCAAAGAAACACAAATCATTCTTTATATGATTAAAAGAAATAGTATCATTAACATAACTTAGAACACCTCGGGCGAAGATTAATTTTAATCTCCAAACCCGAGGCTCCTCTTGGTACAAATTTATTTTTCAGTCTTTTATGTTCGTTTGTGGTTATTTAATAAATTCTTTGGTCCTAGTTTACTTACAACGTGAAATATTCATTGATTAATATACCCACATGAATCAAGAAGTAATTCAGAAATAAGGAAATGACTTTCACACAATCTGGGGCATAATTATATTTTTCCTGTAAGTCAATCCTTAGTGATTGCATTAATGTGTCTAGATCTGGGAAATATCATTAGCTTAGGATCTTGTTACTTGAGGCGATGAATTCTTTATTAACCAATCTGTCGTGACTATTCTATTATTGTTTATAGGCCTAGTATAAGAATCAATTAAGCCAATTTATTTGGCTAATATATTTTGCAAATTATATAAACTCATTATAAGCCAATTTATTTGGATTTATCATTTATAACATTTGGATTCATTAAGAGTTATGCCCTTTACTTATTGTAAAATTTATTGGACACGATTTGACTATCCTTACAACAATTTACTCATTACATCAAGTATTCATTACATTTCATAAGCCATTATCTATTGATTATGTCATTGATTTCATTAATTTCATATTTTATATATTTAATACACGAGACCCTTCAAATTTGTTGATATAGCATGAGACATATCAAATGAGGGCTCCAAACATATGGGACCTCACCCGAGGGCTTCTTTAGCAAAACAATAGTCTTTGCTAATTCATTAGTTATTCATACCTAGGATGAATTTTAAGACTCTCATCGGGATCATGAAGTGAAATGACCAAGAATGACCTAATGGCATTACTTGTCACCTTTTGATTGTCTTGCACAAACACCTTCGGTATATTTCATTTCATTATCTTTCATACTCTTAGGACTCCAACCTTAGCTGAAATAGATCATGTGACCATCATAACATCCAGTGTATACCCTACACCGAAAAGAGGTGGAATCAACAATCAAAGTGACCCAAAACATAGCGTACATGGGAATTGAACACCGCTAGATCTGTATATTGGCAGTATAGGTTCAAAGACTTGGAGATATAAGGAGACCCATACCAAGCATACCGGACAGTCTCATCTCATGTGAGTTACGTGAACCTCTGCCCTTCCCGAAAGAAGGCATCACTTCTCATAGCTAGCCTATAGGGGCTTAGTATAAAGTTTCATTTCATTCAACTCATACGTCATGCAAGCTGGCTTCTATTATGAGGATATCATAGCTCAATACATGATTTCTCATCTCATAATTATTATTAAGTATACCTCAGTCTCAATACTTTCATTAGAGTGTACATAGAGACTGGTCTCTTCATTATCTTTACACTCTCATAGGTGAGTACGTTTTGGTAACATTTACTTAAGATCATTTGAGATTTCTCTCATTTTTCACATTAGCCTCTTATCATGTTGTCACCACATTCATTAGCATTAGCACATTTTCTTTTCATAATTACTCATCCCTTTTACGTGAATGTTCATTTCATCATATGTCAATGAACTTGGCCATTTAGTGTGTTATACACTCTCACTTAAGATAGTGGCAGTGTACTGTGTCCAAAATAGCTAACAATATTTCCCCCTCCCCGTAGTGCATAAAACTACTTCATTATTTGTTCACTATTTTATACTTGTGTAATTATCCCCCTTGTGCTGGTATAGAAATGGTAATTGCAAAAGCAAGTCTATGAATCCTCCTCTTTGTTGTTTGAAGTCAATTGTGTCATTAATCCCTTAAAGTAATGTTTTGATGTTACATAATTGCTTATGTCATTGTTATTTCTTTGAAATATTATTTCATTCATCTATTACTGGTCCATACTTCCATATCTCAAAAATGATTATGACTACCAAAATAAAATATAAGATGAGTTATGAACTGAAAAACAACAATCTCAAAGATTAAAGAATCTAAATAAAAAATTAATATATTTACGGGTGGTGCAGGCCAGGGGCCGAAACCTAGCATTGGCGATCCCAACTTGTACATGAGGTGGGCAGCCTCAATGGAGAAAGTCTACATGTGACGATCCCTCTTGGGTAAGAAGGTGGCAGCCAGGCGCGAAAGCCTAGTATGGGACGATCCCAAGTTGTGTAATTATGAGGACCGCTCCCAGGGTTAATACGCCTAGCATGGGTCATCCTTCTATTCTAAACCCACTGCTAGGTTGGTAAACTTTTATAATCACAGTCACCTATAAAGATTATAACAATAAAGTTAAAGAAAGAATGTAACTGTAATTTTATCCAACAAAGTAGTAATCAAAAGGTGGCCTTCCTCGTAATCTTTCGCACTCATATGTTGCTATTTGATTTCAAATTGGAAATCCTCTCCGGTCGCTCGTTATTGCCATATGCTAATGCCTTCACATATTCATTAGCATTTGGATTCATACTGATGTCCCGCATCGGGGGTGGGGGCACTGCTTCATGTTGGATCCACCGTATCCAACTAGTTAGAGCCCACTCCTCATAAGAGAGCACCACGAAACTCATCTTGTACTGTTTGTGTTGGCTCACCAATTTTTATTCACCGAGCTGTTATTGGTCTTTGGTAAATTCATTTTGTATTGTAATCGTATGTAAGGGTAAGGCCGTGTCTATCGTGACCTCTTTTTCTTCTATCTTTAGTTAGAGGTTTTGGGTAGGATTATGTACCTGGTTCATAGTGATCGCCTTTGCTAGTCTTGGCCTTTTCTCACATGCCAAGTCTTGTATATAACTTTTGGGCCTACTTATGCTTTTTTGTATATCTGCATCGTAGGTGAACTTGCCACAATTGTTATAGTTATATACACAGTAAGAACAGGTTCCAGGTTGGTTCTCTCGGGCCTTTAGGGCATCGAGTGCCTATCCGTCTTAATGAGTTTTGAGACGTGACAAAAAGTTGTATCAGTGCAGGTGATACTAAGGAGTCTACAAAGTCGTGTATGTGTAGAGTCTTGCTTATGGATGTGTTGTGCACTACATCTATAAACAGGAGGCTACAGGACATGTAGGAGTTGTCTCATTTCTTAGATCGTGCGATAGAACAAGTGTTGTAGGTGAATCATATATTATTTCTCAATTGTTTTGTTATATCAAAGATGCCGGTTATGGGAAGTAGTAAAAGTACTGGTGAACGAGTAAATGTGGCTGCCCAAGAAGGGATCAGCCACCCACCAGCAAGTGATGTTTTTCAAAGTGGGGATCAAGATGAGTCTATATCGCAGACTTCCCCGACGACCATGCCATCTCCGAAAGACTAAGGAGGGGGCAGATGAACCGCAGGACCCCCCCTATCATGCTACCGCTGAGTAAGATTTGAGGATCTGGCAGTCTAATATTACTACTCGTATAGTTTGCTGGTCATTGGCCAAAGACAAGAAGGTCCTAGTTGTATGTACCACAAGTGGTGTCGACGAGATCAGCTGGAACACGGATACGGGATGTTTCTTTAACTGCACCGCTCATCATTTTCTACTGCGGTCAGATGCTAAATGAAGTTTGCAAGACTTTAATTAGATCAAACTAAAACACAATTGGGCCTATTATGCAGGTAATTGGCAAATGACAAGTACTTGAGCTAGCTGCATACAGATAAAGGTCGGTTGCTATATTGTTGTAGGAAGCTTTGAGCCACTTCTAGGAACAAATGCACCTTCACCTACGTAGAAAGAGTTTAAAAGACATTAGATCATTATCTGCCATTGGAGATCTTAGAGGCCCGTGCGGATCAGTTCTTATATCTCCACCAAGAAAATATCAGGAGAGAGTATAGTCTCAAATTTAATTCCTTGGCCAGGTATGCTCCTCCTACGGAGGATAGAGTTCATCTATTTGTTAATAGATTAGATTCATGTCTTGTTAGAGACTGTACAATTGCTTTGTTTGATAAAGATATGGACATAGCAACGATGTAGGATATTGGATAAATGTTGGAGGATCAAAGGCAAATAAGAAGGATGCAAGAGTCAGAAACAGCGCATTCTAACAGGGCTAGATCCATCTGACAGCCCAGTTTAACAACAACCATCCTCAAGGTTCCGTTTAGGCCTCGATTCTCTAAGAGACACCACTTAGTCCATCATCTTTCTTCTATCGACAACTAGTTGCTTCCATTCATCTTCAAAGGCTTATGGGCACATCATTGGGCACTGAAGTTAAAGCCAAGGCTCACAAATAGCAAGTCTGTGCCAAGAGCAGGGAATTATTGATCCCTCAAGGACTACATGACAGCTTGACATTCGTGGAAGGAGGCATCTGGTGCATGGATGTTTTGGGACGGATGTTGATGATGGTGTGGTACACCAGGGCATATATGGAGAAATTGCCCTCATGGGGAGTGGGTGGCGTTGCACAACTAACTAGATTAGTTTTTGTTTCGACCTCACAATCCTTCTTTAGGTAATGGGCCTACATACGCCCCGACAGTCGTGGTAGAGGAGCTAGCGGAACACAACTATTCTAGTGGAGGTCAGAACTGCAGCATATGGGACTAGGGGATCGACAAAATTTTAAGAAGCCTAACCTGATGTGGTTAAAGGGACAATTGTCACATCCTCTTCTCATTGTATATGGCCATTAATTGATCC
Organism: Solanum habrochaites; assembly: GCA_027704765.1. Lineage (NCBI taxonomy): Eukaryota > Viridiplantae > Streptophyta > Magnoliopsida > Solanales > Solanaceae > Solanum > Solanum habrochaites. Next base: position 19,111,294 of record JAKWJA010002499.1, on the reverse strand, counting down.
GGGTCTACACTATCATATGTTACAGACATTAATTGCTAAAAGTTTCAAAAGAACACCAAATTATTAGTGAAGCCATTTGGATGTATCTACCCTGATTGGTGAGTCTATTATAGCTAGAAGGGTTTTATTGTAATTGCGTTATAAAATTGGTTTGTGGTCGCGTATCCATTGGTTGACCTTGTTGGGGTGACTGGTTGATTTTGATGTTATATGGTAATGCATTGGTTAGCTTCTTCTAGGCTACTGTAGATATGCCAAACCAGATAGTGAGTTCCAGTTTTGCAAAAGTGGTAGTCTTCGAATGGCAAAGGTAATATTGGGGTGCCAAGAGGTAAATTTATTTCTTATCTTACGGCAAAAGCAGTGATTCCATAATGATACATACTCCATCTCTTAGAGTGAAAATGTAGATTCGGAGCCACCAAACCTTAAATCCATTCCGTTGGTTATATGAATTTCCGATGTGTTTCCGAAGATCATCCAGGTTTGCCTCCAGAAATGTGTGTATGATGTAGAGTTGGTTTCGGAATTGAATCCCTCAAGATACTCAACCCTTCTCAATGGTCGCTTCGTATAGGAAGTTGTGGGGGGGGGGTACGGAGATGAAAAAAATGAACCGTCATTCTCTGGGCATAATTACTATAGTTGATGGAGCAATTCTAAAAGACTTATTACAAAAGTATTCACAAGGCCTATTATGTCCCCATGGGAGCACCAAATTTATTTATCCTCAAAAAGAATGGCTCATTAAGAATGTGTATTGACTACCGCAAGTTTGAATAAGGTAACGAGTAAGAACAAATATCCCGTCCCTCGAATTGATTATGGTTGCATGATCAATTAACAGGTTCTAGGTGTTGTCTAACATCGCGACCTGAGGTCATGTTATCACCAAGTTGAGGGTCAAGGGAAAACATATACCAAATGACGCACTTCCTCCGAACACGGTATCGGTAGTTTGTGGTGTTCTTAGTCATGTCATTCGGGCACCAAATTCCACCTACAAGTTTGATTGGATTTGATGAATAGGGTGTTCAAGCCATTTTTAGATGTGTTCGTGACAGTGTTCATATAGACATTTGGTGTATTCCAGATCTAATAGGATTCAGGTGCGTAACTTCACTGGCAAGCTGTTTTTTTACAAATTCATCCGTGGTCCTGCTTAATTGTATCAAAGTATTTGTCTCTTAAATAGTGGATTCTGGTTGAAATCTGTGGCATTCCTAGGTCATATTGTATATGAGGAAGGAAGTAATGGGTTGATAACCTATGAAAACTATACAGCTCTGCACACACTTGGCCAAGACTTACAAACAACGCCTACGGACATCCGTAGTTTTCTTGGATTGGCAGGTTATTACAAAGGTTTGTTGAAGGATTCTCTTCCATGGCTGCACCCTTAACAACACTAGCACACAAAGAAACCAAAGTTTTAGTGGAGCGCTGAGTGTGAAAGAAGCTTCCAAGAGCTGAAGAGTAAATTAACATCTATACTGTGTTGGTACTTCCAGAAGGTACAAAATGTTATGTAGTGTACTGTGATGCTTCAGGACTGGGATTAGGTTGTGTATTGATGCAGCGTCGTAAAGTTATTGCTTATGGCTCAAGGAAGCTGCTGCCATAAAGAAAAAATATCCAACCCATGATCTAGAGCTAGAAGCAGTTGTATTTGCTTTAAAAATATGGCACCACTACTTGTAGGTCATTTCATGTTGATCATAACTATCTTGATCACAAAATAATTGCAATATATCTTTAAAAGTAAAGGACTTAATTGGAGGAAGCAAGGTGGGTTGAGCTACTAGTTAAAGTTATTGAATAGGTTAAAACTTATATTAGATCTCGGTATGAGCTCTTATGTATTATCTGATGCTTGTGAAGAGTCTGTAAAATATATGGGCGTAAGGAAACTTCAAAGAAGTCTTATGGAAATCTGTGCAAGGAGTGAGTAATGAGCGTGCCTGTCTTGAGTGAATCACACTGGTGCGTCTACAGCATAGGATGTGAACGTAGTTAAATTTCATGAGCTTCTTTAATCTCCAGACGATAGGCGGTTATTACGTCGTAAGTTCCAAAATGCGCGGCAGAATCCTCAATAGTAGTTGCATGCACAAGAGATCAGTACATCCGGTCCAATACTGTTAACAACTTAAGAGATGTACTGCACTATATACAAAGCATTGGGCTTAAGAAAGACGGGGTACTCCATTCAAAACAGATTGTTTGTACCTAATATACATGAACACTAAGAAGAGGTGCCTCTATGATGGAAGCACCTCATTCAAGAATTATGTTCATTCGGTAGGAAAAGTCTTGAGAAGACTATCGTGTTTTATTTCGTCTGTTTCTCTCTTTCCATTCGTGGCGGTAGCAAAGATTTGACACTGAGTCCCTTTTCGGGCGTCATGTTCGGTTTAGGAGAAGGAGGGGGGGTGTGGTTCTGTTCACCGTGAGTTTGAGTTCTTCTGTTTTTGTTCATTGGAAACGCGCGTTGGGACTGCGCCGAGGCGACCCCTCCCCTTGTTCTGCTTCCCGCCCCTACTGTCGAAGGGCCTCGTACCCTTTCCCCCTATTATATTTATTTTTGTTCTCCGGCGATCTTGGCGCACTGTCCGCTGTCTTTCTTTCTGCTTACTCGTTGCTTCTCCGTCTCCGTCGTTCTTCTCCTCTTGTGAGAGACGCATCTTCGGTCCTGTGAGGGGGAAGTGTTATCGATGGCGCTAACGAATCCCCACTGCGCTTCGAATGTTCCGAGTGTGTGTCGTGTGGTGAGATTTTTCTACAGGGGTTTCTATCGGTTTACGCTCGGTGTCGTAGTGGATGGGGTGCGTTAACTAGTGCTGTAGGGGCGGTATGGGTGCTTCGAATTATTGGGTTTACGGTGCAATGGGAGGGGTGAATGAGTGAAAGGGAGCTATTTGCTAAGTCTGTTGGGTAATTCTGTTGGGGTAGAAGGTGACAAGGGCAGGGTGAGTTGTGTGTGGAAGAGTACCGAATCACTACTGTTCCGGTTCCCGTTTGCCGATGTTCTCCTTGATGGGGAGACGAGGTGGGAAGGTTGGAGCTCGGGGCGTGGGGAAGACAATGAAATGGGTAGGGTAAGTAGAGTGGAGGGGGTAGGTGTGTACGTTTGATGGTTGAAGGGGAATGTGGTCTGGGAGTGAAGGATAGGTAGGGGAGGGGGGTAGGGGGGTAGGTGGGGAGGATGGCGTGGGGGGTAGGGGGTTTTTGAAGGGATGAACGGGGGAAAGGAGACTAAAGAGGGATGAGAAGGGGATGAGTGTGATTTGTTGGGGCGGGAGGAGAGGGGGGAGAGAGGGGGTAAGGGGGGGATGTAGGTATTTGTTGTGCAGAGTGTGGTGTGGGGCATGTAGCACTGGGCGAGTTCAGAGGACGGTGCAAACGTTGGTCAACTAAATATACCATGACTTGAAAAGAATGTATTGCGGTGGGGTGACATCAAAGCGAAAACAGTGTACAATTTCGGTGGCTTTCAGTATCCAAATTTGTCACTCAGTACAAGAGAACAACCCGAAATTCCGGATGTTACATGAACGTATAGAACTTTCCAATTTGGAAATGGACATGAATCACGTCGTGGATTTTTTTCACTTTTTTTTTACTGCCTCTCTCGATATTTCTGGAATGTTTGACTCCAATATGGTAATAGTTGACAGACTTAACAAAGCAGCACACTTCTTGCCAGTGAATACTATTCTGAAATCAGATGTATGCGTATGTTGAAGTCTGCATATAACAGAGAGATAGTTTCGACTACATGGAACTGGCCCCCCATCGTCTTAGAATATCTGATAGAGGAGCTCAATTTTTCAAAAGAGATTAGGAAAAAAACTGAATTTAAGTACAACCTTTCATCCTTAAACGCATGGACAGGCAGAACGTACAATTCAGACACTTGAGGATATTATATTTCAAGGGTAAGAGGGATGCTCACCTACAACTTATTGAATTTGCTTATAACAATAACTACCATTTGAGCATTAAAATTGCACCTTATAAAGCTTTATATGGTCGAAAGTGTAGATATCCAATTGGCTGGTTCGATACAGGTGAACTACCTTATTTGGGCAAGATCCTATTCATGAAGCTATGGAAAAAGTCAAAGTGATACAACACCGGCTAGAAATAGCTTAAAGTCGACATAAATCATATGCATATATTAGAAGGAGAGGACTAGAATATTCTATATGGGATTAGGTGTTATTGAAGGTGACTCTGATGAAGGGGTTATGAGGTTTTGGTAAAAAGGGAAAGCTGAGTCAGCTCTATATACGGCCATATAACATTATACGAAATTTCGGCCAAGTGTCTTATGAGTTAGAGCTGCCACAAGATCTTTCATCAGTTAATCCGATGTTTCATGTATCAATGCTACGAAAATGTGTAGGTGACCCATCCCGTATTACTCCTACTAAAGATGTACATATTACGGGAGATCTCACTTATGAAGAAGTACCTATTGCATTACTGATCGACAAGTTAGGAGGTAAGAAATAAAGAAGTAGCTTCTGTAAAAAGTACTACGGAGGAACTAACAAGTAAAGAAGTTTACATGGAAAACGGAATGAAGTAGTAATGGAAAAAAAAAAACACAAAACAAAAACCTCCCTGAAGGTATCCTCCCATTTTCCAGGACTGGTTGAGAAACGATCAAACTGTAGTGGAGTTGGTGACAAGCTAGAGTATAAGTATATGTTCAATGTGGTTGATAGATAGTAACTAACTTAGGCTTGAACTTGTTTGGATGGACAACATTGCTAACATTCGGTGCGACGTTTAACGGGGGAAAGAGTGACGGTGTTGATACACTTGTGGTGATTTATGTATATGCTGTCTATCATGTGATTCTTGACAAGACTTATATTGTAGGATACGAAGGAATGTTTTTTATAGGTTAGTGTTGGTTTTAAACAAGGAGTGCGAAAGGTGAGAAACACATTGCATGTTCAGCATTTGTATTGCAAGTTAATCTTGGGCGGAAAGTAGTTTTTAAGTTGATATAGTAGGTGGTGTTGAGCTTAAAGTTTAAAAGCTAAGTGTAAGTTGAGAAAAAGGGATTAACATTCAGGAAAGAAATTGAAATAAACTAAATGAGTGCATTGATTGGGCTTAATTTAAGCTTAGCAGTGCATCACCTTCGTAAGCCTATAATATAGTTAAAAGGGGCCAAGTTTGATGGGACCAGATTTCTGCTATCTTAATGGGCTGTCACTGAAGACCAACCTATTACTGAAATTAAAAAATTTGAAAGAAAGAAATCCCAGACGCTAAATATGCCAGGCCCAATATGGATAAAAGCCGAAGTGGGAAAGCCACTAGTTGCATCACCTATTTAACCTTTGAGTGCTTGATCTTGTACAGCATGGGGCCTCACCTACTAACAACTTGTGCTGAAAATGGACCCCAAAAAAGGTTGGTTCTAGCGGATATTTTTGGTGGTCAATAAAGATCTCTATAATTCAATCTGAGGCAGATATTCTTCACCTATTTTTTAACACATAAAAATAAAATTTAACTCCAACTCTTTCTCTTTTTTCTCTCAAGGATTAAACCAGCATCCTTAAAGTTTTCTAGTTTCTTGAACAAATCCTTATATCTGCAAACAAAGGTATATGAAAACTCATCGGTTTAGATTAATTCTCCCATGGATGATTATGAAAACAAGTTATTCACACTCTAATATAACTACATAGGCAGAACATTGCCAGCAGATACTGATCACTTCCTTAGTTATTAAAATACCTTTCTTTCTTCTTTGGTTCAAGTGTGAAGGGAAGCTGAAGTTCTAAAAGAATTTAAGTTATAAGGAGAAGTTGCAGAAATAGAGGTAAGGTGACTGCTCCATTTTTGTCTTCCTTATGTATGAGTTTGACTGAGGAATTAGTGGTGTGCTTTCATGAGAACTCAAGGGGGTGGTGACTTCAATACTTGGTTGTATGATAAAAAATATTGGGGCTGTTCTATGTATAGTACTGTGGCGCAGCTTGGTTGATCTTGGGAAAAGGATGTATACTGTATGTGATAAACAGAGAATGAGTGTGTGCTGATACACATTATGTTAAGGGCTCTATGGGCTCATTATCAGTAAAATTTAGCTACTGTTTAACAAGGTTCACGACGTGATAGATTCTAATTTTAGTTTACCATGACTTACATTGTAGATTAAAACCAAAAAGGAGAGCCTGAATCGTTATAGTATATCAGTCCGAAGATAAGGTATGTAAGGCTATTCGATTCTATATCGCTTTGGCATGAAAGCTGAGACCTGCAATAAATATCAATGAAGTGAATCTCATAAGTTCTATTCCAAGAAAAGGGAACATAGTGGCAGCGTACTATCTCCAAATAGCTAACAATATTTCCCTCTCACCGTATGGCATATAACTACGTCAATATCTGTCACTATTTTCTATTGTGTACTATCCCCCCCATGTGGTGTGGTATAGAATGGTAATGCAAAATCAAGTCTGTGAATCCGCCTCTTTATGTTTGAGTTCCAATTGTGCATAATCCCTTAAAGTTTAATGTGTTGATGTTACATTGCTCCTTATGTCATGGTATATCTTGAAGTAGTATTTTCATGGTCTTATATTATTTGGTCTGTTTTTGTACTTCCAAATATCGCCAAAATGATTATGACCACAAAAAATAACCTCTCAAAAAGGAGTTGTGAATTGATAAAAACAATCTCAAAGATAATGAATTAAGTGAAGAAATGATTAAAATTATGGGTGAAGCCCAGGGGAAAAAGCCTAGCATGGGTCAATTCCCATACTGTTATATTAAGAGTGGCAGCTCAGGGGCGAAAGTCCTAGGAATGGTCCGAATACCCTATTTGTGATAGAAGCGGTTTGGCAGCTCGGGGAAGAAAAGACTATGTATGGGGACGATACTAAGTTTTTTAATTACGAGGACCGCATCCCATGGGTAAATAGACCTAGCATAGGTCATCCTCTTCTATCATTTTCAGCTGGTCACTTGTATCACATGTCCTAAAAAATTATAACATACAGAAAAGTAAAGAAAAGAATGTAACTTACTTGATAAACAAGAGTAAGAAAATATGGTCTTCTCTCCTAATCTATGCACTCGTATTATATATGTTATTGCCTTGCATATTCAGTACATTTTTCGTACTGACGTCCCTCGCGATGGACGCTGCATTTCATGTTGTAGGCACATGTACTCCATCTAGTAAACCTCCTTAGTAGGAGCACACGAAACTCTGCTACTTATGGATGAGATCCAAGTTTATTCGGATCTTTATTGAGTCTTTGGTAAATTCATTTTTGTATTGTATTGTAGTTAAGGGCAAGGCGGGGGATATACCAACCTACTAGTGTTCTATCTTTTAGAGTATTTGTAGACGTATGTTCATGGTTCAGTTGTGTCTTAATGACTTGTGGCCTCAACGTCCAAGTCTTGTATATAACTTTTGGGCCTATTTATGTTGTTTTGTATCTCTGCATCCTAGGTGAACTTGCCACAATTGTTATAGTTATATGCACTGTAAGAAAAGGTTGCAGGTTGGTTCTCTCAGGCCATTAGGGCATAGGGTGTCAGTCTGTCTTAATGGCATTTGAGGCGTGACAATATAAGTATCTTAGGGACACGACCCTTTACATTAAATGAAAAATACGTAATAAGTCTTTAGAAAACTAAGGAGGTGATTCACATTCTTGCTTAAAAGTAAAGCACAATATTATTCTCCAATTTGTAATGTGAAAAGGCCCAAAAGAGACCTCTAAAGAACTCAAACTTATCATATCTCCATCATCACTTATTTTCAAGAAAATTACTTCAAAGGAAAGCCATAAAAGCCCAAAGAGTTCTGTTCTACAGATTCACCATTAGGATTTGAAGGAAACAAGTATTTTTAAAGTAAAAGTATGGTGTGATCTTGGTGAATGTGTAGGAAGGAGGTACTTGTTGGGACATACATGGAGTGGAGTCCGCTTAATTTTATTTGTGATCTTGTTTTGATAATCTAAATGTTAGTTAGAATTCACGAGATGTTGATAGGAAGTCACTAGTTCATATTGCTGTTTTCACAGTGTGAGGCTTAAGGACTGTTTTGTGTATCATAAAATAAGAGGCTATGGCTGGATATCTAGAAAAGTCATGAAAACTTGTTAGAGGATAGAACATTGAAAGTGTAGTGATACACAACTTTATTGAGTGTTGCATGAGCTTACTAGGAGCCATTCTTTTAATACTATGTTCTAGTCGTGATGAAGCCTGAGGGGTTTCGGAGGACCTTATAAAAATGATTAGGGGAAAAAGGGTGGGAAGAACTCTTTTGGTCTGATTTAGTATCCCAAATTTTTTTAGAAACTATTATTAATTCTTATTACTTACTCCATTGTAGCTAAATAATCTTATAGGAAGATGGTAACTTATTGTGCTATCATTGTTGTGCAACAAGGTATGTAAGGCTATTCTTCGATTTCTATTTCTTTGGCAAGAATCCAACACTTGTAAGATTTCTAATTGCTCTTGGTAGAGACTGATCACTTAGAAAGCTTACTAGTGTTGGATTCATGCCAAAGAAATAGAAATCGAATATCCTTACATACCTTGTTTGCACAGTAATTGATATCACAATAGGTTACCATCTTCCTTTCAGATTATTTATCTACAATGTAGTAACTAATAAGAGTTAATATTAGTTTCTAAACAAGTTTGGGCTACTTGATCAGACCAATAAAAATTAATATTAGTTTATAAACAAGTTTGGGCTACTTGATCAGACAAAAACAGTAATTGGCAATATATATATAATTGATCCCATCCAGAGTTCTTCCCATTATTTTCCCCTAATCATTTTTATAAAGTCTTCCGAAACCCCTCAGGCTTTATCATGACTAGAACACAATATTAAAATAATGGAAGGAAGTTCGCTCATGCAACACTCAATTATGGTGATTCACTACACTTCAAGGTTCTTTCGTCTAAACTCTTTTTCATGACTTCTCTACCATATCCAGCAGACCCTATATTTTACAATACACAAAACAGTCCTAAGCCTCAAATGTGGAAACAAACATATGAACTCAGGACTTCCTATCAACGTCACGTGTGAATTTTCCAACCTCACATTTACATGTCTCCAACAAGCTCCACAAGTAAAATTAAGCGGGAGCCACTCCATGTATATCCCAACAAGTACCTCCTTCGTATCACCAAGATCACACCATACTTTTACTTTAAAAATATTTTTTTCCTTTAGATTGTAATTGTGAAAATGTAGAACAGAACTCTTTGGAGCTTTTATGGATTTCATTGGTAGTAATTTTTTTCAAAATAAGTGTTTATGGAGAGATGATAATCTTGAGTGCTTTAGAGGTCCCTTCTGGACGTTTTCACTGTGAAAATTAGAGAATTATATGGTCCTTTACTTTTAAGCAAGAAGGTGCATCACCTCCTTAGTTTCTGCCACATGTTTTAAGTAGCTGCATCAGTTACTTGCTCGTTTCACTTAAATTCATTTGACTTATTCTAAGTAGGTGCATCACCTACTTGACCTTTTTCACTTAAAATGCAGTCCACTAATTCCAAGTAGATCACCTACTTGTCACCTACAATCATAGTTTAGTCAAACAAACACCTCAATTATTTAACAACATTTCGCCATCTTTGTTTCTTTACAAGACCCTAAAACTAATACACACTTTACCACTTTGACTTTTATATCGAATACCATCTTTTACTATCCCGAGTTTGAATTGTTTTTGAGTTCAATTATTTGTATATGTGCTGAAAGGCATGTGCAGGGTATTACAACTTTAAACATATTCTATTGTCACCAGTCGCTTAGGAAACCGAGTCCATAACTATACAACAAATTTTTTTTAAGAGACATATACATAACACTATTAATGTAGAATATGGGGTTACATATACAATTCAAGTAAACACTGCCACCAAGAAGGTGGACCATACCACTCAAGAGTATTTCATAATCAAAACTAAACAACATAACCAACTTACCCTTTAATCCAAGCTTCCATCACCTATAAAATTTGACTCAACAATTCATCATAATATAGACCTTATGGAAGTAGCTAAACAACAAGATCAACTCAATGAAACCAAATCTTAAAAACTACAAATGCATGCCCATTTAACCCACTCCTTAAGCAAAAATGTGACATAAAGCTTTAATATGTTTTCATTGAAATTTTTAACATTAAAATCACCAACTAAGATTAGAAACATCATATTTGAATTATTTAAAAATATTTCATGCAAAGACCAACATTTCAGGTAAAGTAGAAAGAAACAAGGGTTTGGGAAGAACTTTTTTAAATCTATTAGAAAGGGCCCCTGAGGGAAGATGAGATTTACAACGGATGGACTCCCATAAACACATTGAAGACAACCCAAGGATTTCTGATGAAGAAAATCCATTCAAAAGCCCCTTCTAATCGGTATTGAGTTCTTTCTAGCTTCCATGGTTACTGAAAGTCGTTCTAAGCGGGAGGGGTTTGGGTTTTAGGAAAATGGAGTCTAAAAAATTAGTCTTGGGTTTAAAAACAACTTTAATATTAACTAAAAATACCCTAAAAATATTACCCTAGGTTCTAAAAGAATTCGGGTGAATTTTACCAAACACCCCAAGCAAAAAAGGAAAATGACAGCTTGTGGGACAGCCTTCAAAACGACAGATGAAACAAACGGGGACCAGTCTGGCAATCAAAGGTCAGTTGCAGGCTTTTGTGGGTGGAAACTTAGCTCCATTTGGGGCATGTCTAGACTACCTTGAAGTTCCAATCAACGGGGAAAGTCGATGGCCGTTAGTTAGACCACTGGACATCGTTTGCCCTCTTTGGTGGACACTACCAAAGCAGTTTTGAGCCTAAGTCTTGGGCCCTTCTCTAGGGCCCCTTCTGGGTCCTAGGTGGGGTCGTACCCAAACATTAAGCCCCTAAACATAGTATTCTTGGTCTTAGTAACATCCACACCATTTTCAAACAAAAGGAACACGTAAAACTCACCCAAACACATCAATATACACAAGCACTTTCCAAGGCATATATTCCAAACTTCATGGACATTTTTGGATGTTTGCCTCCAAACTTAACCAAACTTACACACTTCCTAAGGACACTAACATAACTCATTTTAACTTAAAATTAACTTAACAAACCATCACGAAGTTCTAGTTAACCTTAATCCATTTTAGGGTGTTACATAATCACATATCAATCCCTTCACCTCAGAGACATCCTTTAAGCATGCATAACCTACACTTTGTGTAAAAAGTAAAAAAGAATGGTGTTAGTACAAGAATGCACTATGTATGGGAATCGTGCAAAAATATGCATTTATAGGGGAGATTTCCCTTTGAAACCATGCATCAGGCCTTTTTGTAAAAAGTTCATAAAAATTGATACAATAAGCATTATACCATTTACATACTTAATTTAGGCATATTCAATGTTCACAACATTAAATAAAACTATACATTTCATTTAAGGCATTTTAGTCACCACTTTACAATAAGCTTATATAAATTACAGTGAAAACCTTTATTTTATAGTTAGCTTTATTTCTCTTAAATTCTTAACTTTCCAAGTAACCCTCTAGTGATATTTGGTGAAAAATATCACCTTAAGGCCACAAGGTACTCATACATACAATCTCCCTAACTCAATGCATACATTCACAAAAGTATAGCACATAATATGACACATTCAAGTCTAGACTACAAAAACCACTAAGTAAACCATAGTAAATTTGCACATATGCTAACTTTCACTTTACATAGACTCTTATAAGACCTTACTCACAACCCCAATCTATGTTTACTAGTGCAATGAACATGTCCAGCCCCATAACTTCACATACTAAGTAAACTTATCATAAGACCACAAGCCTTAACATGTACTTAATGCACCATCCATGATACTATGTCAAGTACATGCATAACAAGTAGGACCCTCATCATATAGTCAATAAGACCAACATTATGCATATAAGGTAAGAACACATCATATAGACTCATTAGGACTCATACCATGCATTTTATCGCAAGAAGTAGACAAGACTATAATGTCATGCATCAGTACATAAACATAATCATATATATTAGAAGACCATCCTAGAACTCCCTTCAAGAGATACTTGTGCAATGCATAGGTGAAGTCCCATACCCCCACCTACACTAAGAAACTTCTCTTAGGTTATCCTAGTTAGGGTCCATTTCTTTACTTTCATTGTTTTTTTTTACTTTAGGGAAACTATATCCTCAACCAATACTAAGACGATGTGTGCTACATGGAATTTGGTAAGAGCCTTACACCAAGGGAAGATGCTCTACCTTTCCAAAGTATAACATTAACACATGCTACATATTAGGTGAGATACCTTACGAGATCCTATAGGGCAAGCATTATTTATGGAACTTGGAAGTATATATGGAAACACTCTTTATGTCTATTGAGGAATTGTAGTTATCCAACTCGTGAGGACAATGGTGAACAAGCCTTCCCACATTGGGTCATCTAAGTTCACTCGGTGCTAAACTAAGTTCCCTTTATTGAAAAATTGTTATTATCATTACTTTATAAAATGTAGGCTTAGAAGAGTTAACCCTTCGTATACTTAGTTCATAGGTCATAAGTGAGAGTTCATCAACCTAAATCATGTGAGAAGTCCTTACTATGGACATAGCGTATTCAAGCACCATCTAGTTTAGGGTACCCTTAAGAACACCTTTTAAGAGCCCGTCTATTGACCAATCATCCTACAAGCATCATGGACATACTTTCATGTGTGTGTATACATATATGTGAGCAAACCTTTCACATAAACACCTTTAAGCCACACATATTCATACTTCATTTCATTCATACATAAGTCATGTTCATAGATTAATCATACATTCTCATTCATGTACATATAGCATCAACTAATCATACATTCTCATATTCATGTACATATAACATCAACCTAGGAACTGTCCTATTAAGGCACACATGTGCAATGAATAGACAAGTTCCCATACCATTGTCCATACTAGTACACCTATCAACGTTATCCAGTTTAAGAGAACATAAACATATTAATAGAGGTATTTATACCTACTGCATAGTAGTACCTAGCCACCATGAGAATACCATTTTATTAGACACCATGAATCTATACTACTTGTGAGCATGTATGAGGTGCGTGTACATTGGTCAACATGATCATACAATGGATATCAACAACATTGACACAACCACCCTCTTAAGACCACAATGCACATTCAATCATAGACTACACAACACATAATAGCATAGGAGACAATACTCTTCAACTTTTACATTCAAGATTCCTAACATTAGCCAATCACACCTTCATGTAGGGGTACATAGGTAAGGTATCATTAACCATTATAACTCATCAATGGCAGCACCTAAACCTAACACTAACATATTCATTCACATGGTTACAACATATAGCCACACAACCTAGATCATAGACTAGAATAGGAACAAGGCATAAGTTTCACATAGTGTGATCATCATAACCACACATTCATATAACATCTATTCGACTTTAAAGCCATAATCAACAGATATATAGATTGACAAAAAGTAAATACCACCATTGACAAGAAGTAAACACTGCCACCGTAAGTGAATCATACCACACAATGCCATACAAGGCCAATTAAACTAGCCATTACATAGAAAGTAGAGGAAGTAGACGATCTTACCAATTCATCAACCTTTGATCACCATTGATCAATACTTATTTTTCATCAACAATTCAAGTATACGACGTATCTAAATCTATCTTAAAATATATAAAATCATGCTTCATCTATCCTAGAATTAAGATCACATTATGTACATTGCATTATCAATCTATAGAATAGGAGAACATAGATCAATCTTACCAAAACTCCCTTGATTTGATCATCAAGATCAATACTCATAACGAATCAATAATCAATATAGGACAGTAGCTAAAGAGATCATAATCTAAATGAACAATACTTCAATCGCCCTAGAATTGAGATCATACCAAGAACTCTACCTTAACAAACAATATTAGATAGAAGAACATAAGTCAATTCTACCAAATCTTCAAGACTTGATCCACATTAGATCCATTGCACATAATTCATACTCAATTTACAGGATAGGCAGAAGATATAAGAAATTCAACATGCTAGAATCATAATTATATAAACACATAATCAAGATCACAATGCCCATAACATAGGCTAATTTGAGAATTGGAGGGAACATGGGTTCATCATGAAATTAGATTGAAATCAACTTTAACATTAGTAAATTTTCTTCAATCTATCATGAAAATGATTTTGAAATCAATTTGAGAAAGAACTCATGGCTAGATGAAAACTAAAGTAGTTTGATCATGAACTTTCATTCAAAAACATTGGAAAGAGCTCTTTAGATGGAAGATTATCTAAAGATGAAGGATCACCATAACCTAATTGTAGGAGAGACACGAAATATTTATGAAAAAATCCATGGAAATCCAATCTCCGAGTTGTTCATGAGATTCATCTCCAGCCGAGCTTTCTAGAGAGGTTTCTTTTCGAGAGGGAAAAGTCTAATTTGAATAATGAAATTGCAAATGGGTATTTGATCTTAACAACCAACTAAATATATCTAAATATTTCTAAAAGTATCTAAATAAACCGTCTAGGAATAGGTTAGGATAAGGGGTGAATTTCCCATCCACACCTTCATAAAACAGTGTGCCTGGCAGCTTGTTGCAGGCTATAGCGACACTAGCAACCTACGCCCGTAGGTCCATCAATGGACCGTCCTGCTGGCCGTCATTTGGGTCTGAGGATTGGCATTGGTTGCTTTTCCTCCTAGAATAAGTATGGAACGACTCCCACCCATCGACGGGGTGTCACCACACCTACTGGCCGTCGTTTGCTAGTTATTGGTAGACACTGCACTGTCTAGGAAGACTTTGGCTTTTCCTTGAGGGCCTTATTTGGGGCCCTTGGTGAGTCGTTCCCAAAAGTTTCCAACATTGGGGACCTTCCACATAAGTTTCAACCAAAACGAACACGTAAAACATGTAAAGATACACCAAGACACACATGCATGTCTCAAGTCTAACCTTCAAACGTCATCGGACATTCTTTGACATTTGACCTCCAAATGATTTCAAATTAATCATACATGCTTAAAACACTTAATTAAAAGGTGAACAAGATTATTACACACAAGTGAGGATGTAGAAACCTTAATTTATTTTGGAGGTCTTACAATATCCCCCACTTGGGAAAATTTGTCCTCGAATGACACTTGGGACATTTTAAACACATTAAGGATTTCAATGACTCATAGATCATCTTGCAACATTCATAACATTATCTCAAAGAATTCAATGCACAAAACTTACAAGAAACACAACTTCCAACCATTTAGCACTCAATGAAACACAAGCAAGCAAAAACCTTTATTCACTCACTTTCAAAATGCATTAAACACATAGGATCTTGTCATGTTCATAGGAGGAACATCTTTCCCCTAATAATAACATGGTCTTTATATTTGAATTCATTAATATATCAATATTCAGTCACATTCGAGTCACATTTAGCTGATTCAACAACACTCAAGAAACAAATAAGCACTCACACTTCAATGCATATAGATTGAGTCAAGTAAATCAACAATGGATTCTTATTAGTTAGTCATACTTCCATGAGAGTCATACTCAACCATACCATACTTAATTATTTTAGAGAGGAATGTCCTTCTCCTCAACACACTTACAAGTCTCATGAGTTCACAACCAATCAAGGCACAAAGGTCAATTCATTTTAGATTAGGATTTTTCAACCTTTTAAAACCAAAGCATGCTCATATTTCGTTCCTAGTGAAGTAAAAATGGTAATTCACTCCACACACATCACCACAATAGGAAGTCATATAAAAAAAATTCCATTTCTATCATAGTCCTATCTTTCATAAACATGCATCAGTTTAAGGAAAGTATTGCAATGTATGCCACACAAGGACACTAGCTAGACATGCCTTCACTTTTTAAAAACCACTGATCATTATGTGTTGCGAATCACCACCGATGATCGAGACTCTACTAGACGTGGCAATATGAGACTTTCGACCCTAAAACAAGTTTCATAAACCTTATGCTCTGATACCACATTTTTCACGACCCGGGAGCACTCCTTAGAAGTAACATGGTTTACTTGACCTCTCGGAGGTATTATACAAGCCCATAGTTATCATTCATCACATTGTCATAGATAAATCTAGTGGAAAATTTAAAACTTTTTTAGTACATCATATGCTAGAACATCACTATCATTATATAAGAAATACCATAATACATAGTTAAATACTCTAGTCTCTTTTTGCCATCCTAGAGTCAACATCATTCGAATACATCAGGGACATGACCCTTACAAAATAATTCATAAGTACAATAATGCAACACTTGAAAGAAAACCATAACTTTGGAAATCCATGGATTTAAGGATTCCTTACCTTGACCTTGGGAATCACATATCAAGATCCTCACCATTAAAGACATCCTTTAAACATACATAACCTACACTTTGTGTAAAAAGGTAGAGAAGAATGGAGTTAGTGCAAGAATGCACTAAGTATGAAAACCATACAAAAGCACGCAATTAAAAGGGACATTTTACTTAAACCATGCATTATGCTTTTTTGTGAGATCTTTATAAAACTTAATACATTAAGAATTATTCAACTTACATATTTCATTTAGGAATATACCATAGTCATAATATCACATAAAATCATACATATCATTGAAGTGACATTTGGTGTCATTTTTCAGTAAGAACATTCACATTACAGTGAGACTTACCCTTTACAATGAACTTCTTTTCTTTGACTCATTAACCTCCCAAGTAACCCTCTAGGGATACTTGATGCAATGCATCACCTTCAGGCATCCAGGTATTCATACACACAACCTACATAAGCCAAACACATACCATCATATAGAACTTTTCATCTAATAAGGCACACATTAAACTTAACACAAGAATTTACTCACAATCCTAATCTATGTCTACTAGTACAATGTACATGTGAAGACACATAACCTCATACATACTTAGTAAACATATCGTAAGACCATAAGCATCATAAAATGTATTTAACACATCAAACATAATACTATAGTCAAGTATATGCATATCAAGTAGACTTTCAATCATATAGTCAATAATACAAACATTATGCTTAAAAGGATAAAACCACATTATATAGACTCATACAATGTATTTCAGCACAACAAGTAGACAATACTACAATGTTATGCATAAGGAATGAAAACATAGTCATATATATTAGAACACCTTCCTACAACCCCGTCAAGAGAGAATTGGTTAAATGTGTAGGTGAAGTCTCATACCGCTACCTACACTAAGCAATTGCCTTTAGGTTATCCTAGTTAGGGTTCTAATTTTTTACTTCTATTGTCTATTTTAGTTTAGGGAAACAATAGCCTAACAAACTAAGACCATGGGTGCTAACATTGAATTTGGTTATGTAGATCTTTACAACAATGGAAGTTGGTGAACCTAGCCAAGATAGAACATTAACACATGCTAGCATACTAGGTGAAATAACTTGCTAGATCTTATGTGGCAAGCATAGTCTATGGAACTTGGAGGTAAATATGGAAACCCTTGTTATTCCTAGGAGGCATTGTAGTTATAAACCTTATAAGAATTTTGGTGAACCTACCTTACCTTATTGGGAAGGGACACCCCTCATATTCATGTTCTCTCGGTAATAAGCTAAGTTCCCTTTATTGAAAAGCCATTGTTATCTTTATTTTATAAAGTGAAGGCTTAGGATAGCTAACCCATCATATGCTTAGATCATAGGGCATAATCATCTAGTTTAGGATACACTTGACACACCTTTCAAGGCCCCTCCCTTGACTATCATCATACATGTGTGTAGGTATACTTATATGTGAGTAAACCTTTCACATAGCACATTAAGGCCACACATGTTCATTAATTAATGCATAACTGTAATTATGAGAAATTCTTTCATATAAACACATTTAGACATTATGCAAATTCATAACATAACCGTGCATTCATATGCATATACATCGGACACCAAACCTAAGAACTATCCTATCAAGGCACACATGTGCAATGCACAGACAAGGTCCCATACCCTTGCCTTACTAGTACGTCTATCAAGTCATCCTAGTTAAGGGAATACATAATATGCTTCATAAACATATATCATGAATGCATAGAGGTATGATCTCACACTTCTAAGTGTTCAGAGACGCATCCAATTGACGGGGTGTCCACTAAGACATGAGGCATCGATTGAGGGCTAGTAGATTGACACTGGCAAAGAAGTGTCTCGACAACCTTTAGGTCCTTTTTGAGGGCCTTTTGTGGGGCGCTTGGAGATTTGTTCCTATGTGTTTCCAACGTAAATATAAACCTTAACAAGTCAAGGACCTTCCACATCAGTTTTACCCAAAACAAACATTTGTAACACATTCAAACATGCTTGCCACATTCAAATCACACATGCACGTGTCAAGGGATAACTTTCAAACTTCTTGGACGTTTTTGGACGTTTAACCTCTAAAATTATTGCAACTTAAAAAAGTGATTATAAACATCAATAGTAATAATATAAGGACTTCATAATACAATGACACACATATAGACACATAAAAACATCTAAGGCCTCTTTGTGTCTAGTCGTTTAACGTCTTGGTCAACCCTTGACGACTTTCAAATGATTTCAAGTTACTCATGATTACTTTTAAATAGATAATCAACATTTTAATAATATTATAGGCACATGTGAGACTCTAGACAACCTATATTATTTTTGGGGGTCTTACACTTGCTTGACTTCGGTTATTCGATGGAGGTAGTTTATGGTTTATCCTATTTGATTTATAAACTCTTAATAGCGATTGATGTACAGTGAGTGATGTGAAAAACTAATTTAAATAAGGTCAATATATTGCTTTCTTTTGAAAATATGGAAGAAGGTCAAGTTCTCTATGTACGTGATTGTGTTGCGTGGAAGTGTGTTTTGTTGTTGGTTGAATATTCTATGATCATGAAATTTATATTCTTGATACCTCTGTATCGAAGTGATGCCTTGAACATAGAATTCTTGATGAAATATTGTTAATCTAGTAAAAGTAGTTACAATAAATGATAAATTAATGGTATTATTGGATCGGGGTGTCACGTACTAATCTTTGGATGGTACGCCTCTGCTTGCCCATAAATTTTTGAATGAAAAGTCGTGCTAAGATTAACTTTAGTACCAAGCCCTTTGTGGAATGACTTCCAAAAGCATTAAGAAAATTGTGTAACATGATTCGAAATATTAGATAAAGGAACCTCATGAAACTTCACAACCTAGAATAGTCTTCCTCGGAATGAGAAATCTTGTCAAAATAAAGTGGATTGATTCTTTCATCTTATCTATAATAAACCAAATAAAATATTGTTTCCTTTTAGTGCGAGGCTACCCCAAAATAAAGTCCCTATTAACATCTTCCCACTTCCAAGTTAGAATAGTTGTATTTTGGGACATGCCTCCCGGCCTTTGATGCTCAACCTTACCTTGTGAACAATAAGGAAATTTAGCATCCATGAGACTTCTCTTAGAATTTCTCCCTCTAACCATCATCATTCGAAAAGCACCTAAGTACCCCAACTCCCCCTTGGAAAAAAGCCTCAACAGACTTATTAAGTACTGTCTATTCCAATTCAACTAATAAAGGATAAAGATAAGAATAAAGCTCTATCAGACCCACTATGGACGATGACTTTAACACCCCGTATTCAAACACAAACAAAACCACTAAATTGCAAGAATTTGATGGTGAAACCCACCATTACCAACCAGAGATGGTAGGGTAACCAATGGTCTGTCCTAGTGGCTAGGGATGCAAACCTTCAACCCTCCAAAAAATCAGCCGAAAAATTCCTCTAAGGCATGACCCATGAACCTTATGTCAGAACATGGACTGTTTTCCAGCAACATTGATTTAAGTCCTACACCCATCATTTAAAGTTTATCAACACACGAACAAGATATATAGTTGATCCGCCCACGGATGGTCAATCAAACCTTATATGGAGACCCTAAGGACACCCCAAAACAAATCCTCTTAAGTTGATCGATGGAATGACGCGACAGATATTGGATCAGTCCACGGACTGTAAAGTAGTCCGTAGGTTGAGAATCTCATCAATAACCATCCTCTGAAGTTGATCGAGGACTAATTAGAAGGATCGTGGATCCATCCGTAGAACATCGATAAGTCTTCTCAGTGGCTTCAACAAATTTTATATAAGGGGTTGTTTGGCTTTTCCTCATGAACTTTGAACTATGTTAATTAACCCCTAAACTACATAGTTTTTGTCAGTTTTAGCCTAGTTAACAAATTACAACATAAAATAATAAATTATTTACAGTAAATTCATCAAACATACAACAAAATAGATGGAAAATTCAAGTAGACTTGTTCAAGAACGTAGTTAATTTTCATTAGTTTCAGCCCCGAATTAGAAAGATTTCTATGTTACATTCATCACAAGGCATGTGTGATTTCAATAATTGGTTCCTTTCACCCATTAGATCTGTAGGATTCAGTAAAATGGATTCATTTCATATAATCTAGAACTAATGTAACACCTCAAAAAATAGTAGGTTGAACTAGAGCTTAAACGTATGGATTAACGTGAAAGGTTAAGACCAAGGTCCACGAACTTTCGGTGAAGGCCGTGGTTAGGGGGAAAGGTTGCTAAACCATGTCTATTCATTGAACACGAGGATCTTTATGATCATTGGTTTCAATGAGGATTTGTGGTTCCACCCGTGTATCATGAGGCAGTAGCTTCATAGATCTTCCAAAAATAGGTACCCTCCTCACAAGAAACTAAGCGACTTATGAAGTCCACCACGTGTCGTGGGAGGGATCACAATTTGAGTTAGATTTTTAGGGTTTAAGAGGTGACAAACTAGTCTACTTGTCAAGGGATAATGGCGTCACAACAGTTTGTAAGGCCCTATACGGACCATGAAGTCATACGTGAAGAGTTTTCAGTTGACTTAGAGTGTAGGGTCAACTATAAATAATGATATATCATAATTTTAAAATGAATTAGGTGGGCCATTACCTATCATGAAATACTGAAAGACTCTCATGATGAAAGTTCTTCACAACCCATTTTATGCACTGTAATGATGACGATCCGTGATGGCGTCCATCATATCAAGTGGATGTGAGAAAGAGTGATGTACCATGATTTCATGGTATTTCAAATAGCATTTCACTTAAGAGGTGTGTGTCTAGAGACTTTTTGTAGTGGTTTTAACAAGTTTTGTTTGTTGTTTTGTAGGAAAGATGTTCAGGAAGAAAGCGGAGAGGAATATTGAACAAAGTTCAGAGACCTAGGGAGGAAATCGATGGCTTGTCGTTCAATTGATGGAATGTAGGTGTGGTCGTATGTGTGGTAGCTGAAATCTAGGAAGTGTGGTTAAGTGTGTGACCATGAGAAAAATAATTGGTCCATCGAGTTCACAATCGACCATAGTGGTGAAATCTTGTTTGGTTCAGAGAAGGTTCCAATACCTTTTTTTTGAAGATTCTAAGTATGGAGCAACGGAATAGAATTGATGACCCGTAGATGGATCGACGGACTGTACTATTGGTCTATCATTTTATTCATAAAGGGTGACTTTGGGAGAGAAATAATATTTTCTATATCCTTATTGATGGAAGAAAACTATGGGCCATCGATTTATCAACGGTCTATCAGTTGTCTTGTCGATTGAAGCCGCGTACCTGAACAAAAATTTCCTTATTTGAATTTCATTCTTATTAAGACTCTGTTTTCCATATATATGGTATTAAAATCTCAATTGTGAGAGTAACTACTATTACTTTTGTTCTACTTTGTGTATTGAGGATTGATTTTCCAAATATAGCAATTAATTGATTTTCGTATTCAGATTTGAAGATTGTCGTTTTAATTTCAAGTATGATTTTCTAGGTTTATTCTTCTTGTTGAGATAGTTAATGATTTCTTCATCTAAAACTATGAATTTTCATCTCATTAGCATGTGTAACTAAATCCACAACTAGAATTGTGAGAACCCTGGGTAATTAATAAAGTATAACTAACAACAACCAATTCTTGAAAAGTGTTTTGCATGAATGTATAATTCTTTCCTCTTGGAAGGCTTTTTAAGGGTGTCCAATGTTAAAACTCGCCTTGTTGCTACTTGCCAAACCAACGAGGTAGTTAATATGGAAAAAATAAATCACATAGATTTAAGTGTATAAAATATTCTCCAGGTTCGTACGAATGAAACGAAGTAATAACTAAGTCATACATCGATTATGATGTCTAATATAAGGTAATAATGGTAAGAGTTAGTTTTTATTATACATACATAACCGGACCAAGGTGCGGAGTGAAATTCTCTAAATGTTAGACCAAGGATTTAGAGATACCTAACTTATTGCTTTGCATGTAGTACAAGAGGAAAGGATTGCTATTGCTAGTAATAGTGTTATGAACCTGTGGGAACACATACACCCTACTGAAGGAATTTGTTCACTTGATAAGCATACTATTTAAGGAATTTGTTTCACAAACCCCCTCTTTACTTGTTTCGGAAAGACATGGACTAAACAGATATAATCGTGGGTTAAAGTTAAGTTTAAATGATTTTGGGATCGATCCCAACCTACTAGTTTGGTTCTTTTATTAATAACAAATGCTTGTACTTCTTTAGGGAGGTGCAATTTGAGAGGCATCAAATATTGGCGCTACTGCTAGAAAATTTACCTATTAGATTAATTAAAACTATGTTATTGAACTTAAGTCAACTATTTCATAATTTTACTTGTTTCTATTTTTTTTATCAGGTTTAAGTCTATGGTGTGCCAATAACACAAAGCGAAAAGGAACCACTCACTCCATACGATTCAGAACTAAATCGAAATTTCAAAGGAAAAACAATGATGGGGTCCCAACTAATTTAAGTGATGCCTTGAGAGTGCAACCTCCAACAGACCCACGACCTCAGTATTACTACAGGGGCAACGTGAACATTGAAAACTCTGATGGACCTCTTGTCCTACCCCCTTACCCCCTGGACACACATTCATGGTGACGAGTAGCTTGATGTAGATGCTCACCTCGAGGTGCTTTTTTTTGGAACTATCATCGGAAGACCCACAAGCACATATATCCAAGATGAGATCGAATAGCAAAAGTTTTGTAGGTAGACCATACTTGTATATGAATGTCATTGGGCTGCGAGTGTTTCCTATATCACTGACAGGAGATGCTGCTATTTAGTTCATCGATCTTCCCTATAATTCTTTTTATACTTGAGATGAATTGAGAGATATGTTCTTCGCATGGTTCTATTCAGTGTCCAAGAACTCAAACCCAAGGTTAAGGTGACAAATTTTGTGGCATTAACTGGAGAGTTGGTGAGTAGCTCTTGGGATAGATTTACTGCGTTCATGAGGGGTGTCCCAAATCATCTTATTGATCATAAGTCACTCAATGAGTACTTTTATAAAGATCAAGATGACAACAATAAAGCGGTACTTGATACTATTAGAGGTGGATCCTATGCATAATGGACATATGCTTACATTTCAGAGAAGTTGGAGAAAATATCTCGCAACAATAAATCTAGGAGTACTATAAAGTCAGACACAAGCTAAAACACCTTTTCGATACATGCTACAAATAAATCGATCGCATATGAGATTTTTGAAGTGATGGTGCAGATGAGAACTGAATTAGGGTTGGTCTTGAAGCTTGTTATCGAAGGCGCAGAGCAGGTGAATGTTGTGCAGTATTTTACAAAACCACCACCACCGCAGATGAGTATTACTTTGAAGAGGATATATATGTAGTTAATGATCAGACAGGGGGGTTCCGACCAAACACCCAAGGTTCCAATCAAGATAAGTGGCTTCGAGGTCAAGCAAACCAAGGTCTAAACTATGGTAATTACAATCGAGAGGGTCAATATGTTGGATATGTAAAGTATAATCGTGACAACAACTTCAAGGAACATTTATGGTAATAGAAAATGAACGGGGTGGGCAATATGATCCTCCTCTAAATAAGGAAGCTACCCCTAGAGACGATATAAATAGTGTGGTTCGGGTTGAGGATATGATGTTGAAGATTATGAGAAGGTTTGAGGCAACTGATGAGAATTTCAAGGAGATAAAAAGTGACCTATCTTGCATTGGACAAAAGGTAGATGCACGTGCGGTCTTGATAAAACATATTGAATTACAGATGAATTAGTTATCTACTATTGTGAACCCTAGAAAACCTATCACTCTCCCAAGAAGCACTATACAGAACCCAAAGAATGATGGGCATTGTATGGGGTCACTACTCGAGTAGGTAAGCAAATCATTGATCCACCTATGTCGTTTGTAGTAGAAGGTGACACGAGAATATAAGATGATGTAGAAAAAGCTAGTGGAGAGTTGGGGGATGCAACAACAAAAGAAGAAGATTTATCTCAGAAAGTGGTCCACACAGAGATTAGTGAAGAAAATGGAAGATGGTAAATCTCGCCGATTTATCACTATGTTGAAACAACTTTCCATCAATGTCCTCTTGATAGAAGCTTTGGAGAAAATGCCTGGTTATTCCATGTTTATGATTATATGGTGACAAAGAATAGGTTAGTGAGTTTTGAGGATGATGACAGAATGCAGCATTGTAGTACTATCGCTACGAGCTCTCCTGTGTCGAAGAGACAGGTCCTATTTGCCTTCATCATGTTCATATATGATAGACTTGCTAAACATTGCTAATATTTTGTGATTGTGGTAGCGGCATAACTCTCATACTAGTGTCATTTAATAAGAGATAAGTTTTATGGACTATCTAAATCCTACTAAGATGCGGTTACTGATGGTTGATAAAACTGTAAAGAGGCCCATAGGTATACTGTATGATGTGCTGCTGAAAGTGAAGTTGTTTATCTTTTCGGCAGACTTTGTGATTCTTGATTGTGGGGTTGATTTTGAGATCCCCATTATTCTAAGGATACCATTCCTTGCCACTGGGCATGCACTAGTAGATATGTAAAAAGGACGGATGAATTTTTGGTTAAACAATGAAGAAGCAACTTCCAATATCTATATATCCATAAAGATGATTGGTGATCTCTAAACGGTATATTTTATATTCAATAGATGTGAGAGTATATTTGCATTGCAAATAGAAGAGCGACTAGGTGTTGACGCACTAGCACCGGTCATCATAAATTTTGAAGGTGATGGTATTGAAGAATATGATTTTTTGGTGTTTCTTGACAAATGAATAATCGTTCAAAGCCAAAAATTTGGAGTTTGCATATGAAGCAATCGCGGCGTCTCCAACTCTGCGAGCCATCATTGTTGAAGACCCAAAATCATACCTTTGGGATCTTCTACCTAATCATACATATGTATTCTTGGGTAGAGATGACACATTTCCAGGGATCATTCTAGCAAAATTGAACGGACAATAAGTAAAGTGCTTGGTGGCGATGCTGAAGAGGTTCAAGCGAGCCATTGGTTGACTTTTGCAGATATTATTGGGATGCCTCCCAGTATTTGTCACCAAAAATCCAACTCATGCCATATTACAATCGAATATTGAGCACCAAAGAAGGTTCAATCAACCTATGCAAGAAGTAGGGGAAAAGGAGGTCTTCAAGTGGTTGGATGCTTGAGTTCTTTATCTTATTGCGGACATAAATTGGTTGTGTCCTTTTGAGTGCGTGCCTAAAAAGTATGGGATGACTTTTGTAAAAAATAAAAGGACCAAACCTTTTCCGATGAGGGAAGTGATCGGATGAAGAGTTTGCATGGACTACAAGAAGTTGAATGCTTGGATTGAAAAGGACCATTTTCTCATTCCCTTCATGGATCAGATGTTAGACAGACTTGCATGCAAGACTTGGTATTTTTTTTCTAGATATTTAGTATACAACTAGATCTCTATTGCACCGGAAGATCAGGAAAATACCACCTTCACTTGTCCTTATGGGACTTCCGCATTCAAAAGGATTCCATTAATATTATGTAATGCATCGGCTATGTTCCAGCATTGTATGATGTCGATATTTAGTGATAAGGTGGAGGACACTATTGACATGTTCATGGATGATTTTCTAAGGTTACCGACTCATTTGGTCGCTGCTACAATAATTTGTCATAGGTATTCAAGAGATGTGAGGGTTGTAATTTTGTGTTAAATTCAGATAAATGCCACTTTATGGTTAAAGAAGGCATAGTGTTGGGCCACCGAATCTTAGTAGAAGAGTATAGAGGTTGACTCCACCAAAGTTGAGGTGAGAGGGCTGACTGGGTTATATATCCATGAGGGCTCCTTAATAAGGCGACCATCACATTTGTGGCCAAATTTTAATGGATATTAAAGCGAAACCGATTATCGCCCCCAAATTATAACCTCATTAATCATACGCTTACACCCA
The DNA here is from genome assembly GCA_027704765.1 of Solanum habrochaites. Classification (NCBI taxonomy): domain Eukaryota; kingdom Viridiplantae; phylum Streptophyta; class Magnoliopsida; order Solanales; family Solanaceae; genus Solanum; species Solanum habrochaites. The sequence continues at coordinate 19,084,742 of JAKWJA010002499.1, read as the reverse complement.
TAGTAATACATAATGATGCATAGGAGAAGTAACCTTTCCTTAGTCTTCATGAATCTATCCTACACATAGACATGCATAAAGTGTGTGTACATTAGTCAACATGATAACATAATGCCTATAACATAACATTGAGGAAGACACCCTCTAAAGATCACAACATATGTACAACATTTCTCAAGTCTTAAGTCAAACACATCTAGAGTATTAAGTACTACAGACTACATACACCCACATTACATATTCAACGTTAGAATAAAAGACTCCTAGTATACTTTGATCACATATTCATATAGGGATTTCGCAGGTACTGGTCATTCTTCATCATTAGCCATATAGACCACACCTAACCCTAACATGATTATCCACATATATACAACTTCATCCGCACACCTAAAACATGAAACAAGTGTTGAACACTATACATAAAACTTCACATAACATCAATAACTCAGAACATGATACTAGAATCAAGGGTTACAACCATCAACTTCTTAAACATGATATCACTATATCAATCATTCTTATATATAATGCCTTCAAGTCCATGACCACAACACATAAAGATGTACAAGAATGTAAACATCTCTACCAAAAGTGGACCAAAGCATAAAAATTCCATATATAGTCAAAGTTAATTGGGGAAAATAGGTTAACTTACCAAATCTCCAAGCCAATGCTCATCACTGGTACATTCTTCCGGAACTCATAATCAACTAACATAAATGAATATAGAAACTAAGAAACTCATTACTATCTAAATATAATCTAATCATCATTTGATCAATATCACAAGACCCATATTGAGAGGTTAATGAGATAATGAATTCTTCAAGTAATTAATTTCATAGGAAATCATCATAAAACAGTAATTCAAGGAACCCATGGTTAGATTGAAAATTGGGAATTTTAGTTTTTAGATCACTTTTGAAAATCTTTGATTGAACTCCTTAGATTGAAGATTAACTAAGGATCAACTATTACCATACCTTATTGATTGAATACCCATAAAAAATTGAAGAAGAAACCATAAATGAAGACCCTAGCTTGAATCTTTAGTTTTGTCTTCAATGGAGGTTTTTTAGAGAATTTTGAATAGAAGAGAGTTTTTGGATTTTTGGGTATTGGGGTTTTCCCTTGCGAAAGGGGTTAAATAGGTCTTAAATATAGTTAATAACCGACACCAAAGTTTCCAAAACACCCCCATACTTATTTGGACTTTTAGACATGTCAAACTTAACCTTCATTTTTAGAATTTTCTTCGGGGAACAAGTCCGCATCGCGAGTTGTTCCCACTTGAATTTAGGAATTAAATTTTAGGACAGTAGAGTCCGCGAAGCCGACAAAAAACTGTGCTTTTGGTGAACCATATTCCCGATATGGACTAGTTTCTTTTGATGAACAAAAAGTCTGCTCCCTTGGGGAGCTTGTTGTCCACAGGTTGGGTAACAAGGACCCCTTGGACGGTCCTTGGGGAGTCGTAACAAGAAGTTTTGACCCTAAACATATTTATTATGACACTAGACTCAAATCCTCTTTTTTAGTCTCGGACAACAAATAAAAACAAGGCAAACATACTATGACACACTAGCACATCTAAAAACTTAATTTCAAACGTCTTGGTCGTTCTTGGACGTTTGAACTCCAAACCACTTCAAATCGACTATAAAAGTTTAAAACACTTTATTAACATGTTATTAACCTTTCTAGGCACATGTGAGGATCTACCTACTTTAGTTAATTTTGAAGGTCTTGATAATATCCCCCACTTGGGAATATTCGTCCTCGAATGACATTCGAAACTTTTAGAACACTTTCATGGACTCAAAGTCCCATATAGAAGCGCAAAACGTTCAACATTCTAATCTATACCTTGAAAAATATAATACCACAAATATAAACTCACCATCAAAAATATGAATTTTTATCTCCACCATTGAACCAGTCCTATTATCTTTCAACATTAACTCATACATTAAAGACCTTTATGAATTCCCATGTCTTACTCAATTATTGATCATATTTTCATTGACCTAATAATATCTACCTCTAAAAATTAAATCATAATCATCATAAAAACCAATACCATAAAAAACTTATCACCATACTCAAGTCAAACATGTGTAGACTTCTTTTTCAACGCTTATCCAACAACTTTTAACTGATATGAATGACATGTAAACCAATCATAATAATCTAGGAAAAACATATGGAATCAAGTGTTTCTTAATACGGCTGAGCACTTTTTCTGAAGATACATCTTCGGCGTACAATCAAAGTGAATATCCTTGTTCTCTCCTCAATGAGAAAGCTATATATATCTCAATAATTACATCCATTTATGACCCTAACTCCTTTGAATTCTATTCAAGCGGTGTTTCAACATATCCTACAATTTTCCATACAACCATATTACTCATCAAATTGTGGAAAATCACAACATTAGATGTTTGCAACTAGTTATTACCACACTAAACTAGTTTAACCAACTATCATTATTATATGGTTTTATCTCACTCACAGTCCATCACAAAGACCTATTACCATCATTCTTAATTAGCATTTTTTTCATTACTACAAAGACAATCTTTTTAACAATATGACACCATTAACCTAGTTATACCAATCCAATCCAAAGGAAGCCCTTTTAATACGCATTTATTTACAAAATCTCATTTGGCTCACTTAATTTAATCCTGTTTCTTGAGCCTTACCAGTCCTCATTTAAAAACCTTGGAATACACTTACAAACTTGATGCACTAATACCTTTCAAAGATTAACCGCTAAAATATTTTTCTATACCCAACTTAACCTTAAACTTTTGTAGTATACAACCAAGTTGATTTCTCAAATGTGATTGTAACATCAAATATTATTATACAACTATGTTATACAAGTGAAAACTCTTTAAGTATTTAGTATTCGTACTTGGCAATCGACAGATCCATTTCCATATTCCACAAGTATCACACCACATTTTTTTATTAGCACCACTAGAATATATCATTCCTATCGAGAAAAACAAATCCAAGTAGGTGACACATTTCTACCCATTGAAATGTCTAAAATATTATCAAACAAGATTCGTATCTTGACCAAGATACATTATTCTTTCGTAGGCTAGGTCAATATCAAAAGTCACACACTTCATAACTCTGGCCATGTAAGCATCTATTATAGTAATCATATCATGGAATATTTAATATACACACAATCTATAAAATCATAGAAGAAATTTTAGCCTTAATTGGTGCATCACTATTCTTATCATTTTCGAACTAACCCATTCTTGTTATGATAACTTTACCTGTTGTAGTTTCTGAAGTTACATGTCCATTACCTGGACATCCATTTAATCATTCCACTTCTATTTGTTAAACAACTAAAGATATTATCTATACCACAAAACTACTATTCCCTTTACTAGCATAAGTAATACACAACCCCTTAAAATTGTTGAACGTTTAACCTAACCAACTCCTTTTGCATGAATCTAGTACTTTCACTTATATCAAATCTCAAATCTAACATTTAAATCATGCACGACTCAACTACGTATTACTAATAATTACGCATGAGTCATCCACTATAGTTGAGAGTAATGGAGTGATACCCTAAAATTAAAAGGCTCAACGAAGCACGACAGAGATTCAAAAAGTGATGATTTTTAGAAAAAATCACTACAACCTATTGAAGATAAGTACACCAACATTACTATAAGTCTATCCTAGACAAAAAAACTCACCCAAGCCAAAAATCATGTTTTTAAGTTTCAAGCCTAGGGTTAATTCCCAATTTTCAAATATCAACTCTAATAGTTCTTGTATTATAATACACCAATAAGTAATTCCCTATATTAATATAGGGAAATTTAAATTATAATATTTTAACAGTAATAAGAATTCTAAAGAACCCAAACCCTGTTTATGAACATAATTTAATGAAAGCCAGTCGATTTTCAAGTATTCAATTTGGTACGCATTATATTTTTAGAAATTTAATCTCCATTGTGCATACCAAGACAGTGCCGAAATTAGTGGATGTCATTTTTTGGTAAATTCACAACTTTGCAGAAGACATATGTATACATATATTTTCCCATCCAATTATTTCCACAGACAATATAATGATTATTATATTTCCACCCTTCCAATTATTTCCAACAATAAAATATAATGATTATTATATTTCCATAGTATATCATTAATCTTCCGTGATGAAATTTCCTTTTGAATTGTGTACGGTGTACACATATATCTTTTACTTAACGTTTTGTATTGCAATTTTATTTATGTCTACCAAGGATAAATTTAAAACTAATAAAGTAGTTTATTCACATCCAATAGTCATAAATAAATACATAAAGCTTGATGTTTTTTTGGAGTTACCGGTGTTCGTCACATTGTTGCTGAAGTCGCAAAATGTTACCCTCTCTCTAGAGTTAAATATTTTTTTCTTTAAACAAACACTAATTTTAAATTAAAAGTGACAGATTCCACTAATATACTTTAATCAATGTAGTCTAAATGATATATGGTCTAAAATAAATTATGACTTTAGCCCATTAACTTTTGATTAACTTCTTTATCTACAATTACCCATCAATTAATTGACTCAAGTTAAAAAAACTGTTCAAAAACTACAAAAAACAACCTACAAGGTCATTCCACCACGATGAGTGTAAAAGCTAATGTGATGGTCAATATCGAAGCGGTAGACCTAATGTTAGCAGCCTTTTCTTGCCTGAAATAATGAACCTTCAAGTGGTAGATCTAATGGTGGTGGCCCTTTCTTGAGAATTATACATGTAATGTACCTTTATTTGGTAGACATAATAGTGGTGGCCCTTTAATGTGTAATGTACCTTGTGTCGGTAGGCCTAATGTTTGTGGCCCTTCCAAGTACAATAATGTAATTTGAATTAACTGCTTAATGGGAATGGAGTCTAAGTAGCAACTGCATATTGTAAGACGGAAGATTTTTTAAGTTAGGCCTGATTTCAATAAACATATTTCTTATCGCATAACTATGTTCCCATATAGGTTATTAGGTAGTTGGTCAACCTAAGCAAAATTGTGTCTAGTTCTACCTAAGGCACGTTGGACACCTTATTTTGGTTTGGGGTAATATTATACATGATTCTATGGTTTTCTCTCATGGTCTATGTTAGTTAATGCGTATTCGCATCATGTGAGATATTCATTATGGTTTCTTGAAAAGTTTTGTGAAGTATGGGTTGTAGTATCAGAATTCATCCATGCATTACATGAATAACTTTGAGAGTGTCATATTTATTTCTCTAATGTATTCATGAATAATGAATGAAAGACCTCTAAATTAAACTACTGATGAATGCTAACTTATATGCTTAATGTAATTATGCATTCTATACTTGGATAATATTATGATATACCTTTATTGTCATGACTTATAAAAAATATTTATGTTCCATGTGTATGAGTATTGTACAATGATGAAAAATAGGAATGTTAAGTTTAATTTTATTGGTCTAAATATGGTAATTAGCGTGGATGGTCGTATGGGACGCTATTCATACATTGACAAAGTATGGCTTATAGATACATACGGTGAATTCACAATGTGATTAAATGGCTTATATGTTGATTATGTTATTATGTAATGAAATGACTTGTAATGTTGGTTATGTTTGTATATTATGCATTTAAATTTTGCTATTTTTTTATTCCAATTATTAGTGAATAACCTTGATTTTATAATACCTTAAGTTTGAGACAAATCATGAACACTAATTAGAAAAAAAAGAAGAAAACGGAATGAGAAGCATGAAGAAATGAAGACCTAATTATTTCTGAGTCAACTTGACGAATCACTAATAGCTCCGAATATCGCTTTTTCTTCTAGTGTGATGAGCATTAAAGGAGGGGATCAAATCGGAAGTAGAGAGAGGCAGTCGGTGCATCACAGTGAAGTTCTGTGAAATAGTTCCTTGTCATTTTGTGCTCCACAACATGGATATGCTTGGACTACGCCCAACATGACAATGAAGTAATTAAAGGGCGAATCGCCAATTTTTTTGGAGATTCCAACTAATGTTGTTAAGCATCCTAGTGTAGCCCAAATCTTTCAAAACTATAAATATGATGAGTATTTTAACTTACAGATCGAAATATTATTGTATGATTATATTATAATCATATTTTTTTCATTTTTATCTATGTGTTTGAGCTCTATGTTTTAGAAGATTTTTGGAAGAAGAACTTGAAGACAGAGTTTCCATGTAACACTCCGAAAGTCTAAGACGTGTTATAGAGCCTCACATGAGTGTCTAAAGTTTTTTTTCACTATTTTAAGGTCTAAAATAGTGTGTAAGTCATTTAGAAAGTTTTTATATCAAAACATCTAAGGAAGTCCATGACGTCCCGAAACTAGTTCAATGAGGTGCTAGTGTGCCTTAGTCTATTTGATGAAGTTTTTAGAGTCACAAATGATGAAATTTAGTGATAAGTTGTCTAACACGTAATTGAGTTAGTTTATAGTCAAAAAGTAAGGGTACGACCCCCCAAAGACTAAACAAAGAGTCCTTGAGGAGGATTCTAACAATTTGGCAAAAGCTACCAAAAGGCAATGTCCAATGAAGGTTGCAGGCGACGGATCGTGGTCCAATCGATGGGGATTCGATGAACACCTTCGATGGTCACTTACAAAAATTTATTGGAAGCCTGTCTTGGAAAGCCTTCATCAAAAACAAAGGACCAATAGGACGGTTGGTCCCTTTGCCGTGGTTTGACAAATGCATCAGTCGTGTTTTTGTCTATGAGCACACTGTTTTGCTGGACATTTTTTAGTTGACTAAATTAATTAATTAGGTGGTTAGTTAATTATATATGGGCTTAGGGAGGTCTAATTAAATTTGTTAATGACCTATATGAAGACTCTAACCTAATTAATCTAACCTAAGCCCTCATAATTCCAAAAAACAAATTATTCTTCCTTTTCTCTCCTTTCTCACTCCGAAGTAGAAGACAACCTGGAAAGGTCAGTCCAAAAGTGTTCTATAGGCTACTAAGGTCAATGTTTTCATCAAACTCTTCATTATCAACAAGGTATTGATCCTCATCACCCCAAGGTTTTCCTCCAAATTGATTTCAAAAAGTTGAGTTCTAAGTGGGTTTTCTTCAAATCCGATATTGATATTAAGAATTGTTTTGTTTATGATTTCTATTGGTATAATGAGTATATTAATATGTATGATGGTTACATTATACTAATTCTTGATGCATTGACCTAATTTGTGGAAAGATGACCTTTTCCCCTTAATCCTAGGTTGTGATCTTTAATTGAATTGTATAGTATTGATATAATTGGCTTGGTTAGTGTGAAAATTACTATCCTATGTTTTTATTATACTAATCATGATTATATTATGATACATTGTAACCCAATTATTCTAGTGCTTGAGTAATTGACCTAGATTTTGAAGTAGATTATGAATTTTATCTTAGCCTCTAGTTCTAGGCTATGAACTAGTGATGTTGTTGTGTAGTTAATCAATTGATGATATGATACCATTATTGGGTTGAATTGGATGGTTGATGGTAAGACCTTGAGGATAGAATTGTGAAGGAGATTGGGTAAGTCTTGTGATGTTTATTATATACTTAAATTATGATTTCTCGCGATTAAGTGATGATATTATGTTAAAGTATACCTTATGTTAAGATTGCTAGGGTTTGTATGATATTCAATTGAAATGTCTTGATCTATGGATTGTGAGTTTTTGGCTAAGATATAAATGTGATAAGGATGGTGATACTTACCAATGTGCCTAGTCATGATGTGATTATGTAAATGTGCTAAACTCACTTCTATGAATTGTAATGAAAGGATAATACTCATGCAATTCTTAAGCTATGATGATTAATAAGGCATTAGAGATATTTCAAAAAAGGACTCTAGCTTAGTACCAATTGAACTAGAGTGAGGAGTGTCCCTTCCCACATAGGGAAGGTAGAATCACTAATGTACTCATCAGATTGGACTCTATAATGCATGTAGAATAAAGAGGATCGCAACTATATCTCTTAGTTCTTAAACTATGTTACCCCCATAGGAATACTAGCTAGTGTATCAACCTACATGCTATGTTCATGTTTTTGTACTATCTTGGCAAGTAGTCCACCTTTCCTTCGGTGTAGGTTTCCATGAAACCAGATTCCACATTAGCTCATGTGGCCTATGTCGATTAAGGAAATATGTTGCCAAAAGGTAAAATTAACTAAAAGAATGAACTCTAACTTGCATGACCCGAGGATTAGCTTAGTGTAGGTAGGGTGTATGGGACTCTACCTATACATTCCATTATTTAGCCTTGAGGAGAGTCTCAAGAGGATGTTCTCATATATGTATATTCTTATAAATTTAAATGATATGTTTATGGTGATCTTATCCATGTTAGATGATGTTTTGATTTGTTGTTTGGGTTTTCTTAACTATGTATTCAATTATGTTGATATGCATGTTGGTTTGATTGGAATTAGTATGGTTGGTCTTGTCATGTTCATAGTCTTGTCATAATGAATATGTTTTATTGATTGATATGGTTTCTTGAAATGTCCATAAGGTGTTTCAAAGTAAATTGCATACTTAATTGAAATGTCCCTCTTTAGCATGATTTTATGCTATGGTCTCATACGTAGTACAAGTGATGTGCTAACCCCATTTTCTACCTTTTCCCCAACATTTTAGATTCCGGTAGTTTAAGGTTTGCGATGACAATGCCATTTCTAGCTTCCGATATTGATTAGCCTTGAAGACAATATGTTCATTTTGTTTCATTTGAGTACAAAAGATTGTATAGCCTATATGTGGCATTTATCGTATTGATGTATGGGCTATGCCCAATTGTTATACTAAGTAATCTTCTTATACGAAGGGTCTATGTATAATCGATATGAATATATTTTTTGTATGCGAGAGGTTTATGTAAACCTCAAGATAGATATAAAAAAGTTTTAAATTTTCCGCGTTCTAACCTATGAATGTAATGATGTATGCTAAGAGTCTAGTCTTAATGATCGATGAGGACGAGGATGTCGGTTACGTCTAGGGGGTGCTCCCTGGATGTGTCATTCAACTCAAAGGATTTGGACTTGGATCTTTTGATTTATTCTTCCTTGGGGTGTAACAATACTAAAATATTCATAGCCACTTGAATACAAGATCATTTTGGTATAAATTTCTACCTGTTGTTTATGTCTAGCTGAAATCCCAATTCTTGGGTTGTTCTTTTTTAATATGGGTTAAGGTTGTTGTTGGATATTGTATTCTTATAGATTAATAATAGTTTCATTTTGATTTATTTAGTAGTTGTGTATGAAAACAATGAATATGTAGTTGAAAATACAAGTTTATTTATGTGTTTTAACTTTGCTTGAGAGAGAAGTCCTAAAACTAAGATTACTAAATTGATGGCCAGCGGGAACGGGTCAACATGAGGCTGAGCTCAATCGAGTGAGCTTGGTCTCAATCCCACAAAATCAACTCGAGAGAGAGTGAATGAGTTAGAATAGGCTCGTCTTCCTGTGGGAAGTGGGTGCCTTAGTGCATTGCATTTTAAATGGGGTAAGTTGCTTGAGAGAGAGAGATTGTCCCCCTTAAAGCATAGTGTATCACACTTATACTATAAATATTCTATTGAAATCATGTACTCAAAAATTTAGCTCAACTCGTATTGCTATCACATCCCCAGAATCCCCCTCACTTGATTTAGTTATCTTGTTATTTTCATTTTTTTTACTATTAGTGACAAAAAACCACAATGATATTTGACGTTGCGTCACCCTATAATTGATTTATAATGTTTTTGTTCCGTAATATAATTAACTACAACTAGTTAGAACGTAATTTTACTTTCCTATTAATTCTCACCACCACTCCTTGTGGAAACGACCCCAATCCTTGGTTGTTTTACTTTACTATTGCATTATCATAGACATTCGTACTGGATGTTGTGTTGTTGATTACACAAAATATAAAAATGGTGCCACTAACAAGAAGTGGTGTTACTTGAGTAGATGTAGTGAGTAGAGTTTTCGTTTTTAATTAGTTGTATCTTTAATAACCTTATTTATTATTTTGTTTTTCTTTTATGAATATCTACAACAGGGTATTAAAAATGGATAGTCATTATGGGTAACACACAAATCATCCCCTTTTAAAGCTACTAAACCTCAAGGACGACCTCTAGACATTAAAACCCGTGGGATACAAGAAAATTCATAGTATGTAGCTGAAGTTTCATGAAATGCTACAACTATGCATGTCTCATTGTATGATTGAGAGAGCGCTACTAGAATTCTTCAATAAGGGTGTTGGATCTCAGGATAGGAGTATAGACAATCAACTCTTCGAGGGTGGTGTGCTACATCAACCCTAATGAAATCGTAGAAAAAATATTTGATGACATGGTAGAATTTAACAAGGAAGTTAAAAAAGAAGCAAGAGTGGGATGCACTACTTACCCAATTGTATAATCTATCTAGCCGAGTCATGAAGTTTGAAGTGCACCCCATGGAAAAAGAAAAACAGTTCTCTCTCCGAGAGTGTTAACAAAAGAAAAAGAATTTGGTGTGCAAGACGATGAAGATCTTTCGATCATTCAACAAAAATATGAACAACAAGAGAAAAGGTTAAATGATATTAAGGAAAACACTGAAATGAAAAATGAAACGTCTACTTCAAACTCCATGACCATTCATCTGCAGGATGCTCAGATCACCCATTTAATGGCACGTCACTATAAACCATTCGCTAAAGACTCGCCTAACTATACAATCTCTGACTCCGATGATTAAGAGTAGCTTGTTATTTCCACAGTTCCATGACATTAACTAAGACATTGTTTTGGAGGCAACCTAAAAACCTAGTGTTATCTTTTATTTGTGTCTAGGTAAAATAATAGTGTCTTGGTTGTATGGATTGAAGTATGAGAATTGTTCAAAAGAGAATTCATTGGCAAGAAACAGGTCTAGTCGGCATGTCACTAAAGAGGTTGGTGAACTTAACATTATCCGCCTTTTGATTCAACATATCTTAAAGATTTTAGTCTATAAAACTGCGCGAGCCACAAGAATTGTTGGCGAACCACCAACATTTTTTATGATTCCAATTTTACTGCATTTTCAATTTTCAAAATCATTGGGGAGTTCTGTAAAACTCAGTAAATCACATGATCACTTGGTCGAGCATCAAATGACTCTGGACTCTCGTTGAATGGGAATATACTAGACAGTTTGAAAGAAGGTCGTTCAAATCTTCAAATCCGTTCACGTTTTCATGCATTTTATGCCTCTTGTTGAACTTTTGCACATTAATTTTCATATCTTTGTTCTCAAGTGTTGTAGTCACCAGTCGGTGCTCGGAACACGGGTTGCACTTCTACCTAACTATTAAAATTTTAATTGGTCGGTGCAAAAGTCAAATCAGGGCTTCTATAAGTATTCGAGAACGTGGGTGGATAAAAAGCGAATTGGGTTGCTAATAGAAGTTGTGTGCAGCTTGTTGAATCACTTGGCAAACCGCCTAAGTCCCCATCTCACCTTCTGATTAATGCTAAATTTGTTGAAGGACACTTATCGTAAGCAACTATTCAATAAGGATTATTCTCTAGACCTATTTGTATCTCTTTAATTTGACACTTGGATTTTCAATATATAAGTATTTGAAGGCGAAAAGCTTTTATTTGTAGTGGGGTAATGCCCACTTTTGTGCCCGATTACAATTTTTATTTGTGTTTTGTGTTTATATTTTGGTTATTCTGTATTAGATTGTATTTATCTACTTTTTGTGGATGATTGATCTTATGGCTCTCTTTTGATAATAGTTGCAAAATGATTTTGACCCTTCCAAAAAATTTTAGATTTTGCATAAAGCACTAAATTTTCGACTCTTGACTATCTTAAAAATGTGGGGCTTACATAGAAATTTTTAGATCGGTTTTGATCAATACCAATGACTTGAATAGTGCTCGTAGTCAAACAAATATTAATGTACGACTACAACGAGTTTAAATGAAGTTTCATAAAAAATATGTGAACTATTTGAATCTTGTTGTGATTAGAAAATTTACAAATTGATCCTCTTGTAATGACTGTTGCACACTAGAAAGCGTGTGGAGTCTTTATTGACTTTAGTGTTGATGACTTGCGTGATAATACTTTAACCATGCATGACAACCTATAGAATTGGCCTTGTTTGCTTTATTGACTAAGTAAAGCTCTCTCCACATATACTTGGGTAATTTTGACTAGTGTAATCCAATTTGACAAATACCTCTTTTGCGACCTACCATGTGATTGTGCGATTTTCTCTTGAACACCTTTTAGGCCTTATAAAAAAAGATCCTGTCTACCCATTGTGTCGAGAAAAGTGGAGTCCCTCCATATAAAAAAATGGAGAAAACAGAAAAATAAAAGAATGAAAAAGATATGTTGTTAAATATACTTGAAAGTTGCAATAACAAAAAAAAGGGGGGTTCTCAACACATTATGGAAAAATTATAAGGGATAAGTTGTAAGAACTAATAAATTTAATGGAGGAAAGAAAGAGAAGTTTTGTGGGCACAGAATTTTATGATGATCATATTTATTGAAACTAAATGACCATACCTTTGCACTCAACCTTAATAAGATCGTTTCGATCTTGCAATAGCTGAAAAATGTTGATAAGAAAATAAGGGAAAAGTGTCACGACCCAAAACGGGCCGCGAGTGGCACCCACACTTATCCTCTATGTGAGCGAACCAACCAATCAATACCACAACATTTTAAGCATTATGAACAAGATATCGATTCGGGAAGACTTAAAAACTCATTAACGTGAAATCAATTAAATAACTTTATAAACTCAATACTTATATGTCCCAAAATCTGGAAGTCATCACCACAAGAACATCTATCCTCAAATTACTAAATCTAAGAGTAGCTAAAAAGCTAAATAAAATAAAAAGCTCGTGCCATGTCGGAAATTCAGGCATCATAAGACTGAAGAAGATATCCAGTCCAAGCTAGAAGCAATTAGCTCACCCTGATATCCGACTGGAATGAAGACGGCTAAGTTGCGGTTGAGTTGAAGGACGATGGTACGTTTGCTGCACTCCACAAATAACAAAGAAATCACATACGTAGGGGTCAGTACACAAACAAGTACTTAGTAGGTACATCGCCAACTCAAAATAGAAAACGTATATATCAGATCATATCATAAAATCACTAGCAAATACTCAACATGTAGCAACAATAAGTTCTATAATCATTAATAAGCACCGCCCACGTTTCACCAAGAGGACGTCAATCCTCCATGCCATACCCATTTGGGAATTTAGGTTTCATTGATGGGTATATTAACATCTTTTCAAGATTCATTATGTTTATTTCTCTTGTGTCTGTACTTTCCACTCCGATCCCCCTAATTCGCGGTGTCGGTTTTTCGTGACACACCCGATCCCTTAATTCTACGGCGGGTTCAATGGGGACCCCCTCCCCTACTACTACGTGTCGTTCGTGACATGCCGTCCCGAACGAGTCACCCGATCCACTAATTCACGTGTCGGTTCGTGACAACCCGTCCCCTAATTCTACTGTCGGTTTCCGGTTTCGTGACCACCCGTTCCACTAAATTTTTAACGTGTCGGTTTCGTGGACACTCGTCCCAATAATTTCTATGTGTCGGTTCGTGAACACCCGTTTCCACTAATCTCATCACTTTATTTCATCAAGCCTTCTTTTTATAACCAAGGCATCATCTTCTCATTAACAAGGTAAATTAGGGTTTTTCAAGATCAGAATTTCATAGCTTCATCATGCTTATTTTAATCACAATTGTATAATCAACATTCATAACAACATACAATTAAGGCCATATAGAAGGGTTTACAAATACTATCCCATACATATCAGTCGCTATTAAGAGTTTACTACGAATATCATAAAACCATAACCTACTCCACCGAGAATTCGTGATCAAGCAAGCTATTTCCTCAAAGTCTGTGCTTTTTCTTCTTCGTTCTTCTCTTTCCTCTCCCTCGCTCGTTCTCCCTTTCTCTCTCTGTTCTTTCTGTTTTTCTTATCCAAACCCTTTTTCATTTAGCCCTAATTAGTATAAAATTAACGTAATAAGATACAAAAGTAACCCACTAATTAATTTAAGGTTCTCTCTTTAACCCAGTAAATTGGATTATTATATTCAACACACTAAAACTTTATAATTATAAGATAAAGTACCAAATGGGCCCCCCTTAATATTTAACAGAATCCGACCCCGTCAGTGTCTCGTCAGCCTGTGAACGGGCCGTCGTGCCTGCGACGGTCCGTCCTGCTGCTGCGTACAAAGCTTCAGCGACTCGATGTCAGTAAAAGGTCTGTGACGGCCCGTCATGGGAGACGTCCGTCCTGCCACCAAACAAAAAAAAAAAAAATTCATCGTGACGTTTCATAGAGTCGATCTCAGTACCGGGCAACTTTCTAACATTCCAGTGTTTGATGAGACCCCCCATGACGGGTCCGTCGTGCCTGCGATTCGTCCCCGTCGTGGATTCCGTAGACTCATCCCGTTTTTTTTTTCCAGAAATAAATTTGTTGCTCAAAACGACTAAACAGTCGTACAATAGGACAATTTACCCATCGTTCGTCCTCGAACGATTCATAATAAGGAAAACATAAGGGCTAAAAAGGGGAGTACACCTTCAATCTGTAAACGGTGTGGTATCTTTCTTGCATATTAGCCTCCTTCTCCGCAGTGGCCTCTCAACGGTCTATTCTTCCATTGGCCTTTAATGGATGCAATCTCCCTTATCTCTCAACTTTTGCAAATTTCTCTAAGCTACTATGGCAACAGGCTCCTCCTCATAATATAAGTTCTCATCACGCAGAACCTGAATCCCACATGATGTAGTTTCCATCCCCATGGTATCTTTCAACATAGACACAATGAATACCGGGTTGCACTCCTGACAATGCGCCCTGGAGGCAAGGCTATTTCATAAGCCACCTCCCCCTACTCGCTTCAAAACTTTTTCGAATGGACCAATATACCTTGGCTTATTACCTCTTCTACCAAACCGCGTCACCCCCCTTGCATGCGAAACCGTCGCAAGACTTGCTCACCCTCCATGAACTCCAAGTCCCTAACCTTATCGATCTGCATACTCCTTTTGCCTACTTTGAGCCGCTAAAAGCTTTTCTTGGAATATATTTCACTTCTTCTAATGAATCCCTAAAGGTCAGTACCGTCCAGGTCTAACCTCGAAGCATCAACCACCCAATGGGATAACCTAATCTCTCCCATACCATGCTTCGAAAGGAGCTATCAATACTTGGAGTGATTAGCTATTATTGTAGAAAACTTTGCTAAGGTAGGAAGTTATCCCCAATGACCACCAAATTCTATCACACCTGCACGAACATTCTTCCAATACCTGAATTGTTTGCCAATCAAACTGCCCTCGTCCTAGGGTGAAATGCAGTACTAAGGTCCAACCGATTAACCTAATTCAGCATGCAATGTTCTCCAAAACTTACGAAGTAAACTTAAACTTTAACTGCGTACCTCTATCTGATATGATGGGGACAGGGAACTCCATGGCAATCAACAATCTCTGAGAGTGTAGAGTCGGCTAACTTCTCTTGGCAATTGTAAGTCACCTAACCGAATGAAATGACAGACTTGTTTAAATCTGTCCACAAGTACCCAAAAAGAATCAAAACTTGCCCATGTTTGAAGACCACCACAAAGTCCATTGCAATTCTCATCCCACTTCCATTCAGGATGGGCATTTTCTGAAGTTTTCCTCCGGGCCTCTGATGTTATACTTTACGTGTCTGACAATTTTGGACATTTGGCAACAAAATAACAATTCGCGCTTTCATTCTCTCCACCAAACGTGTTTTGCTTAGGTCACGGTTACATCCTTGTTTTGCACCAGGATGTATAGAATACCCGGAATTTGAGCTCTTAAGAATAGTGTGGATCACATCATCAACACGGGGCCACATCCCCTCCTTAATTCTCAAAACACACCGTCCTCATCCCTTATTCCCTTATTTTAGCCGCTCGCTCGCAAAACCTTATCTCGGATCCGAATCAGTTTCTACATCTTAAAACTGCTTTCCCTTCATTTTGTCAAGAAAGGAAGATCTTGCCTCCACACTAGCCAAAAATCCCCCCCTTCTCATTTACTTCCCACCTCATACGGTCCATTAGCCAAATCCCTGAACCTCTCTAGCCACTGGGCGTCTAGCGGCTTGTAAGTGGGCTAAAAACTACCCATGCTTCCCTGCTTTTCTACTAGGTTGCCCTGCCACAACATTAGCGTTTCTGGGTGATAAAGATGGTATATCGTAGTCCTTCGTATTCCAACCATCCATCTCCTCTGTCTCAAAGTCCCATTTTCTGAGTAAAAGACATACTGTAGGCTACGATGATCTGTAAGACTCACACTTAACCCCGATATAGATAGTGTCTTCATTGCTTTTAATGCAACACTACTACTACTACCTACTACCCTACCCTACGACACTACCACTACCGCCAACCTCCAATCGTGGGTCGATAATTACGTTCCATGCACCTTTTAATTTCCTCAAAGCATAAGCATTACTTCTTCTCTTGCTTAGCACTGGCACCCAAACCAAATAGGATGCTCGCAATAAACAATGAAGTTCTTACCCTTTACTGGCAAGGTAAGGTACAGGTGCGGTAGTCAGCAAGGTCTTGAGTTCTCTGAAAGCTTTCCTCACATTCATCCGACCATACAAAATGGAACATTCTGCTTAGTCAAGTTCGTCAATTGGAAAGCAATTGAAGAGACTCCCTTGACAAATCTGACGTAAGTAACTGGCTAAACCACAAAGCTTCTTATGTCTGGACTCATTAGTAGGTCTACCATTCTTCACTACTTCGATTATTGAGGGATCCACCATCACCCCATCCTTAGAAACCACGTGCCCAATAAAGACACTGAATCTAGCCAAAACTCACACTTGGAGACATTTTGGGCATAAAGCTTTTTCTCCCTCCAACCTTTCCAACACAATCCTCAAATGCTCCTCATGTTCCTTCTTACTCTTGGAGTATATCAGTATATCATCAATAAATACCACAAACATATTTTACTATAAAAGCATAAAGTAATTTTTTTCACATCCACCATCAAGAAAAATTTTATTTTTACGTAGTATATTTCAAGTCAAGCAAGGTTTCTACTTAGTATCTTTATATTTACAATATTTTTTAATGTGTTTGACTTTATGCATTCACTAGTATAAATAAACTAATTATTATTTTTATTTATTTTTTGTGTAGATAAAATGTATAATTTCATCAACAATAAAGATTTCAACGAGAGGCAAGTGATCTTCATAACGGGGTCCAAGGCCGAGAAAATCATGTCCTGCTTGTCTCATCTGTTACCTTGCCATCCATTTTTTTCGAGGAGAAATAATCAACTCGAATACAAATGCAAGTTTACAAGGACTTGAAATATGTTACCAACAGATCACACCTGAGAAACGCGGTTTAAACGAACTATTTTGTTAGTATATTATGTTTTATTTCCACAAATACTTATACAAATGATATACCTAGATATTTATGTGGTAACTATAGATTCTAGTGAAAAATATACTTTACTATTAAAAAATTATTTCTTTCAACTTTGAGAAAGTTAACTTGATCACACTTTTTATAACGACCCTCATAGTCGTTTTATAAATATTATCCATTTTTCTAAATTTAATCCTTTTTAATAATTTTTATAAATAATTTATGACCTGTAGGAATGAGTGTTATAATTTTAAAAATAAATTAAGATTTAATGAAATTTTATTAAATAAAAAAGGAAAAAAAATAAAAGGGGCTATGCCCTATTGAAAAGAAAAAGACGGTTTAAGCTGCTGTTGTTGTTCATAGCAGCAGTTAGCGAAAAAAGAATTTACATTATGCAGGCGCAACTTCGAGGGAAATTTTTTTCTTTTGCGGCTTCACGTTAGTTACTTTGAATATATACATTTGTAACATCTTATGTCAATTGGATGACGGTGAATTGAAGTTAGATAATTGTTCGTATTATAGATTAATTGTTGGAGTTTGTGCTACTATAGTTAGTGCAAATTGATAAATCAATTATATTTATTATAATAACATGATAATATAAAGGTGATTTTGATCATTGGATAATAACGATTGGATAGGTGTAATGTTAATGATTTAGGCTTATTGGTGGGTTGGCAGCAACTAATTTTTGTGTGTGCGCAGATTTCGTGCATGTTTATCACAACAATTTGCTAATTGAGGTTTCTAGTTTAGGGATTTTAAAACAAGATTTTGGTATTTGTATAAAATGGTAACTTAACACTAGACTTGAAATTTATAAATATGAGGGTTGACATGATAATTGGCATAAAAATTTAGGAATTTAATTTTTGGTTTATATAAGTTTTGGGTCTAAGCAATACATATAGCATGTGTATGGGTGTTGTTAGTTTTTAAGGCTTATTGTGATTATTTATGTGAATAGAATGCTTTGAGTTGGAATTTCAACAAATGGGAAAGACTCAAGTCCCAGAGTAAATTCTTATTGGATTCAGGTAAGAGAATTTCTGAACTCTTGCTAAGTGTATGGAATGTATGTATTTCATTGTGGTATATGTTTGGGAGTAACGAGACTTGGTGAAGGATTGACTTTTCCACCTTGATAAATCCTAATGATGAAAAGGGATAATAAAAAGCAATGTAATATATTATTTGTGTGTGATGGGTTAAGATGGTACAAGTACTTGTGTTACAAAGACAAAGTTTATTACTATAAAATATGTATCGTAATCCGAGAATGCCAAAGCATATGAGCATTAGCTGATATATTATTAACTTCATTTATTATGTGTGATTCTGTTCTTTATTGAAGTCGTATAATTGTGATAATTGAGGTGATTATATATATGTCATAGAGACATTTGATTTATCGAGATGTTGCACTCACATCCCTTTTATTTTGATATCCTATTGTAAACCATGCATTGCATGAGATTGGGTATGATTAAAGGTCCGACCGTATAAAATCGGTCCGTGTTTAGACGACGTTCTGTTACTTATTGGGCCACGTGGAAATCTTTCTTGCAATTGAGAAATGATTATAATTTGGACCCGTGGAGCCTTAGTTGTGCGAGATTTTGTTTTGAAATTTATGATAGTGCATTGAGATCGCCCACAAAGACAACGTGAGATGGCCCTTGTTGATACATGGACCTCGAGATTCCTCATGGGTCATGACACTCTCGATTATTTCTAGGAGTATCATGTATAGTACGGTTGAGAGAGAAATTGATATTCTGAGGCTATCACTTTTGGTTTCATATTGCCTTGCATCCCATTACTTCTTCTTCTTGAGATCATAATGTTTTATTTGGTGGTTGGAAGTACTGATATTCATTACCTATTTGAGGAACTTTATTCTTTGTTTCTCTTATATTATGAGTGTGCCTTTTGTGAAAGTTGGTGATTTATTGATATTGTCTTTGTGTTTGAGGATCTGTATTTTTTACAATGAATTTTGATTAGTTTGAGTTAGGTTGGGCTGATTTTAATGGCAGATGGTAGTTGTGGGAGGTTAGTTGGGTGGGTCAGGAGTACTTCGTAATTTTTATTCCCTAGCTTGTTTTTAGAAATTTAACATTATGTGTACCGTATGTTTGGTACTCACCTTTGGTTGCTACAATTTTTTTTATCAGGTTACTAACCCGAACCTTTGTGAATCTCTTTCTTTCTTCCTTTTCGGAGGCTTCATGGAGATTCGTGAGGTGGTTGTTTGTCGTCTCAGAAGACTTTCTTTCTCCTTAGTTATGACCTTGTTCTATTTTAGAAACAAGTTTATTTGAGACTAACGTTTCATTTGATTCAATTAAAAATAGTTTAGAGGCTTGTATACGTAACAACCAGATTTTGGGGGTGTTTTGAATTGATTATGAAATTTCCGCATTTTATTGTAATGATTGAGTTTTATGATGACTTGTCTTTGTGGGATAAGACAAGTGCCATCACGTTCATTTCAACGTCGTGACAACATGGTATTAGAGCCCAGGTTCATAGGTCTCATGTGTGTACAAGTCGAGTCTAAGTAGTCTCGAGGATCGGTAAGGAGACGTTTGTACTTATCTTCGAAAGACTAATGACTTTTAGAAAAAATCTTCACTTGTTGGATCTCTATCATGCGTACTTGGTGGTCCCATTTTAATTCTTATCGCTTCACTCCATTCACTCTCACTTATAGTGATGACTCGTAGGTGGTTCCTCATGTTAGTACTTGATGTTGTGTATGATCTTAATGTTAAATCTGATATTAAGACAAAAATAATGTACTTACGGAAAAGATGTGTGATTAAATTTAGAATGTTCAACAATTTGAAAGGCTTGTGTAAGGTTAGTTACCCTAGTAAATTGAATAGTACTTGTGTGGTTCAATAATTGAAAGTGGAAGAATTAAATTGATGGCAAGATAATGAACAATGCAACTTGAGAAAACACAGTAAGAAAAGTTTTCTTAGTATGTATGAGTTGCTTAGTGAATGATAAGAATGTTGTTACATCAATTGAGTTCAGATTCTTTTTTGTGGTTTCATAGATTGAGCGAGTACCTAATATGGTTATGATATGACTATACAATGGTACACATTCTTACTTGGTTAGACTTATGTATTTTATCACTCTTGTTATGGACCTGATCTACAAAGGAATGTATATCACGTTGGATGAGAGACTGAACAAATGTGGTAGTGTAATATAGTTTGTTAATGGGCAGAAATGTATGGACTATTTGGGTACAATCTTCTAGATAGGCATGATGTGTTATAGTGGTGGATTTAACAGAGTTTTACGATGTGGTACTAGTGGTATATGAAAACGAATACGTCAATTACCAAGTGTGATACTAACTACTTAAGGATTTATCAATTGTATCACATGCTCATATAATAAGATTTGATGTTGCATTCATATTTGAGAAGCCAATTAGCTTGTTACTATAACAGAATGAGTTAAGAATTATTTATAAGAAAGCTTTTAGTGGTGGATATTTTTTACGATATTGATGTGTTTAAGTTGTTAAGTGTATCCCAAAGATTTTAAAAGAGTGATATTCCATCGTAAGCTACATGAAAGTGGATATCTATCAAGTTGAGAAGCTAAAAGGTAAAGAAAGTCTAAATGAGTATATTTGTGTGAAGGTAACTGAGAATTTTAGTAAGGAAACACGTATAAAGTTGAGTTCGTCTTTTGAATTAGATTGATATAGATGGGTTTAAAATATCATGTAGATAAAAAGGTTGACTTTGAGAAGAGAAAAGTGTATAATGAGCATAAAGATAATAAGAATTTGTGATGAAATCATAACTAAGAAGCAACTACATGATAAAAATTGTTGGCTAAACAAATTTTGTATGGTTATAGTGATTAGTAAGTATATATGTCATAGAGACATTTGATTTATCGATATGTTGCATCATCCCCTTTATTTGATATTATATTGTTAATATGCATTGACATTAAATTGGGTATGAGTAAAGGTCTAACACGTGGAGGTCTTCGTGTTGAGATCGAGTTATGATTATTTGGGCACATGGAGATCGTCCGTGCGATGGAAAAGTTATGATATAATTTGGGCACGTGGAGATCGTTCGTGGAAAATTTGTTTGATTTATGATAGTGCGCTGAGATCGCCCGTACAGACACATGGATATTGTTCGTGTCGATATATGGACCTCGTGAGTCCCCCATGCGTCATGAACTCTCGATGTATTTTCGATGAGAATATGTATATAAGGTTGAAAGAGAAATTAGTATTCTGAGCATATCACTTTATGGTGTCATATTGCATTGCATCCTATGACATTCTTCATTCTTAATTATTATGTGCTTTATTGATGGTTGGAAAGTACTTGATATTTGATTTTCTCTTCTAGACGAACTTTATATTGTGTTTTGCATATATTGTGAGTGCTTTTTTGTGAAACTTGTGATTGTTGAATATTGAGTTTGTAGTTGAGGATATGTAATTGTTAAAATGATTTTCATAAGCTGGGTGCTATGAAAATTGTGAATTGTTAAGTTGGATTGATTTTATGCAGGTTGTAGTTGTGGAGGTTCGGTTGGTGTGTAGTGAGTACTCGTATTTTATTCACTTAGCTTGTGTTTAGAAGTTTACTTGATGGGTACCGTGTGGTTTGCTACTCACTCCTTGCTACTACAATTTTTTTGTAGGTTACTAGCACGGACTTTGTGATATTTCTCTTCTCCTTTTCTGAGGCTTCTCAGAGATTTGTGAGGTACATGTTTGTCGTATCAACGGACTTTCTTTCTCCTTAGTTATGTTCCTTGTTTTATTCTATAAACAAGTTCATTTGACACTACCATTTCTTTTGAATCAATTAAAATCCTTTAGAGGACTGTATACGTGACAACCAGATTTTGGGGGTGTTTAGAATTAATTACGAAATTTCCACATTTTATTATAATGGTTGAGTTTTAGGCTGACTTGTCTCGGTGTGATAAGATGAGTGTCATCACATCCATTTTTGGGTCGTGACATTTTCTTAGGTGAAATTGACTCAGATTTAGACTTAACAATCGAAGATTTTTGTTTGGAAGATGTTGTCTACATAGAAAAAATACTGAAGACTCAACGTGTTCCAATTATTGTTGGAGGGTCAAATTCGTATATTAAAAAACATGTGGAAGACCGTGTATTGATATTCAAATATAAGTATGATAGTTTCTTTATTTGGATTGATGTTGAGCAATCAGTCTTGAACCGTAGAATTTACATGAGGGTTGATCTAATGGTTAACACAAGTAACTTTTGTAATTATTTTATGTATCAATCAAGATACAATATCATGCAGCTAGCTAAAGACTTTTCATATATAATTTTCTTAATAATACTTTTGGTTATCAAATCTATGTATCACTAAATAAAACTCTTCTTTAAACTTGTGTTGCATGCAAGGCTAGTGGATGATTGCGACATATTTTCATTCTAGATGCAGATTACATCAAAGGATTTTTATGGTCTATTGGTGTCCTTGAAATGGACAGATATTTAAGGAAAGAAACAAATATAAACGGAGATGATGAATCAAAGCATGTAATTCATCAAGCTTCAATTTAAAGTATCAAGTGTAATTCTCGTATGTTAATTTGCAACCAACTTGACAAGATTCAACGATTAATAAATGAGATAATGTGGTCAGTGCATCATATTATTCTACGGATGTTTTCAAAGAAGATAGAAAAGAAGATCTAGATGAATCATGGAGGAATACTGTTTTGCAACCATGCCTAGATATTGTAATAGATTTCTCAAAAATGATCACCACAATATTATTATTGAGTGTACATAAACTGTCATTATCCCAATCTTCTGTTTTGGTCTCTTTAATTTTTGACCTATTTTGTACTGTTTGTATCGCATTATATGACCCTTCTTTCTATATATGTTACTCTTGTCGTTACAAAAATTCTTATTTTTAGATGAAATATTTATTTTAAGTTCCGGTCCAAGCCTCAAGTCCAAGTCCAAGTCTTCTATATTTAATATATATTAATATAAGTACATGTAATGACCTGAAAGGTCATTTGAGAAATTTTAAATATTTGTATAACTAGAGTTAATTAATTGATGAGTAATGTAGATAATTGACTTAATCGATAGTTAATGGGCTAAAGTGATAATTTATTCAAACCCCTATACCATTTGACCTTTATATATTAAAATAAGTAGTAGGGTTTATGACTCTTATACTTAGTTATTTTTGTATGAAAAGAAAAAAATAATAAGAGGAGAAAAAACCTAGGCGTCAGACGAGAGAGGCGGAAGGCAAAGGTCGGTGCCATAATAAGAAACCCATGCTTCAGGTAAACTCTTTTAAGTAAATATTGTTTCTGTATTGTTGTTCTAAGAAAAGACTGGTATATTATTATCTTAATATATTAAATTAGAAATTGAATGGATTATATTGATTCTGGTTGGAATGTAAATTGTTAAAAACGAGAGGTGCATATGAAAAGTACTAAACTGTCAATCGGTGGTGAATTTTCATTATTTACCTAGTAGGTAATTAATGTTGAAGTTCATAAATATTTTGTCTTATATTGGCCATATGTGTTGCATCAATTATCGATTGGGATGAAAAATGGGAAAAAATCATAACACAATTATAAATTGATAATTATAGGCAAATAAGGTTTTAGATATTTCTTTGTATGCTGGTAAAGTATGGGTCACGAGTCATTTAGGCAGATTTTGGTTTATTTTCTCTACTTATCATGTTAAGATTCAAGTTTTGATATATTGAAATAGATAATTAAATATTAGGGGTATAATATTATATAAATACTGTTATGCCTCGTATTTTTTTACACGTAGTGCGCATCATGATCTAGTAGACGATGTCCGGGGAATAGATTTTATTATTAAGTTTCCAAGTTTTACAGAAATATTAGGCACGGATGTTTAATAATTTCCAAATGTGGAATTAAGTATGAGTTGTCTATGTAAGTGTCATTAACTTTAAGTGATGATTACTTAGTGGCTGATTAGGATTTAATTTAATCCGTTGGCCCACCACTCATAATTGGTGGCTGTTTAGGATAATTTAAGCTAGTGGGCCCTACCATCAGAAAAAAATTTAAAAAAAAGGGGATTCAGATATGGAGCTAGCCTTAGTGGGAACGTGTGAGGGGGGCTGCCTCCACTTCTTTAAATAATGAGGTGGAGAAATCCACTCCATACTAAATAAAGTGGTGATGCATTGCTGCATATCATCTTCTTCACCACTGGCTTTAGGCAGCCATGAAATGGAGAAACCAACCCGCCACTCTGGCCAGCATCTGCAAAATAATTTTGTTATTACTCTCCTTGCTTGGTGTGTTTTATCTTTAGAATACCTTGGTAATTCCCATTTAATATTAGAAGGGGGGGGCGTGACCAGTAGCTTAGGAAGTTTTATTGTCTAGTTATTGTGAATGTGGCTAAGTATTGAACCGAAATCATATCGGATTATTAGTTGTGCGGTGGTTGTGGCTTGGGCTATTTTTGATTTAAATCAAACTTTCGGAGAATTAATTTTTGGCGTTATGTTCTATGTTAAATGTGATTATGAGTAAGTATACTCCCAAAGGATGAATAACGATAGGGTAGAATGTATTGCAAATTATAAAATAGTTCTCGCTCTTATCATTCGTTGGTTCCGCTGCTATGGTTGCCGAAGAAAAAACTATTTTGGGGATGGGGCTGTTTAATATGATTCATTGGGTTGTATGTGTTACTTTGTATTGCTGTGGATAATTTGGGCTGTTGTCGATTTGGACGAAGTAAGGAAAATAGGGGAAGCTCTTCCTGAATTTTTGTAGATTTTAGCTAGCTTAAAAGATATAAAGCGCATACTTTACTTACTTAATTGCGGCACGCGTTGTTTCTTGTTATAGATTAATCGCTTGAGCTAATTTTGGACTTGCGGCGTCACTATACCGTATGTAACTGGCCGTCCCTGTTTTCTTTTGTTTTGGCTGACTTTTTAAAAAAATAAGCGAATAACGGAAAGGTTTGATACTTACCTCTAGAGCGTTCTAGTGACGTATATTCGTGCTTTCCTCACTTATCCTCTATATATCGGCTATGGCTAAGCTATGAATGATTGTTCTCCTATCTATGGTATGCTTTCTTAGAGTCAGTGATATTTTCCGTTCGCCATATCGTATTGATGTTCATACTAATTTATAATCGTTTAATCTTTGGATACTCCTTGTTTTGGTTCACGTTGATTGTTATATTGAGCTATAAGGATGATGTTTATTGGCATATGGTTGCTCATAATGTTCTGCTTCGTCATAGAGTCATTTATCATTTCATTTCACTGAGTCCGCGGCCGGGGTAATGATTAGTTACGTGCGGAGTTTCTTGCCTATGTCACCAAAGCACAGTCCCTCAATAGAGGGGCCGGTATTCTATTATATATATGATTGTTGATAAGGATGGTGTTATGATGATAATGAGACAGAGATGACGTTATACTTTATTTTGTCGAGCCCCTTACTAGTGAATCTGCGCCATCTTATATGTTAAGATATGCATGATTTTCACTTAAAAGGGTACATGTGTAAGCGATATTTTGTTTCGACTTGCCATATTGGTATCATGTCCTCTTTACACTTAATGCGTTACATACGTCAGTACTTGTCCGTGTCCTGACCCCGTCCCCCCATTCCTCTCGAAGGGCTTTCTTTTCATCCCGCAGGTGTAGAACGCACTGTTTGGTGATCCTACCCGCCTATGTCTCTACTCTGCGATTGGGAGAAGCTCCACTGTTCCGAGCCCCATCTTTTTGGTACATAACTTTTGTGTAAGTCTTTGCTCGTTATGGGTATGGCGGGGCCCTGTCTCGTCGAGTTTCACTACTGTACTCTTAGAGTTCTTGACATTATTGTGTTGTATATTATGTTTTAATAATGTCCCTTGACATGGTTTGTTTGTGTATCCGCTTTTACAAGTACAGGTCAGCCTTGTCGTTGGCGTACAACATCATTGTGCATTGTGGTATTGAGCCTTGTCGGCTTACGTATGTTATTATGCTTTGTATAGTGCGGCCTTGTCGGCTCGCGTATGTTGTTTGTTCGGTGAATGGTTATGACTCCTATGATACAGGTCCTCTTATATATATAAGGACGTTGGGGTTGCTTAATTTGGCTTAAATTCCTATTGTCCTTAGTTTCATTTTTGTTTTACTTAGCGTTTAATATGGTGTGTCCAAAACGGGCACTAAGTTTACGGCCCATCGTGTTTGGGTCGTGACAAAGAGTGGTATCAAAGCGTTTCTTCCTCGGACGTGTCTACACAGACCGTGGTCTAGTGATTCCTTTTTTATCGGTGTGTTGTGCACCACATCTATAAACAGGAGGCTACAGACATTTTAGATGTCAAATCCTTTCTTCTTTTCTAGATCGTGCGAATAGAGCTATATTACTAGGGATATCCCTCTCAACGAATCGTGTATTTTCCACACAAGGCTATGCCTCAAAGAAGCGACAGCCCGCCCAGAAGGGAAATCTGTAGCAGAAGGTCTAGTCAGACCCAAGAGAGTTACTTAGGGCCGTGGCCCAGTCTATGCCTGGTATTATGCTCATCTGATAGCTTCTGCTACACCCGCCAATGGCTACACCGCCAAATCCAAAGCCAGAGGAGCTTAGAGGCAGCATCAGCCTCCCAGTTCGTGGGCACCACCAGCCCCCGAGCCCACCTGAACCTCCAGCTCCCTCATCATTCAGGGCGGAGGATAGGTCCATGAGAGATGCCGTTCAGTTGCTGCTAGATTAGTGGTGATCCGGCTCGCAAGCATGGACTGGAGTTGAATCAGCGGACAAATTTGATAGCTTAGGGCTCGTGAACTTTTTCTTGAGGTTTAATCCTCCAGAGTTTCTTTGGGGTCAAGCCCAGGATGAAATCGCAAGGAGTTTATTCTTCAGATGCCGCGTACAATTGAAGGATAAAACAAGGCTTCGGAGACCGAGTCTGTTGAGTTGGCTCCGTATCGTTTTGTGGGATTAGCTATAATTGTATGAGTCTTGGGAGTTTATCTAGGGGTAAAGGGTTTCCTCCAGCGGTATGGGATGAATTTGTGTGAGGCTTTCCAGGTCTCACTTCTGCCTCCCAGAGATGAAAGCGAGTTAAGTCGATAGATTCTTTCTTCGCGTTTTTGGAAGAAACATGGCAGGAGCGATTCGAGAGTATGCCTCGAGTTGATTCATTGGCTAGGGCATGCGCCCACTATTGTGGCTGATAAGGCAGACAGGGTACAAAGTCGTTATGTGATGGGATTGGATCGTTATCTATGATTGAAGGTTGTATTGCAGTGACTCTTAATCCCATGTTGGACATTGCGCGAGTGCAAAAAACAGGGGGTAGAGGATCGGCACTGGAAACGTCAGCCATAATAGAGATTATATAGAGGCCCAGCATAAGGGGCTAGATAGCAGGTTATCCTGACGAGTTTCAAAGAGGGCAGTCTCAGCAGCATGTTAGATTTTCTTCCCAGCCAGCACAGAGTGCACCCCCACGTTTCATGGGTAGAGGGGTTTTGATCGTATGGATTAGGAAGCTGGTCAGAGCTCTAGGTTTCAGGTCACAGATTGGCAGGGTTTTTGAGCCCGTCTAGGCGGCCACCTTTGCACTGTGTTCTTGCTGTTGTAGTCCCCATCCTGTGAATGTCGTTGGGCTACAGGTGCGTGTTTTTTCTTGCAGCCGTCAGGGCCATACTATGAGGGAGTGTCACCTTAGAGGTAGTGTCAGTGGTTGGGCAAGCCTACTGGGTGCGTTGCTGGTTCATCTTCTTGTGTGGCTATGTGCCCACGGGGCAGGGGACCTATTAGGCGGGCCCGCGCCCAAAGCAGGCCATGGTAGAGTACGTGGTGGGAAGCTTCCATTTCTAGCGGTCCCCTCGAACCGTATATATTTTGACTAATCGGCAGGAGGGGAAGGGGAGAGAAGATCATAAGGCGTCACCTAAATGTGGTCATAGGTATATGATCACTATTCCTCCCGAAGTGTGTTGCATTGATGACCCAGGTTCCCCCTATCATTTATTCTCCCATTGTGTTTGCTAGTAGATCTCAATAGAGTCTGAGTTGCTATAACCTTTGAGGTAGCTACACCTTAGGCGATTTTGTTCATAGTTATGCGAGTATATAGAATTGTTCAGAGTCCATATATAGTCATCATACCGTAGCAGATCTAATAGATGATCATTGAGTTTTTATTATCATAGGCATGGATTGGTTGGCTGCTTGTATGCTAATGTTTATTGTCGAGGAAAGATCGATCCATTTTTAATTTCCAGGGAACCGATATAGAGTGGGAAGGGGAGTACTGTATCGCCGAAAGGTAAGTTCATTTCATACCTCCAGGCCGGGAAGATGGTTAAGGCTCGTATTTACATCTATTCGGGTGCATGACGTAAAGGCAGAGGGCACCGACTCTTCAATCAGTATCCTGGTAGTTATTACTTTCCCGATGTATTCCCCTAGGGAACTTCCAGGTCCTTCCTCCAGAACGAGAGATGAGTTTACTAAGATTGTCTGCCAGTACCCAGACCTATATACTATACCTCCTTATAGAATGGCACCTACTGAGGTTGAAAGACATTAAAGAGCAAATGAGGGATTACGAGAAAAGGGCTTCATCAGGCCTAGTACACATCACCTTGGGGACACCGGTACTGATTTTGTGAGGAATACGGAAGGGTCGCTGTGATGTGTATTGATTTATAAGGGCAGCTGAACAAAGTGACAATAAAAGCACATGTAGCCCCTCCCAAGGATTGACGATCTATTTGACCAGTTGCAAGGGTGCAAAGTATTTTTCAAAGATAGAATTGCGGTCAGATTATCATCAGGTGGGGGGGGGGGGTGAGGGGGGGGGGGGGGGGGGGGGGGGGGGGGGGGGGGGGGGGGGGGGGGGGGGGGTGGGGGGGGGGGGGGGGAGGGGCACGGGGGGGGGGCTTTTTTCTTTTTTTTTGAACAAAAACAATCGGGTGGTTGGAGGTGTGGTGGCTTGTTGGTGAGCCCCGGGGGGGGGGGGGGCTTTCCCCCCCACACAATGGCCAAACCAAGGGAAAAGCCGAACTCAAACAAGACGAATATCAATCGATACGTAAAACCCAGCACCCACTCCTCTTTTTTTTCGTTTCGCGGGGCGACTTGCAGCCCCTTGATAGCCAACGGCCCTGGGGGTTGGGGCTTTTCCTGCGTCCTCCTCCTTCCACCTCCTCCCTTCCGTACCCCTCTCTTTCCATTCTGCTTTTCGACGTTCTGTCTTTATCTCTGCCTCCTGCTCCCCCGATGTGTTTCTGGATTTAAATTCACTCAGTCTTGACAACCATTCCTTTTCTATGTTTTGTTATTGTATTTATATACGCTATTCTGGTCCATTCACGTTCTAGAGATGCATGCAGCACCATTTTAGGACTGTACTTAGGTTTATCAGCACCAGAAAGTTGTATGACTCATTTTCTAATGCGAGTTCTCGTTGACTTCATGGCTCTTGAGGCCATAATTACTGGATCTGTGGTAATTGCGGGTAGACACGCAAAGATTGAGGGGTAAAAGACTTGGCCCAGACCTACGCACCTACTGAGGTCGGCTGCTATTCTATGTTGGCAGGATTTACAGGAGATTAGTAGAAAAGTTTGCTCAATTTCACGCCTTTGACAAGGCTAACCTCAAAAGGCAGACCAAGTTCCGGACTGATGCTTTTGAAGAACTTCCAGCTAATTGAAAGCAAATTGCTACAGGTCTCCAGTCCTAACTCTTCTAGAGGACCATACGACTATGTTTTATTTATTGTGATGCTTCGGGGTTGGCTAGGATGTGTATTGAGCATTCATGGCAAGTTATAGCCTATGCCTCCCGACAGCTTAGGAAGCATGAAAAGAACTATCCTACTCACGATCTGGAGTTAGCGTCGTGGTTCATGCCTTGAGATATGGAGACATTATTTAATATGTGTCCCATGTGGAAATCTATACAATCATAAGATTCTCCAATATATCTTTAAACAGAAGGAAGCTGGCTTACGACAAAGGCGGTGGTTAGAGTTTGCTAAAGGATTATTTATGTTATATTTTTATATCATCAAGGGAAAGCGAATGTTTTAGCTTATATCTTATTGTAAGTCCTGTACTCTTGACATATGTCACCAGAAAGGAGGGATATGGTTCGAGAGATTCGCGGCTAATCCAGCCTTGGAGTCCGTCTGGCTAATTCCAGAAGAGTATGGAGTTTTCTATTCGAGAGTGGTATCAAAGCGGTTTTCCTCGGAAGTGTTACAGACCGTGTTAGTAGATTCTTGTTTATTGGTGTGTGTGCACCACATCTATAAACAGGAAGCTACAGGACATTTAGGATGTCATCCTTCTTCTTATTCTAGATCGTGCATAGAGATATATAATAGGATAATCCCTCTCTAACGAATCGTGTGTTTTCAGGTATGCCTCCAAGAAAGCGACAGCCGCCCAGAAGAGCAAATCGATAGCAGAAGGTACTAGTCATACCAGGAGAGTTCTAGGGCCCGTGGCCCAGTCTATGACCGTATTATGCTTCAATCGGAGAGCTCTGCTACACCGCCACGCCAGAGGAGCTTAGAGCAGCAGCAGCTCCAGTTCGGGGGACACCACCAGCCCCCGAGGCCCAACATGACCTCCAGCTCCTCATTCAGGGGGGAGGATAGGTCCATGAGAGATGCAGTTCAGTTGTTGACTAGATTAGTGGCGAGTCAGGCTCGCACGCAGGACTAGGAGTTGATTCCCTCTTAACTCTTTTTTTCTTGGGACACAGAAGCTTAAGGGCTGTGACTTCTTAAGTTGTAATCCCCAGAGTCTTGGTCAAGCCCCAGGATGATCCGCAAAGTTTATATGTCATGATGCAGCGTACATTGAGGATAAAAAAAGGGCTTCGGAGACCGAGTCTGTTGATTGGCTACGTATCGTTGTGGGATGTAGCTATAATTAGTATGAGTCTTGGGAGTTATCTAGGGGTAGGGGTGCTCCTCCAGCGGTATGGGATGAATTTGTGGAGGCTTTCCAGGTCACTCCTGCCTCCAGAGATGAAGCGAGTTTAAGTCGATAGATTCTTGCGTTTGAAGAAAAATGGCAGGAGCATGGAGAGTGATAGCCTGAGTTGATTCATTGCTAGCTGCGGCCCACTATGTGGCTGATAAGGCAGACAGGGTAATCGTTATGATGGGATTGGATCGTTATCGATTAGGTTGTATGGGCATGTGACTCTTAAGCCAGGTGTGGACATTGCTCGAGTGCAAGCATATGAACCAGGGGGTAGAGGATCGGCACCGGGGAGTCAGCCATATAGAGATTATAATAGAGGCCGACATAAGAGGGGCTAGATCAGCAGTTTCCTGACGAGTTTCAAAGAGGGCAGTCTCAGCAGCATGTTAGATTTTCTTCCCAGCCAGCACAGAGTGCACCCCCACGTTTCATGGTAGGGGGTTTGATCGTATGGGATATTCGGAAACTGGTCAGAGCTCTAGAGGTTTCAGGTCCAGATGGGCAGGGGTTTGAGCCAGTCGAGGCCACCTTTGCTCGGGTTGCTTCGTGTTTCTGTTGCTGTTGTAGTCCCATCCTGGGGAATGTCGTTGGCTACAGGTGCGTGTTTTTCTTGCGGCGTCGGGCCATACAAGGGAGTGTCACCTTGAGGTGTACCGGTGGTATGGCACAACTACTGGGTCCGTTGCTGGATTCTCTTCTGTGTGCTATGTGCCCTACGGGCAGGTGTAGTTCAGGCGCCAGCAGGACGTGGATAGAGGACGTGTGGAGCTTCCAGTTCTAACGGTCCCTGAACCGAATTATGCTTGAATAATAGGCAGGATCATGAAGGCGTCACTAATGTGATTCTGGATATTATACTATTCTCCCAGTGTAATGTTGAGACCGGTTCCACTTATCATTTATTTCTCCCTTTGTGCTAGTAGGACGCCAATAGAGTTGAGTGATAGAACCATTGAGTGTAGCTACAAACGTAGGAGATTTTGTCATAGCTTGCGACTATATAAGAATTGTTCAGTAGTCATATATAGTTATCATACCGTAGCAGACTAATAGAGTATCATTGAGTGTGGTTATATCATGGGCATGGATTGGTTGGCTGCTTGTTATGCTAATGTTGATTGTAGAGGAAAAGGATAGATCAATTTTAATTTCCAGGGAACCGATATAGAGTGGAAGGGAGTACAGTTATATCGCCGAAAGGTAAGTTCATTTCATACCTTGCAGGACCGGGAAGATGAGTAGAAAAGGCTATATTTACATTGATTCGGGTGCATGACGTAAAAGGTCAGAGGCACCGAGTCTTCAATCAGTTCCTGGGTATGTTAATGATGTCACCGATGTATTCCCCGAGGAACTTCCAGGCCTTCCTCCAGAACGAGAGATAGAGTTTAATATAGATGTATGCCAGATACCCTAGCCTATATCTATACCTCCTTATAGAATGGTCACCTGCTGCGTTGAAAGATTGAAAGAGCAATTAGGGATTTGCTAGAAAATGGCTTCATCAGCCTATACGTCATCTTGGGGAGCAGGTAGTTTGTGAGAATAAGGAAGGGTCGCTGTGGATGTGTATTGATTATAGGCAGCTGAAACAAAGTAACAATAAAGAACAGGTATCCCCTCCCAAGGATTGACGATCTATTTGACCATTGCAGGTGCAAAGTGTTTTTCAAAGATACGACTTGCGGTCAGATTATCATCAGGTGCGGGTAGGGAGGCAGTATTCCAAAGACGACATTCCGGACCCGATATGGGCATTATGAGTTTAGAGTGCTGTCTTTTTTAGCTGCTAATGCCCAACGAGTTCCAGGTGATTAAGAATATTCGGCAAGGAATGTTAATTCCAACTGTGAATATTAATATGAGTTTGCTAATGTAAGTGCCATGAACTTTAATTGAGGGATTAATAGTGCTGATTTAGGATTATTTAATCCCGTGGGCCCCACCACTCCATAATTTGTGTCTGATTAAGATAATTTCAATCTAGTGGGCCCCACCACTCAAGGCAAAAATTTAACAAGGGATCAGATATGGAGCTGCCTTAGTGGACACGTGTAGAGGGGGCTTCCTCCACTTCATATTATAAATGAAGGTGGAGAATCCACTCCATAACTACATAAAGTGGTTGAAATGCAATTGCTGCTATCATCTCTTCACCACTTGGCTTAGGCAGCCATGGAATGTGAGAAACCCACCCTGCAACTCTTGGCCAGCACTGCAAATAATTTTGTTAGTAATCTCCTTGCTTGGTGTGTTAATTCTTTAAATACCTGTTAATTACCCATTTATTAGAAGGGGGCGGTGACCAGTAGCTTTGGAAGTTTGTTTTATTTATTGAATGGCTAAGTATGAACGAAAACGTTATCGGATTTATTAGTGGTCCCGTGTTGGTTCTTGGGTTTTTTGAATTAAAGCAACTGCGGGAAAATTCTATTTTGGTGTTATTATATGTTAAATGTGATTATGAGTAATATCTCCAAGGATGAATACGATAAGGTAGATGTGTTTGGCGATTAATAAAATGAGTTATCGCTCGTGTGTCATTGCTTCACTACTTGGTTGCCGAGATGGAACTGTTTTTGGGGAGAGGCTTGTTAAATATGATTCGTTGGGTTTATGTTGTTGTTGGTATTGGCGTGTGGATAATTTGGGTTGTTGCCGATTGGGATGAAGTAAGGAAAATAGGGGAGTGTGCCGGATTTTTCGTTAGAATATTAGCTCAGCTTACAAGATAGTAAAGCGCGACGTGTTATCTAATTGCGGCACGAGTTGTTGCTTGTTTTTGATTAATAGCTTGAGCCAGTAATTTTGGACGTGCGGCTCGACTATGCGTATGGTACCGATGTCCCTTCTTTGTTTGTTTGGCATACTTTTTAATAAGCGTATAACGGACATTTTTGATATTACCTCTAGAGCGTCAGGTGACGTATATTCCTTGCTTCCCAATTATTTTCTCTATATATCGGCTATTTCTAAGGCTATTATTATTTCTCATATCAATTGTAGTGCTTTTTTCGAGTCATTGATATTTTACGTTCCATATTATATTAAAGTTGTTTTTTTTCAAATCTTGATAAAACGTTTAATCTTGATAAACGTTAACTTTGGTAATAAATCCTTTGTGTTCACGTTGATTAGTTGCTATTGAGTTTATAAGGAATGATTTTAATTGCATATGGTTGCTCCCCCCCCCCCCCCCATAAAGTTTTGCTTGTGCATGAGTCATTTATCATTTCACCGAGTTCCGGTTCAGGGTAATGTTTCGTGCTGAGTTTCTTGTCATATGTCAACCGAGTCCCTCCCTATAGGGACGGTATGTATATTATATATTTATTGTTTGTTTATTTGGTTTATGCATGATGATGATGTGACTGAGATCGACGTGATGATTATTTTGCGAGCCCCTTACTAGTTAAGCTTGCAGCTTATATTTTAAAGATATGCATGATTTCACTTAAAAGGGTACTGGTAGCGATATTTTGTTTCGACTTTCCATATTGGTAACCTGTCATCTTTACCTTAGCTTTACATACTCATTACATTGGTCCGTACTGACCCCGCCCTTTCCTCGGGATGTTTGCGTTTCATGCCCGCAGGTTAGACCACATTTTCGTTTATCCTCCCTCCTAGGAATCTACTTCTGCTGATTGGGAGAGCTCCACTGTTCCGAGCACCAATTGTTTTTTGGTCATAACGTTTTGTGTAGTCTTTTTGCTTGTCCATGGGTATGGGGGGCCCTGTCCCGTCGAGTTTTCACTATTGTACTCTTATAGTTCGTGGACATTATGTGGGTTTGTGTATATAATGTTTTGGATAATGGTCTAGACCTTGTTTGTTTGGGATGTCCCGCTTGGTATAGGGTGCTGCCTTGTCAGCTGCGGACAGCATTGTGTATTGTGGTAGTGGCAGCCTTGTCGGCTCCGTATGTTTTATGCTTTGGATGAGTGGCGGCCCTGTCGGCTTGCGTATGTTGTTTACTGTTGAATGGTTTATGACTCCTTATTAGACAGGTCCTCTTAATATATATGACGTTGGGGTTGGCTGATTTGATTAAATTCCATATTTTCTTAGTTTCAGTTGGTTATACTTGGCAGGTTTGTATGTGGGTGTCCAAAATGGGCACTAGTCACGGCCCATCGGGTTGGGTCGTGACAAATACCTTAGTTTTATGATATTGTAAAGGAATTCGGAAATTACTTAAGCTTGAAATGTAGGAACTTGATTATAGATTTGGTGATCTTTTGACTCTAGGCTAAACCTATAGTAATGTGGGTGTTGTTAGTTTTGAAATCTTATTGTGAATATATACTTGAATAGATTGCATCGATTTAGATATTCAACAAAAAGGAAAGTATCAAGCCCTAGAGTGATTATTCGATTGGCTAAGGCAAGTGGATTTCTAAACTCTAGTCAAGTGTATGAATGTGTGTATTTGCTGGTTGTATAGGTGTGGGAGTATTGGGACTTGGTGATGGGTTGACTTGTCTTTTTTCATATTGATTAATTCTAATGATGAAAACAAAGGGTAACAAAAGGTAATGTGAATAATTGTTTGTGTGTGATATGTTGATAATGGAGAGTAGTCTGAAAGGCTTGTTGAGTCATTGTTGATGTTGTTGTGAATTGTGCAATGTTATGAAAATGGTCATATCCTCTTTATTTGTGTGAACCTGTCCTTTGCATGTATTTTAAGACATTGTTGTCGCAATGTTTATGTGCATTGATAAAGAAAGAGAACTTAAAGACGATTGTCCCATTTTGAGGTACGTATCGCGTGCCGTGGGGGAATGGATACTATATTCGAGGGACGTATAGCACGCTGCTATGGTTACATATCGATGGTCATGTTTGCGCCCACAGATGCGGAAGATATGTCTGCCCTGGTTGTCACGCCCCGATCTTACCCCCGGCGCAGACACGGAACCTAGACCACAGTGGATCCAGCATAACCCTGCTGGCATGATCATAGCATAATAAAAGATAATAAACTGTTTTCGGAGATAAATCATACTTAAATGAAAACTGGAGAATACCCTGGTTTCCTATAACTGAGGAATTTGAAACAATGAAGTTATACAAAATAAATAATTTAACTCAATACTAAGGCTAAATCTTAACTCTTTTCTCTAACTAGACTAGAAATAATGGGACAAACCCCAGCTAAATCTAGCAAAACTAAGACTAAATGACTAAAGATTGAAATGAAACTCATGACTGTTTTATCTTCGGAGAATGAGGACTCACCACTGAATCGGCTGAACTGGGAGATCAGGAAATCATCTCTGCGTGATGCTGGAATGCTGACGAACCTCGAACCTACATCACTAGAAGAATATAGCACAACGTTATATGCGTCAGTACGTGAAAGGTACTGCGCATGTAGGATAGAGTAAAAATGAAATAAAACCTAACTAATCAAGTACAATAACAAGTATAATAATCTGAACGTGATGTCCTAATTTCTGATCTAACTGGATGCAATGATACTGAAACTGAATTGTGGGAGCTACTAATAACCGATAATAAACCGCATAAGCTAAATATGGAGTCTGATGTATATGCCCCATCATGAGGACCTAATATACCCTGCGAATGTTATAAAGGCATGATGCGTGATCACTAAACTGATTGCCCACAGAAGGGGACTTACAACCTACATGGCTAGTAGTTCTGGGACTATTGGGTACGCTAAACCCTAGTCCAACTTGGTATTTTGCTACTCCCAATGAATTCTGTAAATTAAGTGATTATATCTAAATTTCTGTCAATACTGGATAGCTCAAAACTTAACATGCAAACTCATAATGCAATAATTAATCTGTTAATATGTCATTTCTAACAAGGCATGTATATCTGAAGTGTTTGACATATATGACCTACATTTTTTAATTCAGAACTAAAGAAATACAAGTAGGTTTTGAAATTATGCGATAATCTGAGTAATAAACATGATAACCTGATTGAAACATCAACTAATAAATTCTAAGTTCTGTTGA
This sequence comes from Solanum habrochaites, assembly GCA_027704765.1. Lineage (NCBI taxonomy): Eukaryota > Viridiplantae > Streptophyta > Magnoliopsida > Solanales > Solanaceae > Solanum > Solanum habrochaites. Next base: position 19,047,111 of record JAKWJA010002499.1, on the reverse strand, counting down.
GTTTTTGTTGAAAGCCTAGATATATCATGAATATGGGATCATAATCTGCAACTGAAACTAGGGACCCAATGAGTGAAAGTACCCACAGTGAATCACACATACCTGGTGATGAAATCCACTGAAAATTACTTAAGTTTCGGGACTGGAAGTGCTGGAGCTTGTGGCGTTGTCTAACTAGGGTTCTTGAGCTTTTTTTCTCCTCTCTAGCTTCTTATTTTCTAAGTTTTGATTTAATGATTTGACTTGGATATATTTTCATCAAGTTTCTAGGATTAAACTAACTAAAATCTGATGATTTAGGGTAAAATTGATGTAACTTAGGGTTTAAACGGAGTTGGAAAGGTCAAAAAGACCCTTGAGAAGGTTGTTGTCGGGCCTCATGACGGCCAGGACTGACCCGTCGTGCGCCCGACGCTCTGTCATTGGGTCCGTCGTGAGGGCCTGTTCAACAGTTACTAGGAGGTCTGATTTTAGAAATGTCGGTGGCTATACAAAGATAATTCAATTATCTATCTGTGGGTAGGTTATGGGAGACCTAATCAATTTTGTACCAAGAGTTATGATCATTTTAAGTTGACCCAACTGCATTTCCCCTTAACTGGCTGCAAATTTTCCACCTACGGACTGTAGATCCACCTACGAACCATACTGGTCATCCATAACTCTTGTCAGAGAGTGGTTGATAGGAGTCTTGATCAACGGTAACGGACCACGGACCGTCATTTTACCTACGGACTTTCAGTAAACTAATTTTTCCTAGGCGAATTTTTTTTGGGGTTTCTAATCCCATCGACGATTGTATTGACGACGGTGGTTCAGGCTACGGTCCATCATGCCACCTTCGGTAGCACCTACAACTTTTTCTGAAAAACTAATTTTTTGGTCTGTTTTGGCTACGGGGGGTTACATTCTTCTCCCCTTTGGGAACATTGGCCTCGAATGACAGACTACACTAGCAAACTAGAGGGAGAGAGATGCAAACCCCACTACTAAACATGAGAATTGAGTTCTCCAAATCCATGCCACTCACGGTAAAAATGAAAGTACAAACTGAGGGTACATGATTCCTAAAACTGAATTTACGCATGAAGGACTGTTACCTGAAATAACTATTACCTCAAGATGGGTGGAATCGGAATGAAAAGTTAAGGATACTTGGCTTTTATGGCGCTTCTGCTTTCACAAGTAGCTTCACTCTACGGACTTCCTCCTCCCCAAAACCTTGACTGAAGCAACTTCTTTGTTTCGCAACCTTCGTAACTGACGGTCAAGAATCTCACTGGTACCTTCTCATAAGAAGAACTATCTTTCACCCGCCACACTCTCCATGGCAACTATAGAGGCTGGGTAACCCACTACTTCTTCATAAGTGAGATGGGGAAGACCGGATGCACTGCTGTCTAATTTTGCTGGCGACTCTAACGATATGGCACCTGCTAATCCTTTTTAAGATCTTAATCAGGCCTACATATCAGGATTGATCTTCCCTTTCTTTACAAATCTCATCACCCTTCATAGGTGAGACTTTCCAGAAAACCCAATCGCAACTTTGGAACTCAGTTCCCTTTCTTTTTACATTTGCAAGATTTCTGACGACTTTTTGGGATGTCTTAAGTCTATCTCTAATGAGTTTGCACTTTCTCCTAGCATAAGGACTTTATCTGGCCCTATCAAAGCTGCTCTTCACCTACTTCAATCACCAACCAAATGAGATCTACATCTACAACCCATAAAAACCCTCATGAGGGGCCAATCTGAATGGTGGAATGGTAGCTATTATTGTAGGCGAACTCAATAAAGAAAGGTGTCATCCCAACTCCTTTGAAATCGATCACACAAGCTTCTCAACATATCCCTCAAGGTCTGAATTGGGTACGCTTCTGCCTGTCCATTTTGGTCTGTTTTGGATGAATGTTGTACTAAAAGGTAACTTCATGTCAAGATATTTTTTAAATGACTTCCAGAGAATGAGAGGTAAATGAGGACCTCTATGTGAGATGATATACGAAGGAACTCCCATGCAACCTCACTATTTCAGTAAGTAAAGCTTGGCATCTCCTCTACCGAATATGTAGTCTTGACCGCCAAAAAATGAGAAGAACTTAGTTCTCCTATCAACTAACACCAACTTGAGTCAGGCTGTCTGCGGTACGAGGGTAACTTGAAGAAATCCCACGCATTGATCACATTCCACTTCCAAGTAGAAAATCGAATCTCTTGACTCAACCCTCCTAGTTTCTGATGGTTTCTACCTTGACTTGCTGCAATTGGGGCACTTAAAGTCCACAAAGTCTGCTATATCCCTCAAAATAAAACGTGCCAAATGGGGGAAGAATCCAACCCACTAGCTTCACGAGACGCTCATTTCGAAGATTAGATACAAAATCTTATGTAAAAGAAAAAGCGAGCAGACTGCATCCTAGAATGAAGCCTGGAGTTAGTGGAGTTATACTGCACGACATGATGACATGACCAATCAACTCTCCGCACATCAGGAAGCACCGACAATCGTACTTGGTAGAGAATTCAACCTCTTCCCATTGGGAAAAACCTCCACTCTCTAATTATTGGACTGCACCCTTTAGTTTCAAGCAAGATAGATCCTCTCTTGATTTTCCTTAACCTCCACTACCAAAGTGATTCTGGCCCATTCTGAACTGTTACACGGGCTTTCTGATATGCTCATAAGGCGAACTACCAAGCCGAAGCAGCCTGTGAATATCCTTCACTAGCTCCTTTCTTTTTTCCCTCAACCGGGCACACACCTAGATAATCTACTAAGAGCATCGGCCCTACATTCGCCTTTCAGGATGATAATGCACACTCATATCATAATCTTTACGGAACTCAGTCATCCTCCTCTGCCGACGATTCAAAACCTTTCTTTCTAGGTGAACACCTACTGAAGGCTCCTATGATCGATGACACTCTACCATGACACATAGAAGTAGTGTCTCCATATCTTGAGCGCAAACACCACTGCTGCAAGCTCGAGGTCATGAGTTGGGATAGTTTTCTTCTCTGCCCCTTAAGCTTTCTAGAGGCATAATAAATACCTTATCCTTTGGCATCAACCACACAACCAAGGCCCTTGGATGCATCAAATAGATCACATAACCATCGAACCCTCGGGTAAGTCAAGAAAGGAGCTGCTCAGTTTTAAAATCTGCGAAGCTTTTGCTCACAATCCATCTGACCATTGGAACTTGACCATTTTCTGAGTCAACCTAGTTAATGGTGAGCTATGGATGAAAATCCTCCACGGACCTTCTGTAATAACTTGCCTAGACCTAATAACTTCTTATATCTGTAGCAGAGGTATGTCCTGGGCCATTTTTTCACACTCTATAATTTTTGTGAATCTTACTTGGATCCCTTCGCTAGATACAATGTGACCAAGGAAAAGCAACGGATTGCAACCAAAGCTCACATTTACTAAACTTTAGCGAATAACTGGAGATCTTTGAGAGTCTGCAGAACAACTCTCAAATAACTTCATGTTCTTCCTCACTCACAGAGTAAATGAGGATATCATCAATGAAGACGATAACGAACAAGTCTAATTACAGTTTGAACACACTGTTCATCAAATCTATGAAAGTTGAAGGAGCATTAGTTAGTCCAAACGATATAACTACAAATTCATAATGACCATACCGAGTTTGAAGGCTGTTTTCGGAATGCCACTATCTCTCACTCTGAGCTGATGATAATCCAATCTTAGGTCTATCTTTGAGAAATGACTTGAACCCTGAAGCTGTCCAAATAAGTCATCAATCCTGGGGATGGGATACTTATTCTTGATTGTTTTCATGTCAATGCACATTCTGAGAGAACCATCTTTCTTCTTTTACCGACAATCCTGTTGCACCCCATGGTGAAATACTAGGTCTGAATGAATCCTTATCTAAGGTCTTTCAACCAACTGCTCTTTCAATTCCTAAGCTCTGTTACCCATAAGCCGCAAGCTACTACCTACCCTTCCATTTTAAAGATTGGTTTTCGTCAGGAACTGAAAACGGGACAATCCTGTTCTACAATCGACTGGGCATAACATGAAGGTACCAAATCCGATGGGGCCTAATGACATCAAATTCTACCATTTCTAACTCTACTAGATTTTGTCTGAGGTGACTTTTTGAGAGATTGGTGACAGGGCAATTTTTGTATAACCCGTCTAGCCATAACTGGGTCACCGCTGAAGTAGAGACGATAAAAGTCTGAGAGAGTTTTCCTGGAATGTTACCTTGAATTGGAACTGTCTACTGAGTTACAAAATACAAAGTTCATCTATGTTGTCCTTTCCCACTAAGTGAACCATATCTGAGTCCACAATCCTTGAGTGGTTAGGATGCCACTCTCACAATCCTACCATTATTAACATCGCACGCACCAAATATTTTCTGACTTCAGCATATGAACTTATTGGATCCGTACCAACATGCGACCCCTAAAAACATGACGGGTTCATACTAATCCAATCATTCTATTAGTAGGAACCTAGAACACTGCTGATGTTTCTTGTTGGTCATACTCTTAGCAAAAATCTAATTGGCTTTCTGAAATTCTCATTTGAACCTTCCTTATCTGGGTACTATAGGAAAGTGTTATCATTACGTGCCTTACCATTCATACCTAAGCTCTACAGAAGCATATCGTAAGTGCTCAACGTGGAGTTAGACATAATTAGATCATACTTACGCACGATAAGAGTACAAGAAGGTATGTTTTTCATAAAACACTTCTAGTACATCCCTCTCATTAAGATTGGTTGCACTTCACAAAACCCTGAAAGGACTCGACTTAGTTGCGCTTTTCATTTTCAAACATCCTAGGACTCTCTTGAACCTTTCTCGGATTACACTTTTTCCCACGCCTCGAGCTACCCTCAAGACGCAAAACAAAAACCTAGGAACCACAAGTGATCCAACTAACCCACTGGCAATTACATGAGAATACTAAAGATAATAAACTGTTGTGGAAGCTAAATCATCTTAACAGAAAATATGGGGAATACCTTATTCTAATTCTATACTGAGATATTTGTCAACAATGATTTCAATACAAATAAGTAAACCTCAATACTAAGCCTAAATCTAACTATGTCTGAAATAGCCTCTAATCTAGACTAGAATAAGTGAACAAGCGAGGCTAAAATCTAGCAAAACTAAAACTAATGACCAAGACTGAAATGAACTCTGAATTTGTTCCTCGGAGAATGAGGACTCACACTGAATCTGCTGACCTGGAGATCATGAATCGATCTACGCGTGATCTGGATGTTGAAAACCTGAACCTATTTTCACAGAAATGCCAGTGCATAGATGCTTCATTACTTGAAAGGTCTGAGCATGTTGAAGAGTAAAAGCTAAAATAAAACTAACTGAAACAAGCACAAAACAGTATAATAATATGAACGTGATGTGCTAATTTTCTGAGCTAACTGCTGCATGACCATTTATAAACAAATGCTGAAACTGAATATTGAATATATTGATAATGGTCATGCAAGATCTAACTGAACGTGGCGAGCTATAATAAACGATAATAAAACCACAATGAGCTAAATATGGAGTCCGATGTATAATACGCCCCATGAAGGACAAACTGATTGCCCACAGAGGGGACTTAACACCCTACTTGGCTAGTCTTTCTGGGACATTGGGTATGCTAAACCCTAGTCCAACTCGGTATTTATGCTACTTCCAATAAATTCTCTACATTAACTGATTATACTAAATTATGTAAATACTGGATGCCTCATACTGAACATGCAAACTGCGAATGGCAAAATTAATTGGTAACGATGATTTATAAATGAGCCATGTATATCTAAGTGTCTGAAATATAACCTAGTAATGGTGCAATCAAGAACTAAAGAAATTACAAATCAGGGCTCGTGAATTCCTTCCTGCGTAAATCCTGAGTATAACAATGATAATTTGATTTGGAACATATATTGAATAATTCATGAAGTTTATATCAAAGTTCTAGAACCCTAGGTTTCTCATGAAAGAGAATCAAGAACTGACTGAAACTAAGGACCCAATGGTGAAAGGAACCACTAGTGAATCTCACATACCAGGGATGAAATCCACAGAAAAATTACTGTAAGTTTGGGTATAGAAACTCCCTGGAGCTTGTGACGTTCCTGACTAGGGTTCTTGAGCTTTTTTTTTCTTCCTCTAGTTCTGTTTAATTTTCCATATTTTTGGATTTAATGCTTTGACTTGATATGTTTTAAAATTAAGTTCTAGCTTAAACTAACTAAAATCTATATTTAGGGTCAAACGATGTAACATAGGGTTTAAACAAAGTGGAAACGTCAAAAAGACCCTTGGGCAGGAAGTTGCTGTCGAGCCTCACTACGGCCCGGACTGACGGTCCCGTCCCGTAGTTTGGCAGTCGTGAGGGCCTGTTCTACGGACTTTTACTAAAATGGGCCATCACTTTTTAGCTAGGAGGTCTGATTTCAGCAATCAAGTCGGTGGCTATGTAAAGATAATTCAATTATCTATCTTTGGGTAGGTGATGGGAGACCTAATTAATTTTGTGCTAAGAGTTATGATCATTTTAAGTTGACCCAACTGCATTTCCTCTTTACTGGATGCAATTATCCAGCTACGGTCACACCTATGGAACGTAGGTCCACCTACGAACAATGCTGGTCATCCATTGCTCTTTTGAGAGAGTGGTTGAAGGGAGTCTTGATAGATGGTCACGGACTACGGACCGTCTTTTGACCTACGGTCCGTAAGTTCGTCCGTTTCCAAGACCTAACCAATTTTTCCAGGCTGAAATTGTTGGGATCTTCTGATCCCATCAATGGTTGTGCAGGATGGACCGTTGTTCAGGATACGGTGGCATGGATGGACCGTTGTTCAGGATACGGTCTGTCCATGCCACCGTTGGTAGCACCTGCAGATTTTTCTGGAAAATTAATTTTTTGTCTGTTTTGGTTACGGGGTGTTACATTGTTTGAGGGTCAAGTTCTATATTAAAATATTCATTGAAGACCCTGCGTTCATGTTCAAATATAAGTATCATAGTTGCTTTATTTGTATTGATGTTGAGCAATCATTCTGAACCCATAAAGTTTACATGAGTGTTGATCAAATGATCAACACAAATAATTTTTGTAATTATTTTATGTATCAATCAAGATATAGTATCATGCAGCTAGCTAAAAGCTTTTCTTATATAATTTTCTTAATATAATACTTTTGGTTATCAAATCTATGTTCTACTAAATAAAACTCTTCTTTTAAATTTGTGTTGCATGCAGGTCTAGTGCATAAGGTGCAACAGTTTTTCCAATTCAGATGCAGATTACACCAAAGGAATCTGACGGTCCATGGGTGTCCCTGAAATGAATAGATAATTAGTGAATAAATAAATATAGACGGAGATGATGAATCAAAGCAGATGATTCTATAAGATTCAATTTCAATAATCAAGCATAATAGTCGTATGTTAATTTTTAACCAACTTGACAATATTCGACGATTAATAAACAATAAAATATGGTCAGTGCATCATATTATTTCTACGGATGTTTTCAAAGAAGATAAAAGATAAGATTGTAACACCCTGAAGATACTAGACCATGGCTTATATATCCATACATTACTATAATATGTTTTATCCTCATTTTGGGAACTTGAAATTTTTTGATAATTGTAAATGTGCCTTACATGAGTAATATCGTAATTTAAGGTATTGTATGGGGGTATTTATATAAATTGACTAATTAGAATTACAATTAAGTTGAAATTTTGGCTATCAAGTATATATATATAGGAGTTTATGTATGCCAATTTGTGTATCCCACATTTTTTGGGCAACACCCTTTTTTTGTGAATCTATCCTGTGATAGGTAATTTGTGTAGCTATCTATTTCACAAACTCCTCTGTGAATTTCGTCGTGTGACTTCAAGTATAGGAACCATAAAAAATTAGATAAAGAGTTGTTCTTCAAAAGAAAAAAAAAACTAGCTCTTTTTGGCTGGAATTCGCCACACACACTTCATCTTGGTAAGTGATAAAGAATTTCTTTTAATATTAGTAGTGTTTGATAGTTTAATCATATCTTGTTCAATATAACTTTCCTACAGTGAATAAATATGATTTGGAAATATAATTCGCAGTTCTACAACTCTTATGTTTATTAAACTCTAATTTTGCTGTTATGAATTTGATATATGGGACACAACATAGGACAAGTTCTGTGCAACTACTGGAATTAGAAACCCTGTCTATTCAACTGTTAGTATTTTGATTATATTTTTTTATTTATACAAAAACGTATTTTGAGATGATTCTTGATTATTTGCAAGCTTAATAGATGTACCTACATTTTTTATGAAGGTTATAAAGTCCAGTTTTACCATTTCCTATTTCAAAACTAAGTTGCGACATGAAGTACTATTGTTAGACAGAATCACTGTTTTGGGAGCTTAGTCATATTTGTACATGCTAGGCTTACTTGTGATGATTATCCTGTTTTACTTTGACATTATTGAGATACTAGGAATTAAATAAGTTATTAATGTATCGTTTAAGGTTGTATATTCTCCGAACACGTGATGACCTCATACATTGGTTGTCTACGGTCTGAACTTTTTAATCCCATGTTGGGATAATTTCTTTGTAAAGCATTGATGTTTTGGTGGATAAATCTTGTAACTTTACTATTTTTTACCTTCTCGTATATCTCCAAGTTTAATATTTGGTACGTTTAATTACCTTTTGTCACTTTGCATTGTTGTGATGTTGTCATTTAAGACGTTAAACACTCTTGTTTAACTCGCCCATTGTACGATGTTGATCAAACTTGGCATTCTGTTGGGACTCTGTCCTGCGTGTGGCTATGAATTTTTTTCACTAGTTGCATGCCTCTTGATTCAATCATTTCCATCTTGACTCTGGATTTTTTAGTTTCGTATAATATGAGAATTGTCCATTTTTAAGAAGAACTAAAACCACTTTTAATATGTTTTCTTGGTTCTCTTGTTTTATTGGGATTTGACCCTTCTTGTACAAGGCGTTGGCCCTCTTTATAACCTGCTCATGCTTGTGTGACGACAGATGTAAATATATTGATCGGTCTTGTTATTGAACGTTTTGGAAAATTGTGCTAACACTATTGACATTTGAAGCTTTAATTATCCAACTTGATACTCTTTGTATATTGTTTACTTATTTTACTGATTATATCTCAATTATGCTACCTTGACTTGATAATTATGTCTTGGTGAATCTAAGGGTACCAGATCTATACTTTTTACACTACTAAGCTTTATGCTTAGCGATAGTTGTTTATATCGTAGGGAAAGTTCGAGAGGATGGTATATATACATATGTTATATATTAGTGATGTCATCATATGTTTTAATATAAGTACCGTTATACGTTTTTATCTTTTTGGGGTGTGTGAACCCATGCTTGTAAATTACTAATTTGCTTTATGTTTTTTAAATTTGTGTGAAGCATGAACCGGCTGATTTCAGTACTCGAGAGTTAGTAATATCATTATTGTTTCTTCCTTCAATTTGAAGGTATATATGCATGAGAAGCTTGTCAATTTTTCTTAACATATTTTTGGAGGCTTTTTCATCATTAGTCAAAATTTCATGCCAGATAAATTTTGACCCGAATTAAAGACTTCAAATGGGCCAGATGCACATCCTTAGCTGAATTATGTGTTCTGAAACTTATCCCTCAACTAACTTAGATATCAGTATGCCTTCATTAATCTACTTTAAATCGCAAGTATTAAAATTAGGTTTTTTGTCAAGTTGAACTATCTCTCGGAAAGGGGCGTGAAAAGTGTTGGTATCAGAGCCTAGGCTTGTGGTTCTAAGATTTTTTGTTGTTAGTTACTTTTATAGTTATTTGCTTTTGAAAAGATTCTATTTAGAGTTAATGTTCACTTACATGGTTTGCCATATCCTTATTGCATGTAGAGTTCACATACATCATGTTCATGTCCTTAATGCAGTGTGATCTTCCTTTTTGAACTTCTCCTAACCGACCTATTGAAGCTGCTCGTGAAGGTTTGGGCTCCTTTGTTTCTCAACCTCATGCACTGGAAAGGGTTGGAGAATATATTTCGAATGAACATGTTCCCCACACTAGCGGGTATGAAGTGGGAAACCATCAACGTGTAAGTGCTGATTCGCATCCTCATATGAGTCATGATACACAAGCCATGAATCTTCATTTTCAACAAATGACTGAATTCTTCCATCACATGGCTGAATCGATGAATGATCCCAATGAGATTAACTTTGAGAAAATGAGGAAAATTAATGGAGTGGAGTTTGGAATGGTTGATCCTACTGATGTTGAACAATGGTTAGATCGCATGGAGAGGGTGTTTGAGCATTTAGAGTGCTCAGACATTGCAAAATTTAAGTATGCTATTTCATTATTACAAAAGGATGCTTATGATTGGCAGGTAAGTGTTTAGAATGCCAAGGTAAAACTTCCTGTTCTTACTTGGTATGATTTAATTAAGGAATTTCGCATGAAGTATGTACCATCGTCTTATTGTGATGCAAAGAAAAAGGAGTTTTTGAATCTAAGGCAAAGAGGCATGTCTATTGCTGAATATGAATAAAAATTTCTAAGGCTCTCTTGTTATGATGGGGTTATTTAACGAGAAAGATAAGGTGGAATTTGAAAAGGTTTAAATATTCCATTAGGAAGACTGTTGTGATCCTCAACAGAAATTTTGCAAGTTAGTGTCTTTTCTTTTACTACCTTTGGGAATGACTTGATAAAGAAAAGCTATTATGAAATGGAAAACATATTTCCGAAAGCCTGACCAAATTTGGAGGTCTCAAAAGGGGGAGGTTGTAATTCAAAAGGCTTACTATTATAATAGGCCATCTCAATAAAAGCAAAACAAATCAGATTTTTATTCAGCTAGCACTCCAAATTATGGTCAAGGCAAGCCTCACATCCCACTTGTCCGCAATGTGGAAAGAATCTGTTGTACTTGTAGGAGATCCTTTGGTGCATGTTTTAATTGTGGAAGTTTTGATCATAAAGTGATGGACTATCCTAATCCTAATAATGCTCCTGCCTCGAAAACGGAAGGTTCGGTTGATAAGCATTCTGTTAATACTCCTCAAACTAATAAAGGTGCATGCCCTAGAAACACCCAAGCAGCAGGTGCCAGTGGACCTAATCAAGCTAGTGGACAAAGGGGTACTGCACGCGCTTATGCTTTGAGGCAGAGGGATGAACAAGATGGACAAGACGTGGTTGTCGGTAAATTTCACTTATTTGACTTGTGTGTGTTATATTGTTTGATCCTAGTTCTACAATTCCTATATTTGTTCATCACTTTTCCTACTTGAAATGTGAAATCCATGAGACTTAATTATGATGTGCTGGTTGAAATAATCAACTCGGATAAAATGCAAGTTTATAATGGACTTCAAATTGTTACAAACAAGATCATATACACTGAGAAACAAGGTGTACGACACTATTTGTTAAGTATATATGTTCATTTTCAAGAATACATATATCAAATAATTGCCTAGACAATTTTATATTAGTAATTGTAGATTCTAGTGAAAAATATACTTTACTATTAAAAAATTATTTCTTTCAATTCTGAGAAAGTTAATTTGATCACATTTTCTTAGCTGAAATTGAGCAAGATTAAGACTTCACAGCTGAAGATTTTTGTTTGCAAGTTGTTATCTACTGAAAAATATTTGTAGACTCAACGAGTTCAATTAATTGTTAGAGGTCAAATCCTATAGTAAAAATTTTAGAACCATAGCGTTCATGATTCACATATAAGTAATGAGAGTTTGCTATTTGATTGATGTTAGCAATCAGTCTTAAAACGTAGAGTTGACAAGAGGTTGATCAAATGTTCCCACATGTAATTTTTGTAATTATTTTATGTATCAATAAAGATGTAATATCATCCAGCTAGCTATAAACTTTTCTTATATAATTTTCTTAATAATATTTTTTTGTTATCAAATCTATGTTCTACTAAATAATACTCTTCTTTAAATTTGTATTTCATGCAGGGCTAGTGGACGAGGTGCGACAGATTTGATTACAACAAAGGAGTCCCACGGTCCATTGGTATCCCTGAAATGGACAGATATTTAAGGGAAGAAACAAATATAGACGGAGATGTTGAATCAAAGAAAATGATTCTTCAAGCTTCAATTTCAAGTACCAAGCGTAATATGCTATTTGTAACCAACTTGACAAGATTCAACGATTAATAAATGAGAAAGTGTGGTATGTGCATCATATTATTGCTACGGACGTTTTCAAAGAAGATATAAAAAAAGATCCTGACGTAGAATGGAGGAATACTGCTTTGCAACCATGCCTAGATAATTTGAAGATATTTCTCAAAAATTATCCTCACAATATTATTATTGGGTGTACATAAACTGTCATTATCTCCATCTTCTGATTTGGTCTCTTTAATTTTTAACCTATTTTGTACACTTCGTATGGCATTACAAATATATATGTATGATATGATCCTTTTTTTTATATATATATGTTACTCTTGTCTGTAAAAAAAATCTTATTTATAGATGAAATATTTATTTTAAGTTCTGATCCAAGCCCACGACCCATGGCCATGTCCAAGTCTTCTATATTTAATATAAATTAATATAAATACGTACGTACACAATTACATAAGATCACTCATAATGTCAAGCTAATAGAGTGATAAAATAAAGTACCATAAATCTTCGGGAAGATTCCATCCTAATAGGATTTTAAAGAATAGAATTATTAATTCAAAACATAAAAATATTACATAGGCAAAGAAGATAAAATAGTAAATTTTTAATCTATCGGTAATGAATATAATCTACCTAATTCTATCACGGTTATTGAAGATCTATTATGTGGTGCACAAGTTTATATAAATACTCGTAATTGAAATAATATTCCAAGTCAGGAAAAACTTACTAGATTTATATTTACAAGATCTTTTAATGTCTGACTTTATGCATTCACTATTATAAACTAATTATTATTTTTATTTTATTTTTTTGTAAATAAAATAAATAATTTTATCAACAATGAAGAGTTCAAGAAGAAAAAAGTGATCTTAATAACGGGGGGCAAATGAACGAGAAAATTTTGTCTCTCTGTTCACCTTGTCACCCATTTTCCAGGAGAAATAATCAACTCGGATAAAATGCAAGTTTACAAGGACTTGAAATTGTTACAAAGAAGATTAGACACAATGAGAAACAAGGTGTACGACACTATTTGTTAGGTATATGTAATGACCCAAATTCATAAGTCATGATTGTACTTATGTTCCCAATAATTAGGTAAGACAACCAACATATTTAACCAAACTTAACCAACTAATGAGTAAAAAAACAATCAACAAATCTCCAACACGGAGTTCCTTATAAGTACGAAATGCGGAAACTAAAAAAAATACTACTCCAAGAATTGAGCTTCTAAAATACAATGCAAGTGTGAAACTAAAATGACAATCTAACATAAAGGATATCTTGTCTACATACTAAATGACAAAATAAGTAAAAGATAGAAGGAGATGTGGGCCACACCATAACTCCAAGACAATCCAAGCTTGGACTAAAATGCTCCACGCGATGTGCTCGTACTCGGAATCGAATCCGCACCACAAAGAGTGCAACAAGTGTAGTATGATTACGATACCACGTGTACCCAATATATCTTATTGACCGACAAAGAACAAATTGTGGCGGGAGTTTATATAAGAAAAAATATTTTTTTAATTATACAAGTATAAAGTTCACTTACCTGTCTAGTTTCATCAAATAGAGGTAGTCAAACATTAAGAAATTTCCAACCACCAAATAAATCACAATATCGTCAAGAATGAAGGATGTGATGAAATGCAATGCAATATAATGCCATAAAATGATATTTCTCAGAATACCCAGTACTCTCTCAACCGTATATACATGATATCCTCGAAAATACATCGAGAGCTCATGAACCATAGGGACTCGCGGGGTCCATATACCGACACGAACGATCGCCACGTGTTTGTGTGGACATTTCAACACACTATCATAATATCAAATAATTTCCGCACTGACGGTCTCCACGTGCCCAAATTGTAATCTTAACATCTCATCATCCCAAGCACGGACCCACATGCTCAAGTGATACTCAATCTCATGTAAATGCATGTACACAATATTATTTCAATATAAGGGGATGATGATGCATCTCAATCAATCAATATCAACATAATACATAACCACCTCAATTATCACAACTATACGGTTGAAATAAAGAAAACACAACCACACAAGGATTTCATGTCAATGTATATCAGTTAATGCCCATATGTTTTGGCATTGTCACATTACAATCCACATTCTATATTAGTAATTTTCCCTTTTATAACACCAGTACTCGTACCAATGCCCGTTATACCATTGATACGAGACCCCCATCTTTTGCCCTTACCCCTTGTCTATTCCTTTTTTTTCAAATCTTTAATTAGGAAAACATCCTTCAACAAGTCTAAAAAGTCTTAACATACCTCAAGTGTCAAAAATCGTGTCATGAATCCTCAAGATCGTTCCTTCCCTTTTCAAAAAGTTTCAGAATGTTCATGATCTATCAACGATGCAATATTCGTAAGTAGGCGAATTTATGGACATTCAAATTATTATAGGTATATCATAGACCCTAAAACTCACTCATATCTCTAATCAAACATCAAATCTTGATATAATTTATATGCCTATCATATTTGTCAAATTTCAAGGCAAGAATTTAACCTTAATAACTTAAATACCCTAGAATTCAATATTAAATCATATAATATATACCTAATAATTAATTACCTATCTCAATATATCAAAAACTAATAACTTGATTTGGTGAATGAATAAAATAAGAGTAATTCCACCCATTAACTGTGTAGAACACAAGTCGCAAACCTGCAACATGACCCTTGTTTGTTTATTTTTTTCCCACATAATTTCCATTTTGTAACAAGTGTCATTTTTTCCAAATTGTTTGTCAAATGCCAATCATTGGAAATCATTTCCCAATCATTGGATCAATCTTTTCCCCATCATTCTCTACAAAAATATCAGGGAAAAAAATTTACAGACCAAATTCCCAGATTTCACACTACACGTCCGTATCCAAGTCCACCTTTTACATATACTACATAGGACAAACTTAGCGATTAGGAAATCATTAGACTATCACCTAATAACCAAAGTAACGTCCCCAGAAAACCCAACCCATGACAAAAAATAAAATCTCAACTCAGTTATACACTGCATCTTACCCATGAAAACAAAAAAAAAACACCCTTAATAAACAACATTAGAATATGATAAGAACAACAATGTAATTCCCTTTGACAGCCTACTTTAATATGCATAATTCAAAAATAATGGAAATTGCTTGTGTTCACTTGAGCAATTCTTATTGTTTTCTCTCGTTCATCGCCTACGGTAAGTTTCTGCCTCCACCTTTTTTATTTTCCAACCAATAGTTAATTAACTCTGAAACCCCACTAACCTATTATCTATATTTATTATTTAATAAAAGTTTCATCAACTAGGTACTAGTAGTTACCGGATAGTTAAACTACCCCCTTTAAATTTTCTTAAAAAGATCCAAAATAGTCCTAGTTTTTAAAATGACTTATCGGGTCGTTCCATCACCTACCACTTAAATAAACGTTCGTCCTTGAACAGAAAAAAAAAAAAGCTCACTGATGATACTTCTTCAACATCGAAATATGAAATATCGGATAGACACCTGACAAACTAGGTGGCAAAGCCAATTGATACACCACCTCACCAATACGCTCAACAATCTATAAAGGACCAATATACCTTGGGCTCAAATTTCCCTTCCTTTCAAACCTTCATCACGCCAAACCCTGTCATGGGGGGAAACCTCAATAGAAACCCCTCTCTCTCCAACCATAAACTCCACATCACGAACCTTTGTCTGCACAATCTTTTGCCCCTACTCTGAGCCATGAGAAATATATCATTAGCTCATTTGACCGTCTGTCCCAAGGACCCCTCAACAATCTGTACCCCCGGTCTAACCTCAAATGCATTAAACCAACCAGTGGAGATCCGCATCTCTTACCATACCCATCCTCATAATGGGTTTCCATCTCAAATGCTCTCGAATTGTAACTTTATTGTAAGAGAACTCCGCTAATGGCAAGAATTGATCCTCAGTGATCACCAAGTCAATCACACTTCCTGCAACATGTCCTAATAACCGGATAGTCCGCTCAAACTGACCGTCAGTTTGAGGGTGCAAGTTTTTTTTGTTACATACTAGATCTACCCGATTGCCAACTCCTTCGGATAGATCGCCGAATTAATGTAAATTGGATGCCAGATCTGAAATAAATAAGAAATAGGACCTATTCAAACGAACTCTCTCTTAATCTAATTCTTGGCTACCTTTTCTTTAATTGTAGCTAGTCTGAACTGCACACAAGTGTGCCAGGACTTATTCATCGAATCCACGCTGACCCTATAGGCATCTAACTACCCCAAGGTACGTGGAAACCTCTACCACAAGTCCATAGCAATGCGCTCCATCTCCACTCAGGTAGGGCATCCTGAGTTCATACCTCCAGGATTTTTGTTGTTTACTTCACTTGCTTACAATTCAAACACCGAGATACAAAATCTACTATGTCCTCGCATATGACACCACCAATAATTTGCTTTTCAAGTCACACTACATATTAGTAGCCCGTGGATGAATAGAGTACCCTACGAGTCTCCCTCCTCAATCTATTCAAATCACCGTCCGAGAAAAACAGATACGATCTTTAACCTCAAAAACTCCCTCACTATCAAGAATTGCACAGCAGCCCTGGCTATATCTGCTTTTTACACCTTGTCTCCTATCTTACATACATCAACCATCATCAAACTATTGAGCCCGAATCGGTTCCACACAAGGATGGCCTAATCCCCCTCCCATAAGAAGCCAGCACCTTGCCATATTCTGAAATATCAGTCCAGGATTGGGACATCCTAGCTAAAGAACACTCGGTCAACCTGTAACAGGGTTTGACTACCCTATTACCACCGATTTTCGACTCAAGGCATCTTCTATAGACATTTCCTTGCCTGGAGATAAATAATAGTCATGTCGTAGTCCTTGAGCAACTCCAACCCTCTCCGTGCTACCTCAATAAATGCCTTTTGATTGAATATATATTGGTATCTACGAGATCCTACACCTACATGCCCACCATAAATAGAATGCCATCCCAATTTTCAATGCAATACACACCCCCCACTCTAACTCTGAAGTATAGTAGTTTTTCCTTCCCATTAACCTTCACTGCCTCGAATCCATAAGTATCACCTTTCCCTTCTGCATCAATCAACACAACCAACCAAATTCGAGAAGCATCACAATACAAAAAAACCCTCTCCTCCACGGGTATGGTCAAAATTGGTGCTTCAGTCCAATAAAGTCGTAGCTTTTGGAAACATACCTCACCTCGTCAACACTCAAAATTCACCTCCCTTGATGTCATATATTAATGGGAGATTGAATGGATGAGAAACCCTCTACAAACCATCTATAATAACCAGCAAGGCCTACGAAACTCTGAATCTCAGTAACTAAAGCAGGTCTGACCCAATCTCTAACTGCCTCAATATTCTTAGGGTCCACCGTAGTACCTTTCTTGGACACTACATCTCCCAATAATGCTACCGAACTAAGCCAGAACTGACACTTTGAAAACATTGCATAAAGCTTCTTCTCCTTTAGAATCCCAAGTGCAATCCTCAAATTATGATCATGTTCCTCCTTAGTGGGTGAGTATATAAATATATCATCTTTGAAGACAACAACAAATGAATCCAAACACAGTCTGAAAACTCCATTCATCAAGTCCATAAAAGCTACAGGGGCATTGCCAATCCCCAAATACAATCACCAAACTCGTATGGCCATAAAACGTGTTCAAAAAGTTTTGTCTTAGGATATCCTCTTCCCTAACCGTTATGATGATAGCCAGATCTCATCAATCTGGAGAAAATGAAGCACCACTCAACTGATCAAATAAATCATCAATCGAGGTACGAGTACTTATTCCTAAATGTTCCGAATAGTTGTTTACTTGCCAATAGTCAATAAACATACACATATCTCCCTCTTTCTTCTTCGCACAATACACCCTGGACCCCCAAGGAGATACCTTGGGTTCTAATAAACACTTGCTCACAGATCCCTGCCACTGCTCCTTCAACTCTTTCAAATTCAGCTGGTTCTATACTATAAGGAGAATAGTACAGGTTGTGTGCCTCGTCAACATCAATACAAAAATCAATATCACGATCTTATGGCAGACCTGGCAAATTGGGTTGAGAATCCTGTGAATTCACTCACCCACTGGATAGACTCAGCATAGGGTCCCC
Organism: Solanum habrochaites; assembly: GCA_027704765.1. NCBI lineage: Eukaryota > Viridiplantae > Streptophyta > Magnoliopsida > Solanales > Solanaceae > Solanum > Solanum habrochaites. Next base: position 19,028,656 of record JAKWJA010002499.1, on the reverse strand, counting down.
TCAAACTAGTATTGAATGTGAGCAAGTAATACCAATATCTCTGTACCCTTGACAAGCCTTAAAAAAATGATTATCCACACACCCTAAAGTAGGGTGACTAAGAGAACCTCTCCATTCTACTATAGAAAATTCCAGGCAATAACTAAAGTGATTGTTCTTGCATGACATATTAAAATTTTATGTGTAGAAAGATACCATCCATACCAAAAAATCACATCAAAATCTACCATATCTAATACCTTTAAATCGCATGATGTCTACCCCATCAAAGTAACAATACATACCGATACACCCGATCACAACTACCTACTCCGTCCAACAAGAGTTAGAACATTTATCGGCAAATCAAGAGACTCACATAATATATCAAGAATAGTAGCAAAATATGTAGACACAAAGAATAAGTAGAGCCTGGATCAAATATTTCAGTAGCTGGTCGATGAACAACGTATAATATCTGTTTATAACAGCAATCGAAGCCTCACCCTGTGGCCTAACCCCTGAAAAAGCATAACAGAGAGAAGGACCCTTCCCCCAGTTGTGAATCTCTACGACCACCACCCTGCCAGAAGAGAAACCACCTCCCTTGAGTAAGAACCACCTCTACCACTCTTTGCACCACACCCCTAGCTGGAGTTGTGCAGCCCTAGCCGTCGAAGCATGACAACCCTAATGTCAGACCCATTGTTGTCCTAGGGCAGTCTCTCACATAGTGTTCCCATATCCCAACCCCTCAAACAGCCCCTCCTACGACATAGGCTTAATGAAGAACCTTAAATGACGCATACTGCCCTCCACGACTATAGGTCTGCATGAACACCATGACATGCACTAAGCTCAAGACTAATGCCTAGCGTCACCACCTGCAGAACGCAAGTTCGAACATAGAAGGGGTCTACTGGATTGAGAGTTGCGTAGCGCTACGTTCCCACGTGTAACCTGACTCCTAGGGGAGTCCCAACCATAATCACGTGTCAATAACGACGTCCTCTTGCCCCACCGTTGGCCTCAAAGTCTTCACACAAAGTTCATCTCTTACTCCTTAGCAGCATCTTACCACTTTTCTGATCAACGGAACAACCAGAAGCCACAACTGTGAGAAACACCTAGACTAAGTCGGGCTATCACATCAGCACCTGTAACAAACCTCTCACTCTCTCAGCAGCCTCTGCGGGAAGTTCATCGAAGCATTCTATCCACGCGCGATGAAATTTTACGCGCGCCTCATACCTGCAATTAACAGTACCCCGTTGCTGTAAAACCTCAACTCCCCTCTTGCGCTCCCTCCTCGCGGGGCGGAACAAATTATGATATAAATACTTAGTAAACTGAGTCCGGGATAGTGGAAGAGAATCTGAGCTGGCCTACCTACTACTATAATCCCTTCCACAACTGCTTGGGTAACTAATCATGGGAAACGTTGTGTAGCTAACGTCCATCAGACACTCCAGCTAAAGTGCGCAAGATTCTGCAACCTCATAACAGCTACTATAAATCTATGCACCTCAGTTATTTCGACGGTAAAAGTAGGAGGATTCATTCGTCTGAACCTCCCACATCCGTTTGCTCATTAATGGTCATACAAGTCTGTTCGCCAAATGTTGATGCAAATCTGGGAACTCAAATACTATCAAAACGAGGAGCTACAACAACAGCCAAGCCTGAGTCCTGGATCCTACGATCCCTGGAGGCACAATCGGCTCTGAGTCCTGACCTCCAACACAGGTCTATGAGCCATCAGAAGTGACAGGCAAAGCCCCTGCCTGAGCAAACCCCACTAGGAGTCCTATCATAGGAGCCAACGTATCTTGAAGCACTAGGGTGACACTAGTACTGGGTGGAGACTGAGCTGGCCCATCCCCCTCGACATGATCTTGACCATCCCGATGAATAACCTCTGCAACAGGAGGTACGGTCCTATTATGACCCTAGGTAGCTATTAGTACTTGACCTTTCCAGTGCTGCAATACGGCCCCTACCCGGACCTCGAGCTCGTCCCCTGCCTCTACCTCAGATAGTGTTCCCAGAAGCAAATGCAGGAATATGATCCTGACCACCACTTGCCGATGTACGAGTCCTCGCCATCTGAGAGAATGAGATATCAAAATTAGAATTTCAACAAGGTCCAAGTGTGGAACGATGTTGAATGTGAAGAACAATATTTCCTAACTTTCCCGAAAAAAAAAACAAAAACAAACTATAGCCCGCTCTCGAGATAGGTATGGACGTCTTCATACCGATCTGCAAGACTCTACTAGACATTACTCTTGTACTTGTAGGACCGATGAATGAACCTAGGTCTCTAATACCAAATTATCACGACCCAAATACACAAGTCGTGATGGCACATATGTATCCAACCAATAGGTAAGCCAACCAATATATTTAACCAAACTTAACCAACTAATGAGTAAAACAAAAAAAAATCTCCAACATGGAGTTCCTTATAAGTACGAAATGAGTAAACTGTAAAAAAATACCACCCAACAATTGATGTATTAAGTAAAAGAGCTTCTAAAATTTGATGCAAGTCTAAAACTAAAATGACAATCTAACTTAAAGGATATCCTGTCTGAATATTAAATGAGATAATAAGTAAAAGATAGAGGGAGGTGTGGGCCACGGAACAGCTAAGTAGCTCCCCACAACTCCAAGACACTCCAAGATCAGACTCAAAATGTTCCACGAGATTCGCTCATACTCGGAATTAAATCTGCACCACAAAGAGTGCAACAAGTGTAGCATGAGTACGAAACCACGTGTACCCAGTATATATCATTGACCGACAACGAAGAAGTAGTGACGAGAGTTTATAGAAAAAAATTAACTCTTTAATTATAAAGTATAAAGTTCACTTACCAGTCTAGTTTTCCCAAAGCGAGTATCAAACCTAAGAATTTTCAACATCCAAATAAAATAAATATCGTTAAGAATGAAGGATGGAATTAATTCAATGCACTATATGTCATCAAATTATATGTCCTCAGAATACCATACTCCTCAACCGTAATTACAACAATGATACTCAATCGGAAATACATCGAGAGATCATGACCTATGAAGGGGAACTGCGAGGTCCATATACCGACCCCGAACGATCTCCACGTGTCTGTCGGACCGATCTCACACACTAATTATAATATCAAATAATTCTTTTTCTGCCAGCGTCCCTCCACGTGCCCAAATTAATAATCTTAACATCTCACATCCATAGAACAGACAATATCCGACGTGTCAAACTATACGCATCCCTGTTAATAGCATGTACCAATATATTTCAATATAAGGGGATAGGATGTACTTAATCACTCATATCAACATAATACATTACCACCGGGGTCAATTATCACACTATAACGGGTGAAATAAGAAAAACACATCCACGATGATTTCAATCATAATATATCACTAATACCCATATGCTTTGGCCACATACAATCCACATTCCTATAGTGTCAACTTTTCCTTTTTTATAACACTGGTACTACGTACCAATGTGCCCGTCACACCATGATACGAGACCTCCTTGTCTATTCCTTTTAATCAAAAATCTATACTGTAGGAAAACATGTTCACAAGTCTAAAAGTCTTAACATACATCAATGCCCGAACTCGTGTCCAACGATCCTCAAGATTAGTTCCTTCTCTTTTCACAAAGTTTCGGAATGTTCAGGATCTAACAATGATGTAATATTCGTAAGTAAGCGAGTTCGTTGATATTCAAATTAATATAGATATATCATAGACCCTAAAATTCACTCATATCACTAATCAAACCCCAAATCTTGATGTAATTTATATGCCTAAATTTATCATATTTGTCAAATTTCAAGCAAAAAATTTAACCTTAATCACTTAAATACCGTAGAATTCAATGTTAAATCATATAATATATATCCAAAATTAATTACCTATCTCAATATGTCAAAAATTAGTAACTTAATTTGGTAAATGAATAAAAATAAGATTAATTCCACCCATTAACAGTGCACAACAATAGTCGCAAGCCTGCAACATGACCCTTGTTTGTTTATTTTTTTCCTCTTAATGTCCATTCTGTAACAAGTGCCATTTTTTCCAAATTGTTTGTCAAATACCAATCATTGGCAATCAATGCCCAATGATTGGCTCAATATTTTTCCCCATCATTTTAAAACAAAATGTAATAAGGGAGAAAAATTTGCAGACCAAATCCCAAATTTCACACTATGTCCGTATCCTAATTCCGACTTTCATATAATACTACATAGGACAAAAATGAGCAATTAGGAAATCATTAGACTATCACCTAATAACCAAACTAACGTACCTAGAAAACTCAACCCATGACAAGAAATAAAATCTCAACCAAACTATACACTGCATCTTACCCATGAAAAAAAATAATAATAAACAACATAAGAATATAATAATAACAATAATTTAATGCCCTGTGACAGACTACTTTAATATGCAGAATTGAAAAAGAATAGAAATTGCTTGTGTTCACATGAGCAATTCTTATTGTGTTTTCTATCGTTCGTCGCCTACGGTAAGTTTCTTCCTCCACCTATTTTATTCTCCAAACAAGAGTTTATTAACTGTGAAACCTAATTAACCTATTGTCTATATTACTTATTTAATAAAAGTATCATCAACTAGGTACTCATAGTTACCAATACTTAAAATACCCTGTTTAAATTTTCTTAAAAAGCCAAAATAGTTTTAGTTTTCAAAATGATCTAGCGGGTCATTACAATATGTTTATTTTCAAGAATAGTTATATCAAATGACTACCTAGATAATTTGATAGTAGTAATTATTGATTCTAGTGAAAAATATACCTTACTGATAAAAACTTATTTCTTTCGATTCTGAGAAAGTTAATTTGATCACATTTTTTTTGGTGAAATTGATTCATATTCAGACTTCGCAGCTGAAGATTTTTGTTTGCATGTTATTTTCTACATCGAAAAAATATTGAAGACTCAACGTGTTCCAATTATTGTTCGAGGGTCAAATTCGTATATTGGAAAACTTGTGGAAGACCCTATGTTCATGTTCAAACATAAGTATGATAGTTACTGCCTTTGTTCCAGGGTGCTCTTTAAAAAAAAAACATTTGGATGAATGTTGGGAATCACAAGTCTTGACCGTAGAGTGGCCATTAGGGTTATCAATGGTCACCGCCGGTAAATTTTTTTAATTAAATTTTTGTATCATTCAAGATATAATATCATGCAGGTAGCTAAAAACATTCCTTATATAATTTCCTTCATAATACTTTTAGTTATCAAATCTATGTCTACTAAATAAAACTCTTCTTTACATTTGTGTTGCTTGCAGGGCTAGTGGATAAGGTGCGACGGATTTTCATTCCTAATGCATTTTACACCAAAGGAATTCGACGATCCATCGGTGTCCCTGAGATGGACATATATTTAAGGAAAGAGACAAATATAGACTCAGATGATGAAACAAAGCAAATGATTATTCATGCTTCAATTTCAAGTATCAAGTGTAATACTCGTATGTTAATTTGTAACCAACTCGACAAGAATCAACGATTAATAAACGAGAAAATATGGTCAGTGCATCATATTATTGCTACAGACGTTTTCAAAGAAGATAGAAACGAAGATCCTGACGAAACATGAAAGAATACTATTTTACAACCATGCCTAGATATTGTGAAGAGATTTCTCAAATATGATCATCACAATTTTATTAGTTAGTGTAAATAAACTGTCATTATCTCCATTTTCTGTTTTGGTCTCTTTAATTTTTGACCTATTTAGTACAGTTTGTATCGCCTTACAAATATATACGTATGATATGCCTTGTTTCTATATATGTTACTCTCGTCTCTAAAAAATTCTTATCTATAGATGAAATATTTATTTTAAGTTCCAATCCAAGCCCAAGCACCAAGTACAGGTCCAAGTCTTCTATATTTAATATATATAATATAAATACGTACGTACACAATTACATGAGATCACTTATAATGTCAAGCCAATAGAGTGATAAAATAAATTGCCATTAATGTTCGGGAAGATTCTACCTAAAAGGATTTTAAACAATTGAATTCTTAACTCAATACTTTAAAATGTTACATAGACAAAAGAGATAAAATAGTAAATTTGTAATCTTATCAGTAATAAGTATATTCAATTTAATTCTATCAAGGTGATGAAAGCTTGATTCAATAAAATCCTTATCTATTATTATATGGTGCACAAGTTAATATCCATACTCGTATTGGAAATAGTGTATAGATAATTGTCTCCTTCCTCTTTATGATATATCTCGACCTTTTCTCTCTCTCTCTCTCTCTCTCTCCATCTCTCTCTCTCTCTCTCTCTCTCTCTCTCTCTCTCTCTCTCTCTTTCCTTTGTTTCTCTTCCTTCCTCCCGTTTCTCCCCCTCCCCTGTTTTCCTCTCCCGCCCCTCTCTCTGTGCTCTCGTCCCGCCCTCCCCTCCTCACTTTTCTTGCTCCACCTCTATTTCCTCATCTTTCCCCCCCTCTCACGTTGCCCTCTCTCTCCCCTTTTCCCCCGTCTTTTGTTCTCCCCTAAAATATATCAGTAATTATGAATTTGGTTAGGTCAATTATAAGTCCAGCAAACGATTTTTTACTATAAAGTCAATGTAATTTTTTTTTTTTCCAATCAACCCTCAATAAAATTTTATATTTTTAGCTAGTATATCTAAGTAAAGTAAGTTTCTACTTACTAGGTTTATATTTACAAGATTTTTTAATCTCTGACTTTATGTATTCACTTTTATAAACTAATTATTATTTTTATTTTATTTTTTGTGTGGATAAAATGAATACTTTCATCAATAATGACGAGTTAAACAAGAAGAAAGTCATCTTCATAATGGGGGCCACACAAACGGAAAAATTCTGTCTCTATGTTGACCTTGCCATCCATTTTTGAGGAGATATAATCAACTCGGATACAATGCAAGTTTACAAGCGACTTAAAATTGTTACAAACAAGATTACACAATGAGAAACAAGGTGTACGACACTATTTTTTAGATATATATGTTTAATTTCAAGAATACTTATATCAAATGACTACCTAGATAATTTTATAGCAGTAATTATAGATTATAGTGAAAAATATATTTTACTATTAAAAAATTATTTCTTTCAATTCTGAGAAAGTTAATTTGATCATATTTTCTTAGGTGAAATTGCGCCAGACTCAAACTTCACAGCTGATGATTTTTGGTTGCAAGGTTGTTGTCCACGTAGAAAAAATATTGAAGGCTCAACGTGTTCCAATTATTGTTAGAGGGTCAATAATTCTATATTTAAAAACTCGTGGAAGACCCTGTATTCATGTTCACATAAAGTATGATAGTTGCTTTATTTGGAATAGATGTTGAGCAAAATCCATTCTTGAACCGTAGAGTTGACAATGAGGTTGACACATGGTCAAACACAAGTAATTTGTAATTAAATTTTCTGTAATCAATTCAAGATATAGAATATCATGAAGCTGCTCAAAACTTTCTTTTATAATTTTCTTGATATAGCTTTTCCTTATCAAATCTATGTTCTACTACATAAAATTCTTCGTTAAATTTGTGTTGCATGTAAGGCTAATGGATAAGGTGCGAAAGATTCAACGATTAATAAACGAGAAAATGTTGTCAGTGCATCACATTATTGCTAACGGATTTTTTCAAAGAAGATAGAAAAGAAAATCTTGATGAAGTATGGAGGAATATGTCTTGCAATCATGCCTACATATTGTGAAGAGATTTCTCAAAAATGATCATCACAATATTATTATTGAGTGTACATAAATTGTTATTATATCCATTTTCTGTTTTGGTCTCTTTAATTTTTTACCTATTTTATACAGTTTGTATCGCAATACAAATATATATGTATGATATGACCCTTCTTTCTATATATGTTACTCTTGTCTGTAAAAAAATCTTATCTATAGATGAAATATTTATTTTAAGTTCCGACAAGTCCAAGTCCAAGTCTTCTTCTATATTTAATATATATTAATATAAATATGTACATACATAATTACATGAGATCACTCATAATGTCAAAAAAATAGAGTGATAAAATAAATTATCATAAATGTTCGGGAAGATTTCACCCTAAAAGGGATTTAAAGATATAATTCTTAACTCATACCTAAGAGTTCCATAGACAAGAAGAAAAATCTTAAACCTTGTAATCCCATCGAGAATGACTATATTCTAGCCTAATTCTAATCAACTTGATTGAATCTTTATTCAATAAAATCCTTATCAATTATTACATGGTGCACAAGTTAATATAAATACTCGTGATTGAAATAGTTATCGATATTTGTTCACTTCCCTCTTATGGAATTAGATTTAACACTTATGATGTGTTGTTAAATAGTGCAAGATTTGACGCATTATCACTTGAATATATTCCGTCAGAAATATTATTGAGTTCTTTTTACGATCCTTTTGTAAGTATTTGTGATCTCGTAACAATATACATCTGCAAACGTCATCCTAAGATAATATTAGTTTATATATTGAACATCTTTATGAATTCACGTATCTTAGCTTATCGTTGATCGCCTCTTTATCATCGTTATCATATCTTTTGCTAAAAATTCAATCACACTCATGATCAAACTTGAAATCACAAAATAACTAATTACCATACTCGAGTGAATGTTATTCACTTTTTCTCAAGATTTATTTAATAGTTTTTAACCAATCTGATGATCTTGTGACACTATATATTACCATAATCAAAGAAAAATGGGTGAAATCTCGTATACCTCTTTAGCCCTTGCAATCAAAGAAGATATTCTTACTCTCACCTCTTTTTGAAGGCTAAACTATACCGGCTAATTTATTTTTTCTTATTTTTTTCATAATAACTAGCTCATTTAAATTCTATTCGAGCAGTGTTTCAACACCTCCTTTATTTTTACTTGCAACCAGGCTACTAACCAAATAATAGCAAACCATAACATTAGATACTCTCAAGTTGTCATTACTATACAAAAATCCAGTTGACAAACAATCTTTTTCATATAGCTCATCCTAATCTCAATCCATCAATATGACACCTCAAACTCGGTTATCTTCATCAAATCCAAAGGACTATCCCACTTTTATATGCACTTCTTACTAAAATCTTCAATTACCTTTACACAAGTATATTCTTTGGGAATACTTCTCGTTTAAAACCCTCGAGATACACTCCATAAATTAACTTATTAATATCATACCAACAATTCACCACTAAAATATCCCTTATAACAATGTTTGAACTCAAGCACCTATAGTAACAAATTAGTTAGTTTCTCAAATGTAAATGTGACATCGAACCTTATTATTCTAGCATGTGATACAACTAATAACTCCTTACATAGTTAGTATTCATGCTTAACAATACATCAATCATCGATTTTTATAAACCATTGGAAAACCACATTGTTAAAGTCTGTTACTCCACCACTAGAACACATCATACCTATCGAGTTGAAATGGTTGTATCCAAATCGCCCCCCACCCATTTTTACCTATCGCAATAAACTTTAAAATATTATTAATTCGCTCCTATCTAGACCAAGCTATATATATTCTTTCGTAGGACAGTCACTAACAAAGGAAGACACCCATAATTTCAAACAGTACCTATCAGTCCATTTAATAGTCGTATTCATGAACCTTCTTTGGTATACCTCATCTGTTTTTTTAAAAAACCACACTACCATTGGCAATAGTTTGTATCAGGAAACCTTTTTTTTGGTATATACATCACTCAATCTGTTGAACCACCAATAGGGATTCTACCTGAATTGGGGTGCAACATCATTTGCTAGCACCATTAATGGTATGACAACTATATCAACTGAATTTTCAGGTTACACTATTTATGGATCTAGCCAATTCTTCAACATTTAACTTCTACTTGTCGAAACCTCCCAATATTGGGTTAATACCAGATAAGTACTATATTTATTATTATTATTATTTTATTCTACTATTGTAACTAACCTTACTCAACCCGTTCAAAATATATCACACCATTTGTTTTCATAGGTATATCATTTCTCCAACGTTATGTAAGCTCTAACTCAAACCAATACCCGATAACGCCAACGATTCACAAAAGGAAACTAGCACGAGTATCACCTAAATGAGTGAATGGACTGAATGTAATAAGAATCAAACTCACCCAGTACGCATGACAGAGATTCAAAAAGGGTGAACATTTTTCCTAAAAGTCACAATCAGCCTCTCGCAGATAAGTACCCACTTCTCCATACCAATCCTTGAGACTCTTTTAAGACTCAACTTTGTACCACGTGAACCTCATGAACCTGGGCTCTTAATCATGTTTGTCACGACCCAACATTGGATGTGATGGCACGCGTCTTATCCCCCAAGATTAAGTCAGCCTAAAACCCAACTAATACCATAACATGCAAAAAAATTTACTACTTAAATATACCCCCAAAAATCTGGTTGTAACGTGTACAAGCCTCTATGGTAATTACAATTGATTCAAAAGAAATTATAAGTCTCATATGATATTGTTTCTAGGAGTAGAACAAGATCATAAATAGGAGTAAGAAGTCATGCTGATATGACACCATAACTAAGCTTCACCAAATCTCCAAGAGCCTCGAAAAGAAGACAATATATCCCAAAGGTTTCGGGCTAGTACCTACACAAAACAAATTTGTTGAGCAAGGGGTGAGTATCAAACCACACAATCTCGCAAGTAAACCTCTAAACACAAGCTAAGGGGATGAAATATGGGTACTACTCCTACCCACCCCCGAACAGAACCTCCACAACTACAACCTGCATAAACATCTCCACCTAACAGCTCTATTTTCACAATAGCAATTAATTCAACACAACACTTATACTAATTAAAAATCCTCCACAATATCACTTAACACATTACATACATCCTCAACAATAAATAGTTAAACCAAATTAATATCCTCAATAGCCACACCAACAATTTCATAATCCTCAATAAAAACACTTCAACAATTTTACATATCCTCAAAAACACGCACTTCAACAATTATTATCCTCATAACAAGTTCAGTAATTCAAAATACAAGTTCCGCCAAAATGCAAGCACGGATCAGCAAAACTAATATCAATTCACTATGATAAGTAATGTTGCAAGCAATAGAATGCAAATGTCACGTAAATGATGCATGTCTGACCTAGTGATACACACCCGCTCCCTCTTAGATCCGGACCCTGGGGACATATTTGGTCTAATGCATCTGTGGAGCGCATGACACGCCCTCTATCTGTAACCACCTTAAAAAAGAATATCTAAGTAATGCTTATGTGGTGTAGATGCCCTCAGATTAGACCGGTTCACACGATTGATGCGCCGTATAACCATACCTCTGAACCTTGCTACAACCAAGCCAACTAACTTGGGGATTTATGGAGCTAAAAAAGTTTGGGTCCAACCATGTAGGGCTCCTCCGCTCTAAGTTTTAATTGATGGACCTTAACTTGAACTTAAAAAAGGGAAAAATATGTATTTTTGAGGGTCCCCTAGGGGTAAAACGGTCTTTTTCCCGGCTAAGGGTATGTATAGTAATTACCCTAAATCTAAATTATTATTATTATATTACCCTAAATATAAATTATTATTTAGTTAATATATGGCGGGAATTGGGGGAGAGCAGGCCGAAAATTGCTCTTTAAGTGAAGTCTTGCTCCACGAGCTTCGAACCTAAGTGGAAGCCTGAATTAAATTTATTTTTAATTTAAGTTGGTAAATTCAAGTAAATTAAACAATATTTATTATTTATAGGTGAGTTATAATAAAAGGAAATCATATTTTAATAATTACATAAAAAACCTTAATTGACTAAGTCCTAAACTAGACTCCTAACTCCTAAGAAACTCTTCTCTCCCACGCTCATCTTCTACTCCCCACCGTCTCGATCACGCTCACTAACAATTCTCTCTGCCATATAACTTCAACAACAGTAGGTAAACCAAACTTCTTCACACATGAAGAACTTCCAACAAAAATATAAGAAAACAAACGAAATCAATCACGTAGGCAAAGAGAATTTTGTCCATCGAGTTGGTATTGACTTTGAGGGGATTTGGACTTGATCTTGGGTGAAGTTATTGGAAAGAAAGTCGAGGGTTTAACGTCAAAAAGGTATGGTTTCTCTTATCTCTTGGTCCCTTTCCCAAGAGACCCCTAAGGTTTACGCGAATCTATTCACGAAAACTAGGGTTGTTCCCTGTTGCATGTCCCTGTCACTAGCTTCCATTAAATAATAGGTTGGTTATGTTTGATGGTAGAAAACTAGGGATGAAACGTGCTTTCGTGATGATTATGTGTTTATATGTATGTTCGAATTATGTGACTTATGTTGATGTTTTTCCAAAATTATGTGTACGTGTGTGTGCAATGTGAACCATTTCTATGTTGTGGTTGTATTTCATGTACAAATGATTATGTAATTCGTGATGTTCATATGAGTTGAAATGTGGCTGATTTGAGTGATAATCTCTTGAACATATATGTAGACTTGTTTCTCAAGTCTTATCCAATAGTTTTTTTTCACCAATTTGATGAACTAGTGACATTGTTACCATAACTAGAGAAAAATAGATAAAACCATGCGTCTCTAAATCCAATTCTCAATCCCCTTGAAGATACTTCTTTAGCCCTTGCAATAAGAGAAAATATACTTGCTCTCACCTCTTTCCAAAGATTCCACTACATCCAGTTTTTTTTCATTATGACTTTAGCTGCTTTAAATTGATCGAGAGGGGTCCCTACATCTCCTTAGACTTTCCATACAACCACATTACTCAAAATAGTGGAAAACCATGACCTTAGATACTCGCAGTTATTATTACTATATAAAATTCGTTTAACCAACAATCCTTATTATGTAGTTCCATTTTAATCATAATTTTATCATAAATTCTTGTTCCCATCATTCTCATTAGCTCTTGGCATCACCATGAAGACAACTTTTTCATCGATATCACATTTTAAACCAGTTATACCAAACACAAAAAAATTAGTAAGACATCAACTTATTAAAAACACTTTCTCAGAAATCATTTTGCATTCCTTCGTACACCAGAGGCACGAGTCAATTTAATTTGACACTTTCAAGCTGGGAAAACCATTGGACTCTGAACATTTAAAGACTTAAGATGCTTCCAAAACTTATTATTCAATGAGAATATTCTATGACAAGGAAAAAAATCTCCGGTTAACTTAAAATGGGTGCATTCCTACAGTACTTCGCAATTCGTACAACATTATTTTCTTTTTTTAAAAAATAATGAGCACAAATAGAAAGTTCAAGATTGAATTGGCCAACCAACGTGCCCTTAGAATTCACACTAAGAAAATGTGAAATTGTTCAAAACAAAAATGAGCAAGAAGTCAATTAAAAAAATACTTACAAGAGAAAGGTAACCAAATATGCAAATTTCCATATTTTAAAGCATCAAGCTTAAACGATGTGTACTTCCCCTAGTGTAAAGTGATAAAATGTGTTTACAATTAAGAAAGATCAAGTGTCGTATAGCATATAGATAAGTATATTATTTGACGATTTCCTATGTACAACAAACTCCACACCATAATTACAGTAAGATGGCATATTTCACATTTCTATTATACCTACAGAGCGACTGATGACTTACGGGCAGTGTCATAAAGTAAGATGAGTATCTCTGCACCAATCAGTATAAGAAAAGCCCCATTCAAGACATTGACTTCCTAATTTGACGGAAATATTGAAAAATAGATATATGCGTTGTACACAAATATCAAAATCTTAACTACTACACTTACCGAGTGTATATGCGAAATTTCAATACCTTCAACAAGTATATATGGGGGACTTGTTTACCCCTTAGCTTTTAGTTCGATATTCAAATCCCCGCCCTTCTTTAGAATTGACACGGAAACTAATAGTCCGACTTTAGGAATTCTTGGGATACACTTTATAACCTAACATACTAATACCCTATCAAAGATCCACCAATAAAATACATCCTACTCCTTACGAAGATTGAACTGAAATAACCTACGCATTTCTGTCCATAAGGTGCCTACAATAAACAATCAAATTTGTTCATTCTCTCATCAAAAGTGATTTCTTCGAGATCAGGTCGATAATAGGAGTAACACACTTTATATCTCTTACCAAGTAAGTATCGATACTATTGTAGTTGTTGTATCATGACCTTCTTTGATATACACACAATTTCTACTACGATAGTAGAAATTCTAACCTCAATTGGTGCATCACTATGCTCATTATTTTCAAAGTAGGCATTCATGTTATGATAATTTTAATTTTAGTTCCTATGTTACAATATTCATTATTTAGCCATCCTTTTAATTATTTTACTTCCAATTATCGAATTACTAGTGATATTATTTATACCACACAAGTATTATCCACTTTATAATCGTAACTAACCTAACACAACCCCTTCAAATTTTTGAACATTATAAATCTAACCACATATCATTTCCATAAGTATATCACTCTAACCCTAGTACCATATCTGACATCCAAGCCATACGCAACACCAATTACTGACATGAGGAACTAGCACGAGTCATCACATAATAAGAAGGAATGGAATGAAGCGATAAGAAAAAAATCAGACCAACTAAAAACGATAGAGATTCAAAAAGTGAAGATTTTTCCTAAAACTCACCATAGCTTCTCGAAGATAAGTACATACATCTCCGTACAGATCCTCGAGACTCTACTTAGACTCGACTTGTACACACGTGAGACCTATAAACCTGGGGCTCTGATACCATGTTGTGACAATCAAAAATAGACATGATGGCACTCGTCTTATACCACCAAAGACAAGTTAGCACTAAAATTCAACCATTACAATAACAATGGGGGAAGGAAATTTCAGAATCAATTCAAGACGCCCCAAAAAATATGGTGGTCAGTTAAAAAAGTCTCGATGAAGTATTACATATGACTCAAAAGAAAAAGTTAGTCTAAAAATGAAATGTTATCAGAATAGAACAACGGTCATTAATTAAGGTACAAAGAAGTAACGCTTCTGAGACAACAAACCAACTACCTCACAACTCCAAGAAACTCTCAAACAAGAAGAGGAAGAAGGGAAAAAATGTCCAAAACTCCGAGCTAGTAATCTACAACAAATTGGAGTACCAAGGGAAACCACACGGTAACCAACAAGTACGTCTAAACACAAGTAGGGAATAAAATTACGAGTACTGGCTTACCACACCAATTGAACCTCCACAAATACAACTGCATAAAAAATCAGCCCAAGTCATAAAATTTAAAACAATTTTGCATGCCACCCAACTCATCAAAATCATTTTAAGAAAGATACACTCCTAACTATACACACTCAATAGTCAACAATCACACATTCACAACAAGATACTAACACTATAGCAACACACAAGACAAGTTAGTAAAAGAGATAATCAAATGTCAAGTACTTCCCAAGCACAATAGACCAGATAATCATCAAGAATGAAGAATGGGCAATGATGCAATGCAATATGCACAAATGAAGTGATATGCCTCGATACCATTTCACTATATAAGGTTAGTATAAATAAACTCCCGAAAATTTACATCGAGAGTTCCATTACCCATAGGTAACTCGAAAGGTCCATATCCGACACAGATGATCTCCAGTGTTGTGCGGACGCATCTAAACGCGCACTACATAAATCAAACATATTTCGCATAGACCTCTCCACCTGCCTAAATTAAAATATCAACTCTCCATCGCACGGCTGATCTCCACGTGCCCAAAATAATCATAACTCGATCTCAACACAGACGATAATCCACGTGTGTTAGACCTCTTTACTCAGTACCCAATCTCATGTCCATGCATGTTGCACAATTTATAACATTAAATGAAAGGGCGAGGATGCAACATCTCAATAAAATCCAATCGTCTCTGGGAAATATAGCACCTAAATATCATCAATTATATGGGTTAATAAAGTACAGAATAACACCATAATAAATCAAGTCAATATATATCAACTAATTTGCCATAGGCTTGGCATTTAAGTATATCCACATTCTATAGTATAACAACGGTATTCGTACCAGTTTGAACCCATCACGCAGAAATAATTTATCACATTGTCTTTTATTATCCCTTTATATCATTAGAACTAATCGTGATGGACAAGTCAATCCCTCACCAAGTCCCATTACCCCCAAACACATACCACAAGTAAATGTATGAATTTTATACAGTTAACAAGGGTTTATAAATTCACTTGCCTCAAAATAGTCGAACAATCACTCTAGGACTTGAGCCTTCCCCTTTCGGTGAACTTCCACTCAAAAACACTCTCAGACCCCCACCCGATGGGTTGTTGAATAGTGACCATTTTGGCACCACATACAAACCTCTAGTATAACCAAACTGAAATTAAATTAAGACAATATGGAATTTACTCAAATCAAGCCAACCCCAACGTCATATATATATAAAGAGGACATGTCTAATAAGGAGTCATAACCATGCAACCGCAACAACATCAAGCAGACTGACAAGGGCTGCCACTATCCAAAGCATAATAATATAATGTAAGACCGAACAAGGCTGCCACTACACAATACACAATGATGTACGCAGCGACAAGGCTTCCCCGGTACACAGCGGACATCCCAAACAAACCATGGGTCATACATTAGCCAAAAAAAACATATATACCAACCCACATAATGTCCACAGCCCTCTAAGAGTCCGGGTAGTAGTGAAACTCGACGGGAAAGGGCCCCGCCCATACCCATAGAAGAGCAACAAGACTACACCAAAAAGTTATGTACCAAAAACGACTGGCTCCGGAACAGTGGAGCTCTCCCCAATCAGCAGAGTAGAGATCATAGGAGGGAGGATCCCGAACGTGGTCTACACTGCGGGCTGAACGCAGCCTCGAGGGAAAGGGGGGTCAGTCACGACAATGTACTTGAGTAGTGTTAAAGCATAAGAGTAAAGAATGACAGGATATCAATATGGCCAAGTCGAAACAAATATTGCTACAAAGTGTTTTTACCTGTTAAGAGAAAAGAAACAATCAGTGCATATCTTTTTAACTTAAGGTGCCAGCTTCCTAGTAAGGGCTCGGCAAAAATACATCATCATGTCATCTCCGTCATCATCATCATCATAACCTCCTAATCACAATCATATATAAATATAAAGTACTCCGCCCTTAGTGAGGGATCAGGACATAGGAGAAAACATCCGCATGAAACATTACCAGGCCCGGGGATCGGTTGATGAAATGATAATGACTATATTGCATGAGCAGAATATATGAGCAAACCAATGCATATAAAACAATTTCTTGAACTCAATAGAACAATCAATGTGAAACCAGCAAGGAAGTATTATCAAAGATTAACGTTTTATCAAGATTCTGAACTTTAATACGATATGGAAAACGTAAAACCTCAAGACTCTAAGAAGCATACCATAGAGATTAGAAATCATCATAGCCTTAGACATAGCCGATATTATAAGAGGAATACTTGTGGAAAGCAATAAATATGCATCACATAGACGCTCTAGAGGTAAGTATCAAACCTTCCATTATTCGCTTCTTTTTAAAAATAATGCCAAACAAAAAAAAGAAGGGACAGCGTTACATAAGTATAGTCGAGCCGCGACGCCCATATTTTAATGCTTCAAAGCTATAATCTATAACAAGCAACAGCGTTCCGCATTAGATAAACGGTCGCGCTTACTAATCTTGTAAGTAGCAAGAATCTTACGAAATCCGGGCAGCACTTCCAACGTTTTCTACTTCGTCCCAATCCGACCAATAAACCAAAATTACCATAAGAAATACCATAACACATATAAACCCAACGAATCAATTACACAGCCCTCCCCAAACAGGTTCAGTCTCGGCAACCATTTTAAAAACAATTTAGCAGCGAAGCCAGAACACACCGAGCGACAAATCGTTTTAAATTCCGCAACAATCACCTTATCGTATTCGTCCTTTGGAGTATATACTCATAAATCACATTAAAACATTATACATAACGCCAAAATAGGAATTGTCGCACAGTTTGCTTTAATCAAAAACAGCCCAAGCATAAACACGCACCCACTACTAATAATCCGATTATGGTGTTCGTTCTCATACAAGTAGCCACATTCATAAACTAAAACAAACTTCCTAAGCTATGGTACGCCCCTTCTTAATATTAATGGGATCAATTACCAAGGTATATTCTACAAGAATACACACCAAGCAAGGAGGTACAACTAGAACTAAATTATTTGCAGACTGCTGGCCAGAGTTGCATGTTGGTGTCTCCATTCCAGGCTGCCTAAGCCAAGTGGTGAGAAGTGAGATTGCAGCAATGCCATTTCACCAATTGATTAGTATGGCGGGATTCTCCACCTATGTTCTAATATGAAGTGAGGCATCCCCCTCTACACGTGTCACTCAAGCAGCTCCCAATCTGATCCCTTTTTAGTTTTGGCTTGAGTGGTGGGGCCCATTGATTAAATTACTCTATCAGTAATAATTAATCCCTCACTTAAAGTTAATGGCATTTACGTTGGCCAAATCATACTTAATATCAATTGGAATTAACAGCCGCCTAATATTTCTTTAATCACTGAAACTTAAAATAATAATCTCATTCCCGGACGTATGTCTACTAGATCAGACGCGCACTACGTTATAAAAAAAAATACGAGGATAACACAAAACAATTATATGCAAGGTAAGAAATAATAGATTTTCAAATAAACCAAATTAATATGTCGAGCTTAGACCCAAAAGTTAACTCAAATTTATAATCAAGGTTCTAAGGTAATACTAATTAATATGGCAACGATTTCAATTTTCACCAAATTTACAGCCTAATGTTAAGTCAATAATTTTCCAATGACAACCCTCATAGGGTGTTTTTTTTATGGTTTTTAAGTAATACATCAAATATTTAGTAATTAATCTAATATATCAAAAAAAGATAAAATATGTAACCATAACAAGAAAATTAAAGCACGAAACAGAAATCCAATTTACCATCAAGTAACCATAAAGTGACGTGATTTTTGGGATAACAAAATAACCACGCACCTCATACTCCTAAAGACCATCTTATAATTTGTTGATTATATTACCATTAGTCATTATGCCATCACTATTGCCATAATTGCAAGTCAAACATATGGCTGTACAAATTCTCAAGTGAAATTTTTACTAATTCTAAACAAAATAATATTAAGAAACTGCACTACCTACTATAACTATCAACATTTAACCAATCAAAATTATTTGACTTTCTCACTTTTAATCCCATCAATTGTTCCACCTTCGATGCCTAGGAGAACTTCCAACTCTAATCTTTTTCGGTTAACACACATAACCACAAACGAATAATTAAGACATGAATTAAGTTATCCCAATCCGATAATAAAACTTTAGCAGAACAAAGATTCTTACATAAGTCATGGAACTCACTACTCACTGTCACATCTCATTGTTTATGATTAACGCCGCACGACTTTGCGGTTCCCACAAATATTATAGACCTAGTTTACTTTTACGCATGGACCCAATAATATAAAACATTAATTAAATTATGGACTTATCCCATTAATCACTAAATAAATTAATTATTTTATATCATTCTTTAACTAAACAATGGTAATTAACCAATAGGTTCAAAATTTCCAAATGTGACTTTTCGGGTCAGTACAGATTATTTTCAAGAATACTTATACCAAATGACTACCTAGATAATTTTATAGTAGTAACTATAGATTCTAGTGAAAAATATACTTTAATATTAAAAAAATTATTTTGTTTCCATTCTAAGAAAGTTAATTTGATTACATTTTCTTAGTTGAAATTAAGCCAGATTCAAACTTCACTGCTGAAGATTTTTGTTTGCAAGATATTGTCTACATAGAAAAAATATCGAAGACTCAATGTGTTTCAATTATTGTTGGAGGGTCAATTCGTAGTAGATTGGCGAGAAACTTGGGGGAGACCCTGTGGTCATTCAAATATAAGTATGCATAGTGCTTTATCGGATCTGATGTTGAGCAATCAGTCTTAGAACCGTAGAGTGGACATGAGGGTTGATCAAATGGCAACGCAGTAATTTTTGTAATTATTTATGTATCAATCAAGATATAAGATCATGAGCTAGCTAAAAAACTTTCTTATATAATTTTATTAATAATACTTTGGGTATCAAATCTATATTCTACTAAATAAAAATCTCTTCTAAATTGTGTTGCATGCAGGTCTAGGGGATGAGGTGCCGACAAATTTTCATTCCCAAAGCAAGATTACACCAAAGGAATCCGAACGGTCCATTGGTGTCACTGGAAATGGATAGATGATTTAAGGAAGAAGAAACAAATATAACGGAGAGGCATGAATCAAAACAGGATTGATCTCAAGCTTCTAGAGTTTAGTTGTCAAGTATCAAGGTAATACTAGTTTATTGTAATTTGTAAACAACTTGGAAAGATCAACGATTAATAAACGAGAAAAAGTGGCAGTGCATAATATTATTATTATGAATGTTTGTTCAAAGAAGATAGAAAAAGAAGATCTTGACAAAGCATGAGGGAATGCTGTTTTGCAACCAATGCATAGATATGTGAAGAGATTTCTCAAAATGATCATCACTCATATTATTATGTAGTGTACATAAATTTTCATCAGTCCCATCTTTTGTTTGGTTTCTTTATTTTTGACCTATTTTGTATAGTTTGTATTGCATGACAACATATATATGTATGATATGACCTTCGTTCTATTACTATGGTACTCTTGTCTGTAAAAAAATCTTATTATAATGACATATTTATTTTAAATTCCGATTCAAGGCCAACGTCTTCTATATTTAATATATATTAATATAATTTACTTAACAATTACATGAGATCGCTCCATAATGTCAAGCCAAGAGTATATAATTAAAATGTTCATAAAGGTTCACGAAGATTTACCCTAAAAAGGATTTTTAAGAATAGAATTCTTAACTTCAAAACATACAACTGTTACATAGACTAGAAAGATAAAACTAGTAAATTTGTAATCATCGGTAAGGAATATATTCACATAATTCTATTACTTATGATGAAGCTTGATTCAATAAAATCTGTTATCTATCATTATAGTGCAAAAGTTAATACAAAACCTTGTAATTGAAATAGTTATCGATAATGGTTTACTTCTCTCTTATGGAATTAGACTTAACACTTATGAAATGTGTGAATTGGGTAAGATTAACATTATTATCACTTGAATAAATTCAGCAAAATATGATGAGTCTTTTTACAATACTTTTGTAAACGATTTGGATCTCAAACAATATTAACATCTAGAGAACATCATTCTAAAATAATTTAAGATTAATCACCAAAATTCAAAGTGAACATATCTGTAATGACCAGAAAGGTCATTTTTTGAATTTTTTGTAAAATTACCATTTTACCTCCCTAGATAGTTGTCTTGAGTTGTTTTGGTCAGTCGATAAAGTGTGTTTGGAAATTCTTGAACTATTCGATAACTACAATTATTTAATTGACGGATATATATAAAATCATTTATTTATTTAATTGATGATTAATGGGTCAATGTCATAAATTTTGTTAAATATCCTATACATATACCCATATTAAAATAATATTGGGTTATCAAATTTTAATACATAATTAATTTAGAAAAATAAAGAGGAAACAACTTAACTTGTTGGCAGATGCTTGTTGCAAAAGAGGAAAAAACCCTCACCGAAGATGTCATAAGTCGGCGGCCTAAATTGCCTCGTGTAGCATCAACTTTGTACTTATGAAATTGAAAAGAGGGCATGGCATTTGTAATTTATATTGGGTATAAAGATGAATGGAATAACAATTGACATTTTTGAGTTGCTGTTATGAGAGTTTAGGGTTATAAATTTATGTTTTCAGTAGCTGTATTTATTTTTAATATTTCGGTGGCCAATCAAGGGCTTGGTAATTTTCAATGATAGGGGATGATTGGAACTTAAAATAGCAGTTTGTTAAAGGTTGTAAGGGTACATATATCATTTGGTCTTCAATTTTGGATCTTCTTAAAAAATGTCAAGTGTTTCATATATAGTCCGTTTACTATTTGGTGAAACTGTATATTCCTCTTTTTCTTTGATCTTCAAACAATGGTTAGTGAATTGACTTACTTTTGTATTATTATCTACATTGCAATTTAAGTTTTGATATATTGGTACACCTAATTAAATATTAGATGTATGGTATTATGTGTATACCATTTGATAATAATATTGGAAAAATTAAGACTTAAACTTAGACTTGAAACTTGAAAAATGTGATTGTTGACATGTTAATTGGCACCAAGATATAAAAACACCAAGATATAAGAATATGTATTTTGAGTGAGTTTTTGGGTCTAGGCTAGATCTATAGTAATATGGGGGTTACTATATTTGAAATGTTATTATGATTATTAATGTGAATAGATTGCTTTGAGTTGGGAGGTACAACGGAAAGGGAAGGCTCAAATCCCGAAATGATTGTTCAATTATTTTGAAGGCAAGTGAAAATCTAAACTCTTGTTAAGTGTATGGAATGCGTGTATTTTCCTTGTGGTATATGATTGGGAGTAATGGGACTTAGTGATGGGTTGAATGTCTACATTGATTAATTCTAATGATGAAAAAGAGGTAACAAAAGGCAACGTAATTAGTTTTTTATGTGTGATATGTTGAGAAAGGTTTGAAGACTTGTTGAATCATTATTGAGGTGATATCATGTTTGTGTTACTGTGAGTTGTGCAATGTTATGAAAATAACCGTCTCCTCATTATTTGTGTGAACATGTCATTTCCATCATTCTGAGACATGGTTGTGACAAGTGACTATGTGTATTGAGAAAGAATGAATACTTAAAGAAGATATATCATTTCGAGGGATGTATCACGTGCCGTAATGGATACTCTATATTGAGGAATATATCACGTGCCGTGATGGTTACTATTATCGAGGGTCATTTCTTGCGCCACGAAAGATGCATGGACAAAATGTCCCCCATGGGTCCGACTAAGAGAGCGGGTGTGTATCACTAGGTCAGACATGCATCATTATACTTTACATTGCATTCCATTGCAATGCACATACTTATCATTAGTGAACTTGATATTGTGTTTTGTTGATCGTGTGATTGCCTTTTTGCGGAACTTGTGATTATTGAAACTGAGAGGGATTGAGGATATGAATTGATTGGGAAGTGTTGTCGTTGAGGATATGTAATTTCTTGAAGTGTTGTTCATTGAGGATATGTAATTTATTGAAATGTGTTGTTGCGGATATTGTAATTTGTTGAAATGTGGGTTAAGATATGTAATTTGGAAGATGTGTTGTGGAGTATGTAATTAGTATAAGTTGTTGTTTGAGTTATGAAACTAGGTAAATACTTTGCGTTGTTAGGTTGGGCTGATTTTGATGAAGGTTTGTTCGTTATGGAGGTTCGGTTGGGGTTAGTAGAGTCACCGTATTTTCATTCCCGTCGCTTGTGTTTTGGGATTGACTTGTTGGGTACACGGTATGGTTTGGTACTAACCTTGCTTCTACAAATTTTGTCGGTATGAAGCCTGTTATTTTTATGTATTTTGTCATAAACTTCTTTTTCGAGGCTTATTGGACATTTGTGAGGTAGTGTTTGTGTCTCAGCAGACTTCTTTCTCCTTAATTCTGATCTTGTGATTATTCTAGGAACAAGGCTCATTTGAGACTGATTTTTCTTGAATCTATTGTAATACTTTAGAGGTTGTTGGTGTAAACGAATGTTTAGTCATGATGGGCAGCAAATTTTATTTCTGGAAAACACTGGCTGAGCAACGGTACCACGCGGACCGTCGAGGGGAGGTCCGTTCCAAAAAACTTAGATTTCTGAATTGGGGTACGGAAATTGACTCTCTGAACTGTGTGATGGAATGGCAGGACAGACTGTCACAGGGTGCCGGACCGTCACAGGCCCTCAGTAAATTTCAGGTCTCTGAATTCTGTGATGACTCGTAGGACGGACCGTCGCAGGCATGCGGCTTAACAGGCTTGGGGTTGTTTTGTGTAATCCCAGGCTGGGTCGGATTTCTATTAATGTTTTTAAGGGGCGTTTTGGACTTTCCTGCTTAGATTATAAAGTTAGTGAGTTAATGTTAATAATTAATTTCTTGGGGGTTAAAGGAGGAAACCTTGGAATAAATAGTGGTTATAGTTACCATCTTTTGATACGTAATTGTATGATTATTGAGGGTTAAATAAAAAGGTTTTGGGAATAAGCAAAAATAGAAAGAACAGATTGAGAGAGGGAGAAAACGAGGCGGAGGAGAAAGAGAAGAACGAAGAGGGGAAAGCAAAGACTTTGCGGAATAGCTGCTTGATCAAAATTCGTCGGTGGAGGGTGGTTATGGTTATGTATCGTAGTTATACTGTAATAGCGAATGATATGTATCCGGGTAGTATTTAACTTCTATATGCTTAATTGTATTGAATGTGATTACATATTGTGATAAAATTAGCATGATGGAAGCTATTGAATCCCTAAATCTTAGAAAAAACCCTCAATGCGTTAATGAGATGATCGATGCCTCTGGTATAAAGAAGGCTTGATGAACTAACGTGATGAGCGTAGTGGAACGGGTGTGGTCACGAACACCGACACGTAGAATTTAGGGGATCGGTGTCACGCAAGAAACAGTAGAGAAGTAGGGATCGGGTGTCCACCGAAACCGACCGAAGACTAGTAGGGACTCCGATTCGGTCACGAACCGAAGTAGAAGTAAGGGATCGGGTTTGTCCGAACGACACGTAGAATTAGGGGATCGAGGTGTCACGAACCGACGAATAGACTAGGGGAGCGGTGTCACGGATTCCGACCCGTAGAATTAAAGGGGATAGGGGGGTCACGATAACCGACACGTAGTATATGGAGCTGCGAGTGTCACGTACGGACATGAGCGAATAAGTTTCATAATG
This sequence comes from Solanum habrochaites, assembly GCA_027704765.1. Lineage (NCBI taxonomy): Eukaryota > Viridiplantae > Streptophyta > Magnoliopsida > Solanales > Solanaceae > Solanum > Solanum habrochaites. Next base: position 19,003,617 of record JAKWJA010002499.1, on the reverse strand, counting down.
AAGTTGAAAAGACGTTAATATACTCAATCTAATGAACCTCATTCCCAAAATGGGTATGGCATTAAGGTTGGAGATCCTACGGCGTGTTGAACTTGGCGATGCTTATTATGAATATCGAGCTGTGTTGCTACATGTTGAGTATTGTAGTTATTTTATGATATTATTTGATATATACTGTTTCTATTTTGAGTTGGCCGATGATTACCTACTCGTAGTCGTATTGGTAATGACCCTACTTGTAATTGTTTTCTTTGTTATTTGTGGAGTGCAGCAGGGGGACGTACCATCTTCTTCAACTCAAACGCAACTGCTAGCCAGTCTTCATCACGTAGGGAAATCCAGGGTGAGCTAATGTTCTAGCTGGGAGCGTCATCTTCTCCGTCTTGATGCCTTAAAGTTCCGCATGGACTAGCTTTTACGAATTTAGCTTCTTAGATATCTTAGATTAGTAATTGGAGGAGTACATGTTTCTTGTTGATGCTGACTTCCAAGTTTTGAGGAATGAATAGTATTGAGTTTTTATAAGTATTTATCGCTTTTCAGTAATGACGTTTTAAGTCTTCCGCATTTCATTTGTTATTTATGGTGAAAAGTGGCGGAATTTGGATTGGTTGGTTGCTCACATAGTAGGATAAGTGTGCGGTGCCGTCGCGGCCAGTTTCTGGGTCGTGACAAACTTCGGTATCAGAGCATTAGGTTCGTGTCTCATCCACACAGAAACGGGCTATTCTAGTAGGAGTTTAAGGAACGTAAGGGGGATAGGGGGACGCCTTTACTTTTCTTTGAGAGGCTATAAGACTTTAGGAAAATTTCTCATTCATTGTCTTTCGTGCGATTATTGGATCCCAATTGATATCTAGGTTGAGACAAATTGGTTATGACCACTTCACCTATTTCGCAGATAGGGTTAGAATAGAGGCAACGACTACGTCAACACCAGCACGGCGGGGGGAAGGGTGTGCGTCTTAGCCAGCCCAATGGGGCTGTAGCTCGACGAGGAGCACGAAAGAGGCCGCTGTGGTAGAGGTGTGGGGAGGAGTCTCTGAGGACGAGGGAGCACCTAGCCCATCGGTGGTACTAGGGCGGTGACTCCTCCACCAAATGAGGAAGTGGTAAGAGAGGGTGGAGGATGGGGAGAATGAACAAGTGCAGCAGAGAGGAATTTGCCACCCCAACCTGCCCCAGAAGATGTTCAATCAGGTTCTTGCTTATCTTTAGCGGGTTATCTGCTGTAGGTCAGACGCCTCTAGTGTTTTTTGAACCCATATACCTCCGTTCCGGAGGTACAACATGCAGCTACTATGGGCTCCCCGCATGGATGCCTCATTGGAAATTAGGTATGTTCCTCGTCTGACCACAGGGCTATAATCCTTATAATGAATGATCAGCGATGAAATTTTCCAGTAAGTTCTTGAATTGAACCTCCAGTCTTCAAGGGTGCGAATCTGAGGAGCTACGATTTTGGTTGAATGTCATGAGCTACTAACACAAGATGGTATAGTAGAACGGTTGTGTTGTGAGTTGGGACTTATGCAGTTTCAAGGGAACGCCAAAAATGTGGTTTGGCGGCGGTCACATTGTTGAGTGTCAACAACAGAGGCCACCACATATGACTTGGGTCTTCTCTTAGCTTGTTCCTGGAGAAGTATATTACCGGACTTTGGATAGGAAAAAGAGATGAGTCTTGAGCCCTAGAGCAAGTCGGATGTCGGTTACTGCATTGAGGCTAAGTTTCGCGCATTATCAAGGTATGCACCCAAATATTGTTTCCGTCCACAAGAGCGGGTTGTCCGCGTTTGTGAAGGGGTTGAGCGGTCAGAATTGAGCATTCAACCTTACAGGTAGCGGCTACGGCAAATCCTTTCAAGGAAGTGGTAGAATTCGTGATAGAGGTGGAAGAAGTGAGCCATATGACTTCACCAGGGCATTCGACATTAAAAGGTTCGAAAGGGAGGTGAGTACTGGCTTCACTCTATGGGAAGGTTAGGACGCGGTTACTCAGTCGACCAATTCAGTCTTCACTCCGACTGTAGTTGGGGGTCCTCCCCCGCTGACGGTAAAAACTCTTATGATGAGGACCATGCTTGACTCCAGGGGAGTGGTAAATGGATGTGGGAGAGGGACATATTCGGAGAACTTGTCCCACAACAGAGTTATGACCCCCAAGCTAGAGGTAGAGGTGGTGCATGGTTACGAGGGCCGTTATTCTGGAGAACGCGGTGCTGATCTGGGGTAATGGGTGGTCACAAAACCGGCCTGGGTAACGGGCAAACTGGGAGACACTACAACACAAACATGTAGGGGAACGGGCAGACAGGTGATCGGGGACCTTGTCTCCGCGTTCCCTGGGAGGTCTGAAGCGGACGGAATCAGATGCTGTAATCATAGGTAATCTTTTGGTTTGGGATTGCCCAGGCTTCTGTATTATTGAACCTGGAATTCCAAATTTTCCTATTTTGATATCTTCCACATTTGCTAATGGTTCTTAATTTTATCATTGTGATTTGTTGACAGCTAGTTGTGTGTTTACTTCGGTGGGCGGAGTTTGTGATAGTGAAAAAGGTATATAGTCCTGGTCTGGTGATTTTGTGGGGAGAATACTCATTGTATGAATTGGTCATCTTATGAACTGGTTTCCGTTCGATTAATTCTGGGTCTGGACTTGGCTTCTCTCCAAAATTTTGCAATCTTATATGGTAATGCTAAAAGTAACGTTGGCCAAAGCCTAGGACAGGACCATTAGTGTGGTGAGTGTAACTACAAATTCCACTCCAGTTGCTCATTCCTTTCTTCGTTGCGAAGAAAATGGTTAAGTAAAGGGTGTTAAGGTTATTTGCACACCCTCAGGGATATGATACTACCAAAGTACCTTCGATTGAGTCAGTTCGGTGTTCGTGAGTTTCTGGATGTGTTCCCTGCCAGACCTTGCGTGTATGCCACCGACAGGGATATGACTTTTGCATTGATTTGGAGTCGGGTAACGTCCATGTCACATTACCCCCTTACTAGGAATGCTCAAGCGAGTTAGTTATAGGGAGTTAAAATCCCAACTTCAAGAATTGTTAGGGAAAAGGCTTATTAGATCCGAGTGCATCCCCTTGGGGTTGCTCCTTTTTTGTTTGTGAGAAGAAAGATGGAGTCTTCGGATGGAGGTGCATAGATAACGGCAAACTACCTAAATAATGTAACTGTAAGAACAGTTATCTTCCTCGGCATTGATGATTTGGTTCGATTCAGTTACAAGGTTGCTTTTGTCTTCGTCCAAGATTGCTTGAGGGTATGGTTATACATCAATTGCAAAATATGGGCAACAGATTGCACAAAGATGCTTTTCGAACCAGGTTGGGCAATATGAATTCTTGGTAATGTCTTGGACTAATCGAACTGGCCCATGATGCTTTCATGAGCTTGATGAACGGGGGGTTTTAAGCCATATCTGGATATCTTTGTGATCGTATTTATGACGCGATATACTGATTAGACTCCAAGATAAGACGGAACCTGAGGAGCAACTTGAGAATGGTTGGAAAATGGTGAGGAGAAAGCTTTATGCCAAATTCTCCAAGTTGAAGTTTGCTGCTAGATTCAGTGTCTTTCTTGGGGCCATGTGGTTTCTATGGATGGAGTGATGGGTGATCCTTCTAAGCCTAAGTAGTGACGGGAATGGGTAAGACTACGAGTGGGTCAGAAATAAGAAGGCTTTGATGCTGTTTAGCCAGTTACTCCCGTCGATTTGTCAAGGGTTTCTTTCATTGCTTCCCACATGACGAAACTGACTAAGAAGGAATGTATTCCATTTGTAGGTCGGATTAAATGTGAGGAAAGCTTCAAAAACTCAAGACCTTCGGACTACCGAACATCCTTACCTTGCACAGTACCGGGTAAGCAAACTTCATTCGTTTATGGTGATGCATCTATTCTGGTCTTGACATGCGTGCTAATGCAGAGAAAAAGTAATTTCTATGCTTCGACGGCAATTAAAGGTGCATGAATGTAATTATTCGACCACGATTTAGAGTTGCGTGCGGTGGTGTTCGCAGTAAAGCAATGGAGACATATGTATATGGGTTAAGTTACGTGAGTCGAGAGGATCATCGTTAGCCTACCGTCTTGTTGTCCTCCAGAAACGATTTGAACTTTGAGACAGAGAGCATGGGATGGCACTACTAAGGACTACGATATGACCATCTGTTACACCCAGGAAAGCTAATGTTGTGGAAGACGCCTCTTAAGCAGAAAAGCAGGGAGCATGGGTAGTTAGCTCACTTGCAAGCCTGTAGCCGTCCATGGATAGAGAGGTTCAGACTCTGGATCATGACATTACGAGGTTGAAAGTAGATGAGAGAAGGGGGGATTTTGGCCAGTGTGGGAGGCAAGATCCTCCTTCTGAAAAATTAAGGTAAAGTAGTTTACTGATGAGAACTGATTCAGATCCAAGATAAGGGGTGCGAGGGAGAGGATAAAGAAGAAATATATGGATGAGGAAGGTGTTTGAGACTTAGGGAAGGGTATGTGGGCCGTGGCTGATTATTTGATTCCCACAACGTTCTTATAGAGGTCAATAGTTCCGGAGTATCTATTACACCTGGTGCAACAAAGACTGTTCCAGCCCGTGACCTAAAGCAACACTTTGCGTGGACTGGAGTAGAATGAAGCGCGGACATGTTGGTATTTGTTGCAACTGTTCGATATGTCAAGACTAAATAAAGTCAGACAACCAGAGGCCCGGAGAACATTCGAGAATGCCCTTCCTGAATGGAAGTGGGAGCGAATGCGCATTGCAATGGACTCGTGGTGGTCTTTCCAATGACATTGGCAAGTTGAGTCTATTGGGGTCATTGTGGAAGCTAACTAAGTCTGCTCATTTCATTTCGGTTAAGGTGACTTACAATGCCAGAGAAGTTTCCAGACTCTTACATCTAAGCAATGTTCGGTTGCAGGGAAGTTCCTCCGCTTTTTCATCATATCAGTAAGAGGTAGCAGTTTCTTCTAAAAGTTTGGACGCAACATGCAGAGACATTCGGTACTAGTTGGACCTCCTTAGTACTGGCCATATTCCACCTCAGACGATGGACGTATGAGCGAACTGATTCAAGTATGGGAAGATATTGATAGCATGTGTGTGTGATAAAAATTCGGTGGTCATTGGGATAACGTCTTCACCTTAGCGGAGTTTTCATACCAATAATAGCTATCACTCTAAAGTATTGATATGGATCCTTCGAAAACATTGTATGGGAGAGAGAGTAGGTCTCCCCATTGGTTCGTTTGTTGCTTTGAGGTTAGACTTGGGCTGGTAGTCTTTTTCTGAGGGGCCGGTCACCTAGAGAGGTGAATGAATTCTATTCAAGAAAGCCTTGCTAGCGGATCAAAGTAGAGCAAAGGAGTGTATGCAGATCGAACGGTTAGGAAGCTTGCGTTCATGGAGGGTTGAGCAAGCAAGTCTTGGTTGAAGGTTTCGACCATGAAAGGGGGTCGATGCGGTTGGTAATGAGGTAAAGCTCTGTCCAGAGGTTATATTGGTCCATTTGGAAGTCTTGAAGCGAGTAAGGGGAGGTGGCTTATGAATTAGACTTGGCCTTAGGGCTTCTGTCAGGAGTGAACCGGTATTTCATGTGTTATATGTTTGGAAAGTACATGGGGATGGAAACAAATCACTTCGTTGGGATTCAATATGCTGATGAGAACTATGTCTTATGAGGATGGCGCCTGTTGACATTTAGATAGATAATTCGCAAGTTGAGATAAGGAGATTGCCAATCATCACAAGTCCAAGGAAGAACGACCAGTTGCACGAGCCACTTGGAGAGAGGAGGCTGACTATGCAAGCAAAAGATTATACCCCATACATGTTTACATCTTCAGAGGGGTTACTCCTTTTCACTCTTATTTTCTTCTCGTGATCGTTCGAGGGACGACACGATGGGTATATGGTATCTATTGTAAGACCTGTTAGTCGTTTTGAGCAGCCATATTTTATTGCTGGAAAAACTGGCTTGAGACGAGGGTTACACGACGGCCAGTCATGTCACGACGGACTCATGGGTCAGACGGAAGTCGAAGGGGGGTCTCGTTCCGAAAACTTAATTTCTATGGAATTTGCCGGGTATGAACTCGACTCTCTAAACTTTGTCTTATGGAATGGCAGACGGACCGCACCCAGGCGTAGTAGACGGACCGGCCCCAAAGGCATTCAGTAAATTCAGTCTCTGAATTATGTGACGACCTCAGCAGGCACCGGACTCAGAGAAAGAGAAGAACGCCAAGCGCACAAAAAGCAAAGACTTTGAGGAATAGCGTGCTGATCACAATTCTTCGGTGGGGAGGTAGGTTTCATGGTTATGTTATTCGTCGTAAACTCTTAATAGCGAATGATATGTATTGGGTAGTATTATCAACCCTTCTATATGCCTTAATTGTATGTTGTATGAATGTGATTACATAATTGTGATTAAAATAACAGGTTAAAGCTCATTGAACATCCTAATCTTGAAAAACCTAATGCTTGTTCATTGCATTGCTGCTGCCTTGGTCTACAAGAGGTTGAGAATAAAGTGATGAGCGCGTGGCCACGGGTGTCAGACGCCACGTAGGTGAGAATAGGGGATCGCGTGTCACGAACCGACAGTAGACGTCAGGGATCGAGTGCACGACCCNTGGGAGTTTTCGGATGTGCATAGACTACCGACAGGTTGAACAACGGAAACTATTAAGAACAAGTATCTATTCCTCGGCATTGATGACTATTCGATCAATTACTAAGGTGCTTGTGTCTTCTTAAGATGACTTGAGATCCGGTTATCATCAATTGAAAATCCGGGCAACGGATGTACCAAAGACTGCTTTCGAAACGAGGTATGGCATTACGAATTTGTTGGTGAGTCTTTTGGTCTTTACGAATGCCCCTGCTGCGTTAAGAGATTTGAATGAACGGGATATTAAGCCGTATTTGGACCTCTTGTGCATCGTATTTATAGATGATATCGGTATATCCAAGAGTAAAGTAAGAAGGAACATGAGGAGCATTTGAGAATGGTTGGAAACAGTTGAGCGGAGAAAAAGCTTTACGGCCAAGGTTCTCTAAGGTGAGTTTGGGCTAGATGCGTGGCTCTTGGGGGCAGTGGTTTCGCAGGATGGGGTTCAGGTACGACTCCTTCTCCGATTGCGACAGTGCAGCATTGGGTAAGACCACAATGTGTCCGAATCCGGCGTTTTGTGGGGTTTAGGCTAGCTACCTACCGCCGCTTCAAAGGATTCTCTTCTCTTGTTCCCAATTGCCGAACTTTGGCCCGACCTACGTTGGGTTTTACCCATCTCCCCCCCACCCCCCCCCAAGGCAGAATGTCCCATTTGTATGGTCAGACGAATGTGACGGAAAGCTTTCAGAAGCTTAAACTTTGTTTGACTAACCGCACCTATCCTCACCTTGCGGTAGCGGTAGAGGGTAAGAACTTATTGTTATATTGTGATGCATTCTATCAGGTTTGGGTGAAGGCTAAGCAAGAGAAGAACGTGATGCTACGCATCAAGACAATTAAAAGTGCATGAACGTAAACTATCCAAACTAATGACTTGGAATTGGCCGCGGTTAGTTAGTGTTTGCACTTAACGCAATGGAAGAACACATTTATAGGGGGTTAAGGTGAGGTCATACGGATCATCGTAGTCTACAGTATGTATCACTCAGAGAGATGTGAATTGAGACAGAGGAGAGGGATGGAACTGACTGAAGGGACACGACATCACTATTTTGTACCATCCGGGGAAGGCGAATGTTTTGTTGTCAGCGGATGCTTAAGTAGAAAGGCGGGAAGCATGGGAAGTCTGAGTCATTTGCAAGCCTCTAGACGCCATGGCTAGAGAGGTTCAGACTCTAACGAAGACTTGATGAGGTGGAAATAAATGAGAAGGGAGGATTTTGTTGGTAGTGTGGACGTCCAAGATTTTCTTTTCTTGACAAGATTAAGGAAAACGTTTGATGATGAGAAACTAGGCGGATCGGAGAAAAGTGTTGCGATGGGAGCTTAAGAAGCAAGATCGACGAGGAAGGTGTGTTGAGGATTAAGGGATAGGGTATGTGTAACCCGCATTGATGATTCGATCAACACTATTTGGAGAAGCTATAGGTCAGAAGGTATCTATACATCCGGGTGCAACCAAGATGTATCGCGACCTAAAACAAACACTTTTGGTGGAGTAGAATGAAGCGAATATTGTTGACTTTATGCAAGTGTCCAAACGTCAAACAAGTTGAAAATGAACACCAGAGGGCCCGAAGGAAACTCGGAGAAATGCCCAGTCCTGATGTGAATGGAAGTGGGAGAGAAGTGAATGGACTTGTGGTTGGCCTTCCAAAGACATTGGGCAAGTTTCGACCCATTTGGGGTGAGTGTGGACAGATTACTAAGGTTTGCTATTTCATTCCGGCTTAAGGTTGGACTTTACAATGCAGATGAAAGTTAGCCAAAATCTTACATCTCAGAAATCGTTCGATTGCAGGGGTATCCACTATCCATTATATCAGATAGAGGTAAAGCAGTTTACTCTAAGTTTGGAAAACATTGCAGGAGAATTGGGTACTAGGTTGGACCTTGGTGACGCGTTTCCATACGCAGACCGAGGGTCAGTGCTGAAATTCGCGAACGATCAAGGTGTTGGAGGATATGCTTCGTGCTGCTGATTAGAGTTTGGTGGCCATTGGGATAGCTTCTTACCTTGGCAGGAGTTTTCGTACAATAATAGCTTACCACTCCAGATTGATATGGCTCCATTTGAAGCATCGTATGGGAGGAGCGTGTAGATCATCCATTGTGGTTGTGCATTCGAGGCTAGACTTGGGGTACCATCTCTTGAGGGATTCGTTGGAAAGGGAAGGGCACATTCAAGAAAAGCTTCTAGCGGCGCAAAGTAGACAAAAGGAGTATGCAGACCGGAGGTAGAGACTGGAGTTCATGGAAGGTGAACAAGTTTGGGGGAAAGGTTTCACCCATGAAAGGGGTGATGCGGTTTGGAAAAGAGGTTAAAGCTAAGTCCAAGGTAGATTGGACCATTTGATGGGGGTACTAAAGCGAATAGGGGAGGGGGCTTATGGAATTAGCCTTTGCCCCCAGGGCTGTCCGGAGTGCATCCGGGGTGGTATTCATGTGTCCATGTTGAAAGATACATGGAGATGGAAAACTACATTATCGTTGGGACTCAGTGTTGTTGGATGAGAAAACTTGGACTTATGAAGAGGAACCAGTTGCTATATTAGTATAGGAGAGTTCGCAAGTTGAGATCGAGAGAAATGATCCATCAAAGTTCAAGGAAGAATCGACGGTTGAAAAGCTTTACTTGTAGAAGGAGGGCGGATATGCAAGAAAAAAACCCACATCTGTTTACGATTCTTTCAGGGACTCCTTTTCGCCAGTGTTTTCCTTTTTGATCATTCGGCCCACGAACGCATGGGTTAAATTGGTATCTATTGTAACGACCGTTCTAGTCGTTTTGGGCAACAGATTTATTCTGGAAAAAACTGGCAGAGGTGAAAGGAGGGGCCAGACGGACCGTCACGGGGCACGAAGGACCGTCGGAGGTGTCGTTTCAAACACTAGAGAAATCGAAATTGGGTACTGAAATAAAAATCGACTCTCTGAACGTCGTGACGGTAGTGGCAGGACGGACCGTCGCAGGCGCAGACGGCCCGTTTCACGGCCATCACGCAAAAATGAGTTTCTGTGGGATACGAAGGACAGAAGGACGGACCGTCGCAGGCGCAAGGCTCGTCACGGGATACGCACATATCCCAGTTCGGGTGGATTTCTTTACAAATTTTAAGGAGTTTTGACCTATCCTGCTGTAATTATAAAGTTTTAGAGGGTTAAGGTAATAAGTTCGAATTACTGGGGGTTTAAAAGAAGGTTAACCTAGTTAATAGTGGGTTATTAGTGCCATCTTTTATTCTTAATATATATTAATTAGGGTAAACGAAAGGAGGGTTTGAATAAAGAAAAATAGGAAAAGAACAGCAAAGGGAGGAGAAATCGATGCAAGAGAGAGAGACGAAGAGGATAGCAACGGATTTGAGAAGATAGCTGGGATCAATCTTCGGTGGAGGTTAGTTATGGTTTAAGTTACGATATTCGGAGTTTGAAACTTCTTAATAGGGAATATTATGTGTTGATAAATTGTAAAACCTGCTATGTGCTTTAAGTTGATATGCTTGATGTGATGATTACAAAATTGTGATGAATAACAAAGGCATGATACGGAAGTATGAATCCAAATCTGAAAGAAACCCTAATTCACTTGATATATTAGATGTAATGATAATGAGGTGCCTTGTATGAAAGAAGGCCTTGCTAAATATATAATGAGAATGATGATGCCTTAGTGAAAAGGAAGGCTTGATGAATCGGGGATCGAGGGTTGCCACGTTCCGGTACCAGGAATAGAATATGAGGATCGGAGGTCACTTCCGACACCAGGATTATTGAATATGGATCCGGTGCCACGTTCCGGGTACCAGGATAGAATATGAGGACGGACGTGTCACGTTCCGACACCAGGATAGAATATGGTCGGGTGCACGTTCCGTACCGGATAGAATATGAGGATTGGAAAGTGTCACGTTTTTCCGACCACCCAGGATAGAATATGGATTCGCGGTGCCACAGTTCCTTTCCGGTACCAGGATAGAATATGAGGATCGGAGTGCCAGTTCCGGCACCAGGATAGAAATAGAGGATCGGGAGTGTCACGTACGACACAAGAGGAAGGAATGAGATAATGAATCTTGAAAGAGAAGGAATCTACTCAATATAATGAAACTGAATTCCCAAAAGCGTATGGTCTTGAGGCTGAGGTTCCTCATGTGTGAACTCGGTGTAGGATTGATTGAAATTATGTTGTTATTGCTTACATGTTGAGTATTGTAGTTGATTTTTAACATTATTATTGATATATACTGTTCCCTATTTGGAGTTGGCGATGATATCTACTCAGTAGTGTGGTGTTTAGATCCCCATACTTTGCATGTTGGCCTCGTTGTTATTTGTTTAATGCAGCAGCAAACGTTCTGTCACTTCAACTCAACAAGAGATATAGCCAGTCTTCACTTCATCGGAAATTCAGGGTGAGCTAATGCGTCGAGCTGGATGGGTCTTCTTCTGCAAGTCTGATGCCTTGAAACTCCGGCTGGACTGCTTTTAGTATTTTGTTCTTAGACATTTCCCGTAGTTAAGTAATTGGATCATTAGATGTTTTGTGATGATGAATTCCAGATTTTGGGATAATAATAATAGTATTGAATGTTTTAGTCATAAGTGTAAGTCTTCCGCCATTAGTTTCTGTTGATATATCTTGAAATGTTTAAGGTTTAGATGGGTTTGGTTCGCTCACATAGGAGGGTGTAAATGTGGGTGCCAGTCGCGTCCCTGATTTGGGATCGTGGGGAACCTACATCTCCTTCCCATACAATGCTTCGGGAAAGGAGCCATATCAATAATTGGTGATAGTATTGATGTATGAAAACTCCGCTAAGGGTAAGAAGTTATCCCAAGACCACCAAATTCTATCAACACATGCACGGAAGCATATCCTCCAATACAGAATAGTTCGCTCAGATGCCCATTGTCTGGGGTGGAATGCAAATACTAGATCCACACCTTTAAGACCTAATTCGGAGCAATGTTCTCCAAAACTTAGAAGTCAAACTGCGTACACTCTATATGATACGATGGAGAGGGAACTCTCAAAAAGAACAATCTCTGAGATATAGAGTTTGGCTAAACTTTTTTGCATTTAAGTTCACTCTTGACCGGAATGAGGAGCAGACTTCGTAACCTATCCACAATACCCCAATAGATCAAACGTTGCCCAATGTCTTTGGAAGACAACCACGAAGTCCATTGCAATCCTTTTCCCACTCCATTCAGAATGGGGCATTCTTGAAGTGTTCCTCCGGGCCTCTGGTGTTCATATTTACTTGCTGGACCAATTAGGGGGCATTTGCAACAAAATCAGAATGCGCGCTTCATTCTACTTCCAACAAAAATGTTGCTTTAGTCACGATACATCTTGGTTGCACCAGGATGATAGAATATCGGAAAATAGGAGGCCTCGTAAGAATTGGGGGATCAAATCATCAACACGGGGCACACATTACCCTTCCTTAACTCAAAAACACCTTCCTCATCCATTAGTGGCTCCCTTTAGAATCTCCTCGCAACACCTTATCTTGCATCCGAATCCGTTTCTCATCAGTAAACGCTCCCTTAATTTGTCAAGAAGGAAGAGCTTGCCTCCAAATGGCAAAAAAATCCCCCATTCATCATTTACTTCCAACCTCATAAGGTCACTTAGCCCAGAGGCTGAACCGCTTAGGACAAAGGGCGTTCTAGAGGCTGCAAGTGAGCTTAAAATACCACTGATCCCTCTTTTTAATTAAGGTGTCTTCCACCAACATTAGCTTTTTCCTGGGTGGTGGGGAGGTGATACAAGATGGTATATAGTAGTCAGTCCGTCAGTATTTCCATCCATCTACTTCTGCTAAAAATTCAAAATCTTTCGAGAAAGACATACTGTAGGATACGATGATCAGTCTAGACGTGACACTTAACGCAATATAGATAGTGTCTCCATGCTTAATGCAAACACTACGCAGCCAACTCCAAAATCGTGGTGGTCGGATAATTACGTTCATGCACCTTGATTGCTCGAAAGCATATAAGCAATGACGTTCTTCTCTTCCATTAGCACTGCACCTAAACAAGAATAGGATGCCAGGCACATACACAACGGAAGTTCTTACCCTCTACTGCAGGTAGGATAGGTGCGTAGTCAGCAAGGTCTGAGTTTTTGAAAGCTCCTCACATTACATACGACCATTACAAAATGGAACATCTGCTTAGTCAAGTTCGTCAATTGGGGAAGCGATGAAGATGGAAATCCCTTGACAAACGACGGTAGTAGCTGGCTAACCAACACAAAGTCCTATTTTCGACACATTAGTAGGTCGTTGACCCAATTCTCATGTTTCAATCTTAGAAGGATCCCCATAACCCATCCTTAGAAACACGTGCCCCAAGAAAAGACACTGATCTACGCCAAAACTCACACTTGGAGAATTTGGCCATTAAAGCTTTTCTCCCTTAACATTGCCAACACAATTCTCAAAATTGTCCTCATGTTCCTTCTACCTTGGAGTATATCCGTATATCATCAATAAATATGACACAAGAGGATCCAGATATGGCTTCTTAAAAAGCCCGTTCATCATAGCTCATGAAAGCAGCAGGGGAGGAATTCGGTAGTCCAAAGGAAATACCAAGAATTCCATAATGCCATACCTGAGTTCGAAAAGCAGTCTTTGGCACATCTGTGGCCCGTATTTTTCATTGAGATAACCAGACCTTCAAGTCAATTTAGAGGAAGATCACAAGCTCTTGTAACTGATTCGAACAATCACAATGCGAAGGAAGAGGATACCTGTACTTAAAAGTTACTTATTTAGTTGCCGGTAATCTATGCACATCGAAGACTCCCATCGTTCTTCTCACAAACAAAAAAGGAGCACCCCAAGGGGATTTGTTGCACTCGGTCTAATAAAGCCTTCCCTAACAATTCTTGAAGTTGGGCTTTTAACTCCCTTTAACTCTGCTGGAAACCATTCTATAAGGGGGTATGGAAATAGGACGAGTACCCGGCTAGAACTCCAAATCAACTTGCAAAAAGTCAATATCCGTCTGGTTGCTAACAGGAAGGTCTGCAGGGAACACAATCCAGAAACTCACGAACTACCAAAACCGACTCAATCGAAGGTACTTGGGTAGTATCATCCCTGAGTTGCCACAACGCATAAAACACCTACTAACCATTTTCTTTAGCACGAGGAAAGGGAGATTGATCGAACTGGGTGGAAGGTAGTTACCCTCCCATACTAACGGACTGTCCCAGGCTTGGCCAAGTCTACAGTTTTTAGCATTACAATCTAAGATGGCAAAATTTGGAGAAGAGAAAGCCAAGTCATACCCGAATTACATCGAAATCACCCATTTCTAAGATAACCACGGTCTACATGATATTTCTCCCCACAAAAAGTCGTCACCAGGACAAGACCTATAACCTTTTCAACGATCAAAAGACTCACCCACAGGAGTAGACGTGAGAAACACGAATAAGGCATTGTCACCAATCACAATGTAATTAAGACCCATAGCAACTGAGGAAGAGACATAGTGAAAATGTGGAGCCATTGATCAAATTATACAGAGCCTGTAATCCAAACCAAAAGATTCCGGTGTATAACCAGTAGCGATCCGCTTTCAGAACGTCCAGGAAGGGAAAGCGTAACAAGGGCCCTTATCACTGTCTGGCCCGTTTGCCCCTTACCAAGGTGGTTGTGTAGTAACTCGTTTGTCCGTTTTGGTGACCACCATTACCTCGGCCACCACGTCTCCAGAATAATGGCCCTCTACCATGACCACCTCCTATCTTAAGCTATTGGGGGGTCTATAAAACTCTGTTTGGGACAATTCACTCTAATATGTCAAGTCTCCCCACATCCATAACATTCTCTGGGGTCTAGCATAGGTCTCGGTGAGAATTACGGGATTGGGAATAAACCTCCAACCTTAGAGAAAGAAATGTTGAACGGTCTGAGGGGACCCCAATACAGTCTGTAGTGAAGGACTGAATGGTCGGACTGAGTAACCTCCTGAAACCCGTGTCCTATAGAGTAAGAACCATTAAACTCACCTCACTTTTGGAAAACCTTTTAGAGGCGATGCTCATGGTGAAGTCATCTTGGACTTCACTCCCTCCACCTCTATCACGAAGTCTACCACTCCTGGAGGATTTCGCTATGCCGCACCTGAAGGCTGAAATTAGTAGATCTGACCTTCCATCCCTTTCACAAACGGCGAAATCCGATCTGTGAACTTAAAGTAAAGCTGGGTGGCATACCTAGATAATGCACGAAACTTAGCCTCATACGTAGTGACCGTCATTTCTGCCTTGCTCAGGTCAAGAACTCATCTATCCTCATATCCCTCAAAGGTAGGGGGAGTGTACTTCTCCATAAATAAGCTAGAGGAATGATTGCCCATAGGTCTAGGTGGTGCCTGTGCGGGTTGACACTCGACATGTGACCGCACCACATTTGGCGTTTCCTTGAAATGATTAGGTTACCAAACTCCAACGCCCAAATCGTTCCTTATTGCCCATTTTATGTAGTAACTCATGACAACAACCAAAAAAACTTATAGGACCTCAGATTCCGCCACCATTGAGACTGGAGGTTTCATTTCAAGAACTTATGGAAGTTCAGTGAATAGCTTGTCATTATAGGCCTGTAGTTCCGCAAACGAGGAAAACGTGCCTATTCCATGGAACATCCATGCGGGGGAGCCGCAGTAGGTGCCTGTAGGTAATTCGGAACCTATGGTGCTGGTGCAGGGAGAGAAGAAAACATTGAGGGGGTTGACCTGATCAGCTAACACACTAGATAAGCAAGAATCTTGATTCACATATCATCCGGGGGTAGGGGGGGAGTGGTAGTTCCCATTCTTCACTTGCCTCATTTTTCCCTTCCTCACCCTCTCTTACTACTTCCTCAGAGTGGCTGGAGGGTCACCGCCCTGTTTAGGGTACTAGATGGGGCATGGTGCATGTCCCTTTTCTTCCTCTAGAGGAGTTTCCTCCCACGACTCTACCACGGCCTCTTGTCACTGTCCTCCTCGAGCTTACAGCCCCAGTGGGCTGTCCTCAAACGCACCCTGTCCCACGGTGCTGGTGTTGACGTAGTCTTGCTCTTGTGCAGAACCATTCTGCGAAATAGAGTGAAGATGGTCAGTTACCAATTTGTATCACCATAGATACCAATGGATCCAAGTAAGGCACGAAAGAAAGAAATGAAAATAAAATTTTTCCTAAGTCTTATAGCCTCTCAAGAAACGTAAAGGTGTCCCACCCTACAGTTCCTTAAGACTCTACTAGACTCGTTCTTGTGTGATGAGGACCACGAACCAATGATCGATACAAGTTTGTACACGACCAAAACGGGTCGCGACTGAGCACCCAACGATCCTACTATGGTTGAGCAGAACCAAACAACCAATTCCTAACGTTTCAACCATTGAAATAACAAAATATAATGCGGAAGACTTAGAACTCATAATGAAAGTCGATTAAATAACTTATAAAAACTCAAATACTTAGATTCACAAACCTGGAAGTCATCACCACAAGGAACCTCTATATCCTCAAATTACTAATCTAAGAGTATCTAAGAAGCTAAAATAAGTAAAAAGCTTCGTCCAATGCAGGAATCTCAAAACAGGCATCAAGGACATGACGGGGAAGATCCAGTTCAAGCTAGAAGCAAGAGTACTGAGGAGGTATCATCGGCCAATCAAATAGAAAACAGTATATAAGAAATATTAATAAAATCAAAACTACAATACTCACATGTAGCAACAACAAGTTCTATAATCATTAATAAGCACCGCAAGTCACCCCATGAGAGATCCAGCCTCATACCATGCCCATTGGGAATAGTTCATAGATGGAGTATATTACACATCTTTCAAGATTCATTATCTTATTACTCTCTTGCCGGTTACGTGGACACTCCCGCTTCATATTCGATCTCGGTGTCGAGAACGTGACAATCTGATCCCCTATTCTACGTGTCGGTTTTGTGACACTCCGCTCCCCTAATTAGAATGTCGGTTCGTGACACCCGAGCCCCTAAGTCTACGTGTCATTCGTGACACCCCGATCCTAATTCTAGGGTCGGTTCGTGCACACCCGATCACCTACTTCTACGTGTGGGTAGTGCACCAGCTCCACTACTTCATCACTTTCAGCTTCATCAAGCCGTCTTTTATACCAAGGCATCATCAATCTCATTACCGAAGTAGATTAGGTTTCTCAAGATTTAAGATTCATAGTTCATATGCGTTATCACAATTATATAAGCACATTCATACAGCAACAATAAGCATATAGAAAGGGTGTACAATACTACCCAAACAATTCATTCGCTATTAAGAGTTTAATACGAATAGCGTAAACATAACCCTACCTCCAACGAAGATTTCGTTGATCAAGCAAGCAAAATCCTCAAAATCTTGCTATCCTCTCTGTTCCCCTCTTCTTCGATAGTTCTCCCTCTCGTGTTCTTTCTATTTTTCTTATTCCAAAAAACCCTATTTCTTTACCCTAATTAGTATATAATTAAGTATAAAAAGAGTTATAAACTAACACACTTTTTATGTTAAGTGTCTCCTATAACACCCAAGTAATTGAATTATTAATATACCCCACTAAATCTTAAATATAGCAGGAATAGTCCAAAAACGTCCTTAAAATATTTAACATTAAATCCGACCCAGTCAGGGTCACCAGCATGTGGACAGTCCGTCCTGCACGTCAGTCACAAAGTTAGAGAGTTGAATTTCCTGGAAGATGTGTGACGGTCCGTCTGTTGCCCACGACGGTCCGTCCATGCAATTCCGTTACGAAGTTCAGAGAACGATTTCAGTACCCAAAGTCTCAGGAATCTAAGTGTTTCGAACGAGAACCCCACGACGTCCGTCGTTCCCATGACGGTTCGTCGTGGGATCCGTCGACTCAGCCAGTTTTTCCAGAAATAAAATCTGCTGCTCAAAACGACTAAACAAGTCGTTACATTCTATTTCCCAAGCTTCAACTTCTAAAATCATCACTTGCCACCTACACTTGTAGAAATAGAGAAAACATATGGAATTAGCTCATTTGATGCACTCAGTATGGTAAGTATGCAAGAAAACCACGCAAAAGGGACATTTATTTAGAGATAGGCTTTCATGTTATTCTGATAATAAACCTTCATCATGTGAGTTTAAGAGACAAAATACAAGTCAGCCATTACATATAAGATATATTACATGTTAATCAAGTAAGCCTTTTCATCACTTTAGACCCTCTACCTAAGTTACATTAATATTCACTTGAGTAATACATGAAAAGACTGCGCATACACTCTCTTCAAGCACAACTAAGTGATCCTCAAAGCTACCCTAGATAAGAACCTTTCTATTCAACATACTTCATTAAGTTAACATTATTCATTGAAACCATTTAAGAGACAAATAACCAATTAGGAGACTTCACATAATGGTCTTGGAACTCATTCGACTTCAAAGCTTACTTATGTCATATGTAGATAGTGTACCATTCCACTACCTCCACATTGTAGAACCTATCCAATACTAGAGTGCATATTCCACTTGATGAGAAAAAGATATTAACCGACATAGACCATACTATCTAGGTGTGGAATGCTGTGTCATAAAGACCCTACACCGTGGAAGGTGTTCTACTCGCCAAAGGTAGAACTAGGACACATCCACATGTTGGCACATGGTCAAGGGATATCAAGGGCTTCTTTGTGCTCTAGTCTCATACTACAAGTAGAACTACTACCACAAGCATATACACTCAGTGGTTTGCCTTGGTTGTCATTGAGTAAGTTCATTCACATATATGTGCTAGAGAAGGTAGCATCACTAAGCTCTACCAATTCATTATACCATTTCCAAGAATGGTTCCACTAGGGATGAAAATCAAGGTTTATTTTGGATAAATCTTATGACTTTCTTAGAGATAGTTTCATGTCGTTCCAGCCAACCTACCCCTAATCCATCATTCCACTCGTGTAGGGCACCATTACGGTCAACCACTTCAAGGATTCTACTAACCTTCTTTACATATTAAAGGTTTCACATTCTAGACCTTCTTTTCATATTCAACGTTTCACATTATAGACCTTCTTTTCATATTAAAGGTTCTATATAAGTCGTTAATAGAAGGATACGTAGTTTAGGTCTAGCGATCCTAGACTTTCATCCATACACTCATCTAGTACCTATCAAGGTACGGACAACTAAGTCTGCCTAAACAAGATACCTTATAAACATATTGTCACTCTTCAGAGTCTAACATCATCACATACCATCATTTAGAGGAAAAACATTAATTTCATCATATTAAACCACATTACCCAATATTATCCTTCACATTGTACATTTATACAAACCACAAAATGTTGATACTATATTCACGTAATAATGCTGATAAATTTATGTTCATAGGAATTATAACAATTAAGCACCACCACCATATGTAGACCATACCAATAAATAACAATTCTGTATCAATTCTATATTAAACAAAGGAATTAGGTCAACTCATGACCTTTTAGTATCCACCATCACCATTCCTTAGCCTTTCCAACCAATTCACACAACAAGCGATCTTACCAATTAAAGTATTCACAAGAATAAACCAACAATTCATCCATATCAATGATCCAACAACACTCAATATAGATATAAACACTATAAGAAAAACTATGAAAAATTCTAACAATGATCAATATATAATTCAATAGCCCATAACAATCTACACATGAATTCAACACAATTAAGCAATGATAAATACACCCACTTTAGAGACAAAATTAAGAATTAAAGAAAATACATAGGTTCATGGAAGTTTTGATCATAAAAAATCAATTAACATTGATTACTTCATAAAACATCAATTTAAACCTTTTTATGAAAGAACCCATGCTTAGAATCAAAAATAGAATTTTAAGGTTTTTCGTGATCTTTAAAAAGCCTTTGTGATTGTCTCCTTCAATGAAACAAGAATCAAGGATAAATCATCATACTTTACTAGAATAAACCCCATGAAATTGATGGAGAAATTAATGGAGACTTCAACTCTAGCTTCAACTTGACTTCAAGATTCCATGGAGTTTGAAGAGAACTTCTTTTGAACTTGGGGTTTTCATTTTGAATAATAAAGTCTAAGTCTAGGTTTTAGTGTTTTAAATAAATTAATATACCATAAATAACCCAATTTAATTGTCCCCCTATTTAATTAGCCAAGGGTGTAATTTACCAAACCACCCTTGGCTTGGCTGAAACTTGCTAGAGAATTGCAGTCCAAACCACAGCCACTAGTTGACGAAGCATCGATTGAACAATGACTCGTCCTGGTAGATCTTGGTTGTCACGCCCCGAGCTACCCCCATACGCGGACACAGAACCTAGGACCACAAGTGATCCTAAGCTAACCCTGCTGGCATGATCATGAACATATTAAAGTTAATAAACTATTGCGGAAGCTAAATCACACTTAAAATGAATAGAGTGGGGAAAAAAAATACCCCATTTCTATAACGAGTATTGAAACTAATGAGTGTAATACCAAAAGAAATATTAACTCAATACTAGCTGAATCTAATTATTTTGAAAATAGCCTCTAAACTATACTAGCATACTAGGACCACCCCAGCTACATCTAGCAAAAACTGAAACTAAATTGACTAAAGACTGAATGAAACTCAAGACTGTTGTCCTCGAGATGAGGACTCACCACTGAATCTGCTGAACAAAAAAATGGGGAAAATCGATCTATGCGTTATCTGGAGCTAACCTGAACCTACCTCACGAGAAGATGTAGTTCACGTATGCGTCATTCCTTGAAAGTTACTGAGATGTGAGGATAGGTAAATCTGAAATAAAACATAACTGACAAGCACAAAAACAAGTATAATCATGTGAACAGATGTGTTGATTTCGGAGATAACTGGATGCAATGACCAATTTTACATTCTAAACTAATCCTGAATATACTGATAATGGTCATGCGAGAATCTGACTGCCTGTGGGAGCTACTACAATAATCTGGTAATAAAACGACATGAGCTAAATTGAGTTCCGATGTATACTCCCCCATCGAGAGGCTACCCATATACCCTGCCAAAGCTATAAAGGCATGCTGGCGGATCACTAAATTGATTGCCCATCGAGAGGACTTACAACTTACTGGTAGTAGTTCTGGGACCATTGGGTACGTTAAACCCTAGTCCCCAACTCGATATTATGCTACTCCCAATGAATTCTTAATTAACTGATTAATCTGATTTTTTTGTAATCCTGGATGCTTGCAAAACTGAACAATGCAAATTGAGAATGCAATAATTATTTGGTAATTACGGCATTTATACTGAGGCATGTACATCTGAAGTGTCCCTGAAATATATGACCTAGCATGTGGTACTTCCAGAACTAAAGAAATACAAAGCTAGGGTCCTGAATTCTGCGATAATCTGAGTAATAACAATTATCTGATTTGGAACATTCTTTAACAAATTGAATAAATTTATATAAAGTTTTAGAAACCCTATGTTTAATCATGATAAGAGAATCAAGAACTGACTGAACTGAAAACCCAATGGGTGAAGGAACCCACTATTGAAATCCCGCATATCTGGTGTATGACATCCACGAAAAATACTTAAGTTTCGTGCTGAACTTCTGGAGCTTATTGCGTTCTTGAAACTAGTGTTTTGATCTTTGTTCTCCTCTCTTGTTTCTAGATTTTCCATTTTTGATTTAATGATTTGAATTGTATATATTTTAATTATGTTCTAGGCTTAAAATGACTACAATCGATGATTTAGGGTCAAAACAACCTAATTAGGTTTTAAACAGAATGGTAAAGGTCCCAAAAAATACCCCTGGGAAGGTTTGCTGTCGGGCCTCACGCTGCCAGGACTGGCAGTCCAGTCGTGCGCCTTACGCCCCGTCGTGATGGCCCGTTCGACAGTCTTTACTAAAATTGCATAACTTTTTACTCGGATGTCTGAGTTTACAGGTTTTGTGACTTGGAAAGATAATTCACTATCTATCTGTGGGTAGGTCATGGGAGACCTAGTTCATTTTGTGATAAAGTCTGATCATTTTAAGTGACCAATTGCAATTTCCCCTTACTGGCTGTAATTTTCCACCCTACGTCACACCTAAGGACCGTAGGTCCACTGAAACCTGGCTGGTATCCATTGCTCTTGTCAAGAGTGGTTTGAAGGGAGTCCTTGATCGACGGTCACGACTTACTGCCATCTTTGACCTACGGACCATAAGTCCGTCCGTTGTCCAGACTTAACCATTTTTTCTATGGCTAAATTTTTTGGGGTTTTCGGATCCATCGACGGTGTGCATGACGGACCTTGTTTTAGGCTACGTCCGTCGATTCCACCGTTTGAACACCTGCAATTTTTTCCTGAAAAAATAATTTTTGGTCTGTTTTTGGATAAGTGGTGTTACCTTATCTCCCCCTTGGGAACATTCATCCTCGATGAAGACCTAAACTAGCTGAAATAGAGGGAGAGAGATGCAAACCTCACTAGTAAACAACTGAGACTGAGTTCTGACTGAATTGAGTTCTGAGTACTGCCATTTACACTAAAAATGAATTATAAACTGAGGGAACATGATTCTAAAGCTTAATTTACGCTGAATTGACTGTAAACTGAAGAGGACATTACCGCACGCTGGATGCGATCGGAATGAAAAGGTAAAATACTTGCTTTCATGGATACTTTTGCTTCGCGCAAGTAGCTCCCTCTACAGACTGACTCCTCCACAAACCTGGCTAAGCGACTTCTTTATTTCTCACCCTTCTAACCGACGGCAGAATCTCAACTAGCATCCTCATAAGAAAACTATCTTTCACCCCGCCAGCACTCTCGAAGGCAAACTATAGAGGTTGGGTCACCCACGCACATATTCAAGAAGTGAGATATGGAAGACCGGATGCACTGCTGCGATTTTTCTATCAACTCTGAACTCGTATTCCACCTGGCCAACCTTTTCAAGATCTGTAAGGGCCTACATATCTAGGACTGAGCTCCCTTTCTTTTCCAAATCGGTCATCACCCCTTTCAATAGTTGAACTTCAGAAAAACCAATCATCAACCTTGGAACTCTAGTTCCCTTCTCCTTACATCTCCATAAGATTTTCTGACGACTTTGGGCTGTGTTATGTTTATCTCTAATGAGTTGCACTTTATCCATAGCATAAAGAACTGAATCTGTCCCTATCAAAGCTGCTTCACCTACTTCAAACCAACCAACAGGAGATCTATATCTACGCCCATCGAAAGCCTCATAAGTGGCCATCTGAATCCTGGAATGGTATTTATTATTGTGTATAAACTCAATAAGAGGAAGGTGATCATCCAAACTACCTTTGAAATCGATCACACAATCTCTCAACATATCTTCTAAGGTTTTAATGGTACGCTCTGCCTGCCTATCCGTCTGTGGATGAAATGTTGTAATAAGGTTAACTTGACTATCAAGATCTTTTTGAAATGACTTCCAGAAATGAGAGGTAAACTGAGGACCACTATCTGAGATGATAGAAAAAGGAACCCCATGCAACCTCACATATTTCAATAAGGTAAAGCTTGGCATCGTCCCTCTGTCAAATATGTAGTCTGACGCCAACAAAAAAAAAAAAAAAACAAAAAAAAAAAGAAGCAAAAAGCCAAAAAATAAAGAAAGAAACAAAAAAAGAAAAAAAAAAGGAAAAAAGAAAAAAAAAAAAGCCCCCCTTCCCCTCTCACAAAATACCCCCCGAGGCGCAGCTCCACAACTCCCCCCCCACCCCACCCCCCCCCTCGCCCGCCGCCCCGCCTAGAAAAAAGGGCGCCCCACACGGGCATAAATAAGGGAACACACATCAGACCAACCAATAAACGGGAAAGCCGGATGGCAAACCAAAAGAAAAAACAACAAAAAACAAAGCACAAAAAGAACAACACAAAAGAAGACCAAACAAAAGAGACAAAAACCCGCAACAAACAACAAACCAACAAAGAAAAGGGCAGAAGATCGAACCAAACGAGAAAAAGAAAAAGAGGGGGTAAAACACAACAGGGAGGGGAAAACAATAAAAGGAAAAAAACCACAAGAGCAAAAAAAAAACAAAAAGAACCAAAAACCAGAAACAGGGAAACGAACGAAACAAAGAAAAACACAAAGGGAGAAAAACAAAACGAACAAAAAAAGAAAGGGGGGAAAAAAGACTCAAAAGAAAAAACAAGGGAAAAAAAAAAGGAAAAAAAAGAAAAACAGAGAGAAGAAAAACAAAAGAAAAACAAAGAAAGAGAAGGAAAGAAAGAAAAAAGAAGGAAAGCAAGGAGAAAAAAAAAAAAAGGGAAAAAAGAAAGAAAAAAAGAGGAGAAAAAGGTAGAAAAAAAAAAAAAAAAGCGAGAATACATAGTTCATTCTATCAACTATCACCCAAATTGAGTCATGCTGTCTGGCGAGCCTAGTAACCCTGTGGATGAATCCATATTGATCACATCCCACTTCCAAGTAGAATATCATCTCTTGTCTATATCCCTCTTCATGCCATTCCCCAATAGACTTCCCGCATATCGCGGACATCTTAGTGGCACCTGGAAATGAATATACTAAGTTCGAGTTAAGAGGCTTCTGCAAGATAGGCTGCCTCAACTCTCCCACATCAACGCCACACCATTACCTTGGTAGCTAAGTACCACATCTCCCCCTTGGAGAAAACCTTCATTCTCTGATATTGACTGCACCCTTAAATCAGCAAATCGGATCACTCTTTGCTTTTCCTTAACCTCACTACCAAAGACGACTCTTCCCCATTCTTAACTGTTCCACCTATGTTTGATAGCTCATAAGGCGAACTCCCAACGAATAAGCCTGTGAAAATCCTTCACTAGCTCCTTTCTTTTTTTCTCACATGGGATACAGTACCCATAGAAACACTAGAGCATCGACCACTACATTTGGCCTTCTAGGATGATATGCACACCGCATAGCATAATCCTTAAGGAACTCAATCCATCTTCTATGGCGAAGATTCAACTCTTTTCTAGGTGAACACATACTGAAGCTGTTATGATCGGTGAACACATCACATGAACAGCATACAAGTAGTTTCTCCGTATCTTGAGTGCAAAACAACTGTTTGCAAGCTCGAGGTCTTGAGTTGGGAGAGTTCTTCTCATGGGGTTTACATTTAAGCTTTCTGAGGATAGATATACATTAATCTATTTGCACAACCCACAAGCAAGCCAACTCGGATGCATCGCAATAGATCACTAACCATCTACACTCTGGTAAGAGTCAGACAGGAGCTGTAGTCATTCTAGTTTCAATTCTTCGTAATCTTTTCTCACAATCATCTGACCATTGGAACTTGACCATCTTCTGAGTCACTAGTCAATAGTGAGGCTAATGAGAATCTTTCCGATTAACCTTGGTAATAACCTACTAGAGCCTAAGTAACTTGCTGATATCTATGCATAGGTAGGTCTGGGCCATTGTGTCACTACTTCTATCTGTTGTGAATCTGCTTGGATCCCTTCGCTAGATACAATTTTCAAAGGAAAGCACAGATTGGCAACCAAAACGCACTTTACTAAACTAGTGAATAATTGGCGATATTTGACCGATATGACGAACACTCTCAAATGACTTTCATGTTCTTCCTCACTCCTGAGTAAATGAGATATCATCAATGAAGACGATAGCGAACAAGTTTCAGTACTGTTTTGAACACTCTGTGTCAAAATCAAATCCCTGAAAGTTGCGGAGCATTGGTTAAGTCCAACGACATAACTACAAATTCATCAGACCATACCGAGTTTTAAAGGCTATTTTCCAATGACTATCTCTGGACTCTGATCTAATGATAACCGATCTGAGTCTATCTTTGAAAAGACTAGCACCCTGAATTGGTCAAACCCGTCATAATCCTGGATGGGATCTTATTCTTGATTGTGTCTTGTTTCAACTGTCATAGTCAATGCACTTCTGAGAGAACTATTTTTCTTCTTAACAAACAATACTGCTGCACCCTATGGGAATACTAGGTCCTGATGAAACCTTATCCAGGTCTTTAAACTGCTCTTTCAATCCTTAACTCTACTAGATCCATTCTATAAGGATGAATGGTATAGGCTGGGTATCGGAAGGTTTATCAATCCAAAGTCGATTCCCTTTCGGGATGAACCCCAGGAAATCTTTTGGAAATAGCTTTCTGGAAATTCACAAACTACTGGAATTGACTTCAGAGTTGGGGTTTCAAGGATCGATTCTTAACCCAAACTATGCTGAGAATAACCCTAAGATTCATCTTTCTATACTTAGGTAAGAAATAAATCGACCCATAAGCCAAAAGCTTACTACCCCTTCCATTCTAAGTTGGTCGTTTGGAACTAAAACGAACAATCCAGTTCTACAATCGACTGAGTAATAAACATGAGTGTAATCAATCTTGTCTTATAATGACATCAAAGTCACCATTTCTACTCTACTAGATCTGCTGAGGTGATTTTATGGAGATTTTTGCTAGGGCAATTTTTGTATACGCGTCTAGCTATAACTGGGTCCCGACTGAGTCGAGCTGAGAAAGGTTCTAGAGGTTTTTTTGACTGACATTGATGGCTGCTATGTTAAAAAGCTACCAAAAGTCAAAGTTGCCTCTCTGTCTTCCACTGAGTAACCATATTGAGTCCTAATCGCTGAGTTTTTAGGATGACAATCTCACCTAGCCCATGAGTTACGTGACATCACACAAATATTTTCTTGACCTTATCAATGAAGTTGTGGGGCTCACAAGCTTGGGCACCCTGAAACTTAGGTGAATCTTTCTATAAAAATGTTGAGTACTAGCTGCCACTGACCCCCCATTGTTCTTAGTTGGAACTCGAACCTTTTGATTTTTCCAAGTTGTCATACTTTTAGCCGAAAGCTGAACTAGCATTCTGAAACTCTACATTAGAACTTCCTTATCTGGTACTAGATGAACTACGTTAGCATTGCGTGCATTATAAGTCCATGCCTAAGCTCTAAGTGGAGGAAAAATCTAAAACATAGAACTTCAAGTTTGAATTGTAGCACTACCAAAAATAAAAAATACAATACCTTACGCACAACTACAAATAAACAAAAGTAACAAGAAAGTGAAGTTTTTTCCTACAACACTTTAATAGCCTCCCTAAAATTAGATGTGGTGCACTTCAACACATGAAAGTCCCACTGAGTGCGCTTTTCCAGATCATCTTAGGACTCTTAAACCTAGTGCTCTGATACCAAGTTTTGTCACGCCCCTAGCTACACCCGAGAAACGGACACGAACCTAGGACCACAAGCTGATGCCAAGCTAAGTCCCCTGCTGGCATGCTAATGAGCTACTAAAGATAATACCGTTTTGGAAGCTAAATCATACTTAAAATGAATGATAGGGAATACCCATATTCTATATTTGCGTTTATTTGAACCAATGCGTTTAATCCACCCCAGAAAAAAGCAACAGACAAAACCAAGAAAATATTAACGCAATACTAAGCGAATCTAATTATGTTGCAAATAGCCTCTCAACAGACTAGAACCCCTGGGACACCCCAGCAATCTGCAAAAATTTAAACTAAATTGACTAAAGACGGCAATGAAACTCATGACTGTTTGTCCTCGGAGAATGATGACTCACCACAGAATCTGTCTGAACTGCTGATCGGAACTCGATCTATGCGTGCTATGGATGCGGAAACCTGAACCTACTACACGAGAAGATGTAGCGTCACGTCTTCGAGTACTTGAAGGTACTGAGCATGTAGTATAGAGTAAGTTGAAATAAAACATAACTTAACAAGCACACAAACAATAATAATTTGAACATCGGAGCAGACTTCTGAGCTAACTGGATGCAATGACAATTATAACTTGCTAAAACGGAATGCTGAATATTTGATAAATGTCAATTGAGAGAGTTTGACAAACTGTAGACACTAAACGATATAAACGACATGAGCTAAATGTGGAGTCCGGTGTATACTCTCCATGAGAGGACCCCAATATACCCTGCCAAATGTATAAAGGCATGTTGGCATATTCACTAACTATTGCCCATAGAATGGACTACAACCTCTTGTTAGTGTCCTGGGAACCATTGGTACGCTAAAAAACCCTAGTCCAACTCGTATTATGCTATCACAAGAAATTTTGTAATTAACTGATTTATCTGAATTTTTGTAAATACTTATAGATCGAAACTGAATCTGCAAACTCCGAATGCAATAATTAATATGGTAATTTATGCATTTATCACATTAACATGTAGATCTGAAAGTGTCTGAAATATATGACCTAGGCATGTGTAATTCAAGAACTTAAGAAATAATCAAAGCTAGGGTTCTAAAATTCATGAATAATTTGAGTAATAACCACTGATACTGATTTGGAACATATATTTAATAAATTGATGCCGTTATAATCAAAGTTTTAAGAACCTAGGTTTATCATAATAAGGAGGAATCAATACTGACTGAAACTAAGGACCAATGGGTTAAAGTACCCACTAGTGAAATCCCGCATACCTGTGATGAAATCCACGGAAAAATCTTAATTTTCGGGGCTGGAACTGCTTGAGCTTATGGCATTCTTGAACTAGGGTTCTTGAGCTTTTTTCTCCTCTCTTGCTTCTAATTTTCTAAGTTTTGATTTAATGATTTGACTTAGATATGTTTTAACTAGGTTTCTAGGCTTAAACTGGCTAAAATATTATGATTTAAGGTCAAAACAATGTAACATAGGGTTTAAATGAAGTGGGAAAGGTTAAAAATACCTCTGGGAAGGTTGTTGTCGGGCCTCACGATGGCCAGGACTGACAGTCTGTCGTGCGCCCGATGCCCTGTTGTTGGGTCTGTCGTGAAGGCGTGTTCAGTAGGCCTTTAGTAAAATGGGTAACTTTTTACTCGAAGTTCTTATTTTAGAAAGGTCACTGAATATGGAAATATAATTAAATTATATATTTGTGGGTAGGTCATGGGAGACCTAATTCATTTTGTGCTAAGATTTAATGATCTTTTAGGTTGACCCAATTGCACTTTCCCCTTACGGCTGCAAAATTTTCCACCTACGGACTTTAGGTCCACCGACGCACCATGCTGGTCATCTATAGCCTTGCAGAGAGGGTTGAAAGGATCTTGATTGACGTCACATACACGGACGTCCATTTGACCTACTGACTGATCCCTCCATCTGTCTTCCAAGACTTTAACCATTTTTTTTCTAGGCCAAAAATTTTTGGGGAGTTTCTGATCCCATCGAACGATTGCGCAGGACGACCGTAGTTTCAGGCTACGTTCTGTCGATGCCCACCGTTGGGATCCCCCCCCCCCCCCCCCGCACCTGCAAGATTTTTTCTGAAAAACTAATTGTTTGGTTTGTTTTGGGTACGGGGTGTTACATTGGTATGTGACTAAGGCTCCTCAATTGGGGGATAAGATCTAACGACTACATTTAGTGCCATGCCCCATTTATCGGGGCGTGGTTTGATGTAATGGGCATCGATCGAGTCGTCGTTCAAGGCTTTTTTTGACAACTTTTGACCAACGCTTGGGTCCTCCTCAAGGGTCCTTAGGGTGGTCAATTGGGGAGTCCTACCTGTATGTTTCTACCCTAAAGGTCCCTCCTATTATTTAGACACAAAACATTACATAAAACATGCAAAGGCACCTCCTATTATTTTAGACACAAAACATTACATAAACATGCAAAGGCACACTAGCACACACATGACTAGTTTCCGAACGTCTTGGTTATTTTGTGACATTTGACTTTCAAACTCTTCAAACTGCCATATAGAGATATTATTCGTAATTTTAATACCTTATTAACTGATAAAAGATTGTGAGGCTCTTCACCATATTTCGTTTTAGGGTTGCAATAGGAATAGTTAGCTACCTTATAACTTTTGAGAAATGAACTCAAGTCTTTACTTTTAGCTTAACTAGAAACTTAAGCTTAAAAACGAATTTAAACGTTTGTTAAATACTTTTGAAAACCTTAATAAACTTTTATTTACTTGTTTCTTAATCTCTAGACTTGACTCTTAACTTCTATGACTTTGATCTTAAGTTTCCTTGAATTGGACTATGAATTCAATATAAATGATTATGGATGACTTGTTGATGTTTAGGTGTACCTTAGACTGATAGAATAATGGGGAGAACTGGCGTCCCAGACGCTCTGAGAGGCATGAGGCACCTGCCGTCAAACTTTAGAGAGCTGGGTGGGGAGTTCTTTCTGACGTGTTGTCCCGAAGGCCAAACTCTAGAGATTTTTGGGGCTCTAAGAGGCGCGACCTGCCACGGCCCTCCCCAGGCATTCTCCAACTTTTCTTCTTCGTTTTTCATCTCTAAACCCTCTAATATTCCATGGTTCTTTCTCCAAATAGTTCGGATCATTGGTACCCTCAATATACAATAGATTTAACATGAATATTCACTCGTAAAAACTAATCAAATCAACAAGAGATTTCAACAACTCAACCATCAAGAACACAACGAATTTTATACAATGTTTTTCAAGAACACACATTCTTAGCATTCAAACAACTTAAATTCGCTGAATTTAAACAAGGTTGGCGTGTGGGTGAACTACCCCAACACTATGTGATCTCACACACCTTGTGGGGATCACCGCCGAAAAATTCCACTCGCAAAGTTTGAACGTTCTTGTCATTTTCTTGATTTTTGTCTTCTTTTCACTTCTTTTCTCTCTTCTCCAAGTCCTAGCGTAAATTATATTTTTTTTCAAAGCTGAAAAAAGTATAGTTTTACCCCCAATAAGTTCCTACAAATGAAATATGAAATTTAATGAAGGAAAAGACTAGTTTAACCTTCCATGATATGGATTTGGACCTTCCTTAATCTGACAATCCAATTTTTGAAAGACATAACTCACTCTATATATCGAAATAGCTCAAACTTAGTGGCATTGGAAAGATCTTGGAATCACATTTCCACCCATATCCTAAAGTACCTCTAACTCATCCTGACCTAGAAGTTATGATCCTTTGAAAATGACAAAAATTCACTTTCCTAACTTAGACAGATTTTCCAGATTTTTTTTTCTTTCTTTTCCAAAAAATACTATTTTAACTTTTAAGTTTCTTCCTAGATATTCCGATTTGCGATAAGTCAAAAATATTATAGGCTGCCAGAAAAATGGGTTACGTTGCTAGCTAAAGTATGCTATCAGTAAGCCATGTGATGATTCCCCACTAGTTTTTTTAAAGAAGGTTGGGAAATGTTTCCGGGTAGAGATCTTTTATAAAGGTTTGGTGAAAATAATTTTGTCTGGCTATGCCTTCATTATTCGTTGACATAAGTCGGGAGCACTCGCGCCCAATGTGAAATGATTCTGGCTAGTGATATTGTGCTGAAGGGAAATTATTCCAGCAAGAGTTTGATTTTTGTAATTTAATGCAATTTTATTCTTATGTTTGACCTACTTGTATTCTTGACATTGAGATTGAATAACTTTATACATGTTCGTAGTTAAATTTTAACTATTGGACTGTTATTATTGAGTCTTCTGAGGTGTATATTGTAGAACTGTTATCCTGTTTTTGGTACTCGCTCCTTTTCTCTACAGTTGTGTAGGTTCTGAGCCCGTCGGCCTGGTGTCGTGTGATTGCACTTCTACTTGTGAGGCTTTTCAAAGAACTATTGAGAGGTAGTATTTGTCATCTTGGCGGGCCCCGACCCCATAGTTATTCTTTTTATGTTTTGTTCTATTTGAGAGACAAAGACTTGAGATATGTACTTATTTCTTAATTCCACACTTTATGTATTAGTGACTTATACACGTAAAACTCATATTTTGGGGTGTGAGTATATTGAATAAGTTTTTTGCGTTTATCTTGTTCTTTATTTTATCGTTCATTTTTTTTGTTGGAATGAGTCTAACATATTTTGGTGGGAATAAACAAGTTCCATCATGTCCAATTTCAGGTAGTGACAACCTCTTCCTGAATTGGTTCCTCAGCTTAAATAGGACATTGTGGACATTCCGGGGCTAAATGATTTGATATTGCCGAACTAATTAGTAAAAAAAAGAGGATCTTCTAGGTACTCCAAATAGTTGATTTTGAAATATTAGCATACTAATGAATGATGCATGGATTCATGCTAGGTCCGAAAAAGAAAAAATTACTATTAATATTTTTAAATTACTTAATTCTGAAACTTCATATCCTCTTCCGCTATATCACTCGCTCCAACGGACATATTTTTACATTATTATGCATTCTTATTAAGTATCTACAAAATATTTCCAAATTTTCTAGTTTCATATTTATGAATCTTTATTAGTGACTTCCCAAAAATCGAAAGAGTTTTAATAATTTCATACAATTTTCTAAAGATTTTTTTCGTTGGAGGGAAATGCCATACACACTCCATATTCCCTTTATGTTTTCCTCGTAACAAACCATCACGTAACATGTTGTAATATTGAATTTTATCTAGAGTGATGATAAACCTTGAGTGGAGTTCTTCTGCTTGGTTATCCTGGCACAGGAAAAACACTATTGGCCAAAGATGTTGCTATAGAGTGTGGGACAATATTTATGAATATTTCTTGTAGTCTATAAGTGAAAAATTGTATGGAGAGAGTGAACGATTGACATTGTGCTTATTCAAGCATTGTGTTAATCCTTCTCTCTCTCCATACCTTTTTGACATAACAAATTACCAGCAGCACTATGTTAATCTTTAACTTTGTAGCAACATCTTTTTGCAAGAGTGCTTCCCTGTGTCAAGAAGATCAAACATAATCACACTTCTCTGAGATCTCCTGATTCCCTGAAAATAACATTCAATATTACTACATGTCTATTTTTTAAGAGGAAAAGTTAATGGATATATGAAGTGTGTGCATTTCCCTCCAAGAAAAAAAAGCATATTTTCAGGAAGTTTTATGAAACGTTACAACTATTATTTACACCATGTCCATTATTTATCACATAATATTTTTTGGGATATCAAAACATAGTAGGAAAAAAAAGGTAAATTATAATTTGTATAGTCATGATACTTTACCTTCTCGCCATAAATAATTTTGAAATATTTTTACTTATGCCAAAGATACTTTCCCATAGTTGTACTTGATTAAAATAAATACAAAGTGGTTTTAACATGGAATACAAAAGAGAACCTTTTATATAAAAGATATTGAATGGAAAAAAATATCTTAATCATAGTATGATAAAATAATTATTTCTATGTAAATACAGATTTATGATCCAAACAATCAGATTATTTAAAAAATAAGTACATATAAATTTTTTGATTAGTAAAACAAACAAAAGGGAAAGTAAATTTAACAGGAATTTGAGAAAAATAGTGTTGTTTATTAGAATTGGGCTAGAAAATGAAGAAGAAAAAAGTCGGGCGAATTTGGGCACTAGGGCGCGTTGCGGACCTGCTCCTAATATCTAAGAAAAAATCTCCTCGCATGTGGAGCAGCCACGGACCGTTCTTCCTCAAAAATTATTTTACAAAACAAAATTAAAATGCATCTCCGTATCACAAAATTTCTTTGAGGCAGTGATTTCTTGATCATTTCTCATGTTTAGCAATCTAAAAGCATTTTTTAACATAATTATATCTTTACATCACAAATCTTAATCCTTGAATCCATAAGTCAAATCAAGGATCAGTTTAGGGTCAAGTCAAGAGAAGGTCATAGAGTCCTTTAAAAGTCTTTTAGAAATGTCTTAACTTTGATTTAAAGTCTTAAGTTTTTAATTGAGTAAAGAGTAAAAATAAAAATCATTTCTTGAAAAGAGCATATCGAGACTATGTATTCCTCAAAAGTAAATATTTTCACATTTAAACAAGAAAAGTAACTTTCATTTCTAAAAGAGCCTTTGAGATTGTTGCATGTGTCTATATGCATGTGTCTGCACATGTTTCTAGTATAATTGTCATTTGTTTATTTTAATAATTAGTTTAATTCTGATTGTTTAATAAATTAAGAAGTTAGCTGTTTTTGAAAGTGTGCCTAGAAAGTGGTGATTATGTGTATGCGACAATTGGTTGATATGCACATGTATCAATAAGACGATAATTTCAAGTTTATTTTCAATTATCCCATTTTTCATCTCCAAATTATTTTCTCTACCATATCAGTGTAAATATATTCTTACATACTTTAGTATTGAAAATTCATGATTTAGATATATTAAATTATATTAACAATCATGAAGAAAAATCTAAATCTATCCTTTACCCTATAAATAAATATAGATTAATTAACAACAATGAATTAATTTAACCTCCAAGCTTCAATATTGTAACGATTCAAATAAATCAAATATATAGGTACTTAAGGTGATTTAATTATTAATTAAAATCTAAACTTTAGGGCATATATGGTTTCTCGTCGCGTATTCATTAAAATAAATCGATTGTAATTATTTAATTTAAATCCTATTTAATTAAGTCTTTGAGTTTAGTCTCCTAATACTAATAACACTCTCTCTCTCTCTCTCCCTCTCTCAGCCCACATTCGTCCATATGCTCTCTTCTCCGTTATTTTCTGCAAAAACAATTCAGAAACTGAAAATACATCAAGAGTTATCAGCACTTGAAGAACTCACAAGATTTTTTTAATAAAAGATAAAGTATATCAAAACGTCCCAAGGCTAAGAGAGGTTCGTCGATTGAGGTGTACGTTTAAGTAAATTGGGTGTGGGTGGAGGAGTTTATGGGCAAGCAACATCAGTGTTTGACACATCGATTCAGGTATATGGGTTTCCTTCTCTCTTGGCTCCTTCCCAAGAGGCCCCCCTTACGATTCAAACATTCACCCTCGAAACTAAAGGTTGTTCCCCGTTGCTGTCCCTGTCACTACTCCTTATGATCTTAGGTAAAGTGTCCTTGTTGGTATAATTTAGGAATATTGTTTGTGGTGATGATTCGTTTCGAGTAATGTGTTTCTGAACTATGTGTTTATTTGTGTCTTTTGGGAATATGAATGTTAAATAATGGTATGTATCTGTGCAAGATTGTGATCATGACTTGAGTTTTCTTAGCCTGTTAATATATAGATATTATTCGTGTTTTAATTGCAATTAAGAGGCTCTTAAAAATCGTGATATTCAAATCGGTTTGAAATGCTAGAAATTCTAGTTAAAACAAATGATCAATCATCCCTCTACAACTTGACTTTAAGAACCTTACGAATGTATATGAAACAAATGCTAAATACCCGTAAAATAATGCACAAATTGTGGAATAATTTTTCCAGAATTTTTGAGATAAGTTGTAGATGAATTCTAAAATTTTTAACAAAAAAAAATATAAAAATGTTGAAATCATAGGGTTCGAACCCGAGACTCACCAAATCAGTCTCTATGAACCTCTAATAAAATATGCTTTTAAAACACTTATCTATGATGAGATTGAGGGAAATCATCTAATGGCTTATGATGTCCGCATCTTATAAGCACTTCCCATGATGTATGAGTTGAATGTAATAAAACTTTAATACTGAGCACCGTAGCTAGCTATGACACTGATCCTTCTTGGGTAAGACGAAGGTTACATAACTCTCCATGAGAGAGACTGTCCGGCTTGGCATGGTATGGGTCTCCATACATCTCCTATCCTTTAAACCTATACTGCAAAATAGGGATCTGGCGGGGTTAATTCCAATATAACGCTAGCATGTCATTGAGTTCTTTGGCTTTGGCCGGTGATTTCACCCCCCTCTTTTTGGTGTGTGCGGGGAAGACACTGGATTCATGATGCTCACGATGATCTACATGTCGCTTAAAGTTAAATTTCCCAATGAATAAATGAGGGCCATCCTCAATGAATCATTAGGAAATGGAATGATCCAAAGGTGTTAGGATAGGATATCATAGGTTGCAGATAGATTCAGGTACTGACATTAGGTTATCCTGATCATTGCAAAGCAAAACCCGATGAAGTCTTAAACTACATCCTAGGTATAGCTAGTGTTTTCCACTGGCCTATGAATGAATTAAAATGGGGTATGTATGAAGAATGAAGAAGGACTCTGTGTTTTGCTAAAAGTCTCCCAGTTGAGGTCCCTATTTTTTAGCCCTCATTTTGGAAAGCTTAAGGTCAAGTCCCCATGATAACAAGGTCTATGGCATATGAATGATAATTGAAAAGAAACTATGTGTTATATGTTATGTGCTATATGAAGATGTTATGTGTTGTATGTAGTACGATAATTTAATAATGATGCATGTCACTCTCATGGCATAACTTTCCAATCTCAATTTGGCAAGTGTACTAACTTGACGTCCAAAATCATGTTCGTTAAAAAGAGCTTTTTTTTCTTAATGCATGTCCCTAGTAAGTTCTTTGCATATACCCTCACTTAGTACAATTTGTACTAATTCCAATACAACATCTACTTTAAGGTACAGGGACAGGTGGCAGTAGATCCCGATTCGTTGTTGGCAGCGTATCTGTACATCAGCATCACCCGGAGCTGGTAGGGGTCCTGCATCAATTTCTCATTTCCCAAATCCCTCATTTCTCATCCTTCATTTTTTTTTTTCATTGCTTTCTGCGAGGAGCTACTGTTTTACATTCTAGAGCGTATTTTAGAGTGGAGCCAGGGGGCATGTTCCACTAGCGTTTCTTTCCTGTTTTTGTTCAAAACTTTATATTGTGCTTATTTGGCCGTAACAATTAATACTTAATGAATTATTTCTTGTCAGTTTGCTTATCTCTTAAAATGTTGAGATGGTTGATGATGAATGATTACGAATATTAAAAATGTTTACAAGTATGTTTAAAAGAGATAAAAAACAATTCAAATTTACGCTAACATTTTCCTATGTAAAGTAAGAATGACCATAAAAAAAAAAAAAAAAAAAAAAAATAAAGTTAAATTAAAACAAATAAAATAAGAACAAAAATAAAAAAAAAAAATAAAAAAAAGAAAGAAAAAATATAAAAGGAATAAAAAAATAAAAAAAAAAAAAGTAGGCTGTTGCGACCTTTGAAGATCAATGATGCCCGGTCTTCTCCCTTCTGGGGTCTAGATGTTCCGGATTGTGCCAAATTTGGTATCATAAGCACTAGGTTAAATTCCCCGAGAATAATGAGTGCCATCAACCACATGAATATTTCTAATTCATGGTAGTGAAGTGCACCATTATCCTGGATGAGAGACTGCATGATGCGTAGTAAAAATTTCCCTTCTTTTGATCTTATCATGCTTTTCCTAATGTCTGAATTCTTGGTATTATGAACGTGTATAATATCAATCCTTGTTACTTTTAGATAATGAACACTTGGAGGAATAAGGGTCTTAGGACGGGAGTAGCAACAGCTAGGGGTAATCAGAATCCACCCCAGGCTCCAGCTGAAGGAGTGTCCATGCCGGTTAACCCAGTTGGGTTGACTGATGCGGAGGTGAGGGCATCTCTATCCCAGATGGCACAGACCATCACGATGCAGGCCCAGGTTATGACTGCCCAAGTCAACCGGCAGGATGTTCAGAGGGAGAACCCACCGGTTCGCAGCATGGCTTACAAACTGCGAGATTTCACGAGGATGAATCCTCCTATATTCACAGGGGCTAAGACTTCAGAAGATCCTCATTAGTTTATAGACGAGGTGCATAAGATCATGGGGGCCATGGGGTCCACTAATATTGAGAAGGCTGAGTTGGCTTCCTATCAGCTCAAGGATGTTGCACAAACTTGGTGCAAGATGTGGCAAGATAGTCGTGTCCTAGGTGGAGTGCCGTCACATGGAAGCTGTTCAAGACAACATTTTTGGAAATATTCTTCCCCAGAGAGATGAGGAAGGACAAGGTTGAGGAGTTCATCAACCTTAAACAAGGCTCTATGATGGTCAGGGTTTATTCCCTGAAGTTTGTGAAGCTATCAAGGTATGTTACTTCCCTGGTTTCGTACAGCAGGGATGAGATGAGCAGGTTCATCACAGGAATCAATGGAGACCTGGAGGAGGAGTTTCGGTCTGCGATTCTCCATGATAATATGGACCTTTATAGGTTAATGGTGCATGTCCAGCAGGTAGAGGACAGCCGCAAGAGGATAGGTTCGTGATATTAGGCGGCCTAGGCCTCAAGATCAGGCAGGTCCCAGCCATGGAGGCCATAGAAACAATTTTGGCGTCCATGAGCAGGCCAAATTCAAGAAGGGGCAACAGAGTTCTAGGAATTCTAACCCTCAAGGAAATACAACACCTAAAGGAGGCAGACCCAAATTGAAGAGGGGCAATGGAGGTGATATGCAGCGTCTAAAGAAGACATGTTTTAAGTGTGGCTGAGCTCACATAGAGAATGGAGACAGGGCACTAATGCCTCCTTCAGTTGTGGTAAGAGTGGACACATGGTCAGAGACTGTCCACAGAACAGAGGTTAGGCTAGAGGTAATGCTCAGCCTAGGCCTAACCCACAGAGTGCAATAGTAGTCGAGCCTCCCAAGAAGAGCATATTCTATACCTTGAAGGGCAGGGAGGAGCAGGAGAAGTCCATTGATGTGGCCACAGGTATGTTGCAAGTATTCTCAACTTCTGTTTATGATTTACTTGATTCAAGGTCTACGCTTTATTTTGTGACTCCTCTGCTTGCCCTTTCTTTTGAAATACTACCTGAAGTTCTGCATGATCCTATAGTGGTTAGTACGCCTTTAGGAGAAAATGTAAGAACATATAGGGTATACAAGAATTGCCATATAGTTGTAAGTGGCAAGACTATGTGTGCAAACTTGATTGAGTTATCCATGCATGATTTTGATATTATTCTTGGCATGGACTATCTTCACAACTATTATGCTTGCTTGGACTATCGTAGTAGAGTGGTGAGGTTTCACTTCCCTAATAAATAAGAGTTAGTCTGGGAGGGGTACAATTCAAATCGTCCTAAACCCTTGATTTCAAATCTTAAGGACAATAAAATGACGTCCAAGGGGTTACTATGTCATCTTGTGAGTGTTAATGATTTAGATCATGACGTTTCTTCCATAGACTCGGTGCCTGTAGTAAATGAATTCCTAGATGTGTTTCCTGAAGATTTGCTTGGAGTCCCTCCCCTTCGAGAGATTGACTTTGGTATCGACTTAGAATCTAATACTAAACCAATCTCAATTCCTCCTTATAGAATGGCTCCAGCAGAGAACAAAGGGTTGAAGTACAGTTAAAAAATCTCAACTGATAGGGTTTCATT
This sequence comes from Solanum habrochaites, assembly GCA_027704765.1. Lineage (NCBI taxonomy): Eukaryota > Viridiplantae > Streptophyta > Magnoliopsida > Solanales > Solanaceae > Solanum > Solanum habrochaites. The sequence goes on along the minus strand of JAKWJA010002499.1, from coordinate 18,964,726 downwards.
CTGCCGAGCATAAAAATTTTTTTTTCCCCTGAGGGGCGCTTTCAATATTGTTTGTAGAGAAGAAAATGGGACCTTCGAATTGTTTGTATCGATTATCGGACAGCTTCAACAATGTCAGTAAAATAATAAAGTATCATTCTCCAGAATAGATAGATTTGTTTTATCAGATCCAAGGGTTCCAGTTCTTATCTAAGAGATCTTCGTCAGTGTATCAGCTTAGGGTTCGGGAGGGAGATGTCCCAAAAAATAGCCTTTCGTAACCGTTATGGTCATTATGAGTTCTGGTTATGTCATGTTGGTCTCATGAATGCACCTAACAACATTATGGATCTCATGAAAGAGTCTTCCGTGAATACCTTGACTCTTGTCATAGTTATTCATTGATGCTATACTCACTCTAGCTCTACGACCAAGGAAGAGCATGAACACATGTAAGGACTAAACTTTGCAGGGGTACTTAGACAGCATCAGTAGTATAGATGCCAAATTCAGCAGTGTGAATTATTCGGCTGAGATCAGTGACCTTCCTGGACCAGTTGGAAGCGATCAAGGTTGTAAAAGTGGACCCCAGGATCGATGAAGTTGTTATTAAGAACTGGCCAAAGCCAATGGGAGGGCTGGTTACACCATACGGTTTGTGGAGGGCTTTTGTCTTCATGGTGTCCCACTTACAACTTTGACAAAGAAGAAATCCCAAGTTTTTAAGGACGGGAGGAAGTGTGGGAAGGGAAGAGTTTATAGGGAGCTCAAGGACTATCCACTTAGCTCAAGTTTCTTACTCTGCCTAAGATTGGCGAAATTACCTGTCTATTGTGCTGCATTAGGGTTAATTTGGGAGTATCTTATGCAGGCTTGTAAGGTGATAGCCTATGCTTCAGAAGCTGCAAGGTTCATTGAAACTAATATCCCATTCATGACTTGGAAGTTGGACAGTGTGGTGGTGAATTTAAGATTTGGAGGGCATTATCATGTAGTGGATGGTGCATGGGGATATGTCATGGATCTAAAGAGTCTACAGTACGTGTTACCACAGAGGGGTGAATCTACCGTCAGCTATAGATGGTTGGAGTTGTTGAAGGATTATGACATGATTTGCACTACCCATCCAGGTAAGGCTAATGTTGTGGCTGATGCGTTGGAGAGGATGGAGCATGGGGAAGTACAGCCCAGTGAGGATGAGAACGAAGGAGCTAGTGAAAGAGGTACACATGACTAGCCAGACTATGTGTGCGGTTGGTGACTCTACTAGGGGAGGTGTTTTCAGTTCAACCCTAGTTCTAAATATCCACGTAGTTGGAAGTCACAAAGGGTCAGATCTGATCAGGTGTTTGATGGGAGCGGAAGGACCTCAGTGTTGTTTAAAATTGAAAGAGTCTTTCCGCTTGGGAGAGGATGGCATACTAGATACTAGCACCGGTGTTGGTACCAGATGTAGCTGATTACGACAAGGATTGTGGCAGAGGCCCATGGTTCCAAAGATATATCCACATCACTGTTCCACCAAAAGCGAATGATCTTAAGCATGATATTATTGGGGGGGATGGCCATGAAGAAGGGATTGCAGACATGTGGCTACGTTCCTAATTGTCAACAGGTTAAGGCAGAACATATTAAGCCTGGTAGGTCGGACTCAAATTTATTGCAGACGTTGCCGACTTTAGAAGGGGGGGCCATTAATATGGACTTGTGGTTATTCTTCGAGGATAGAGGCATCATGACTCCATATGGGGATCTAGACAGATTGACTAGGCGGCCCACTTTATCCTATGAAGTTATACTTACAGAGTCGGGAGAGGATTTATGCGAGTTCTACATTGATGATGATTTAAGATGGCATGGATTCTATGTCTATCATTTTAGATTGAGGAAGCTCAGAGTTCACTTCTAATTTATGAATGATTCTTTCCAGAAATAGTTTAGGCACGAAGGGGTGGGTAAAATTAGCACAACCTTTCATCTCAGATAAGATGGGCAGGCAGCGCGCACCATTTAGCATTGGAGGCATGTTGAGAGCGTGTGTGATTGACTTCAGAGGTAACGGGAGACCATCTACCTTTTAACCATAGAGTTCTCATATAAATAAAGTTATCACTCCAGCATTGGTATGGCACCGTTTTGGAGGCATTGTAGGTAGGAGGTTGTAGATCTCCGTTGGGTGGTTCGAGGGGTTGGAGAGTCATCCATTTTGGTCCAAAGATCATTCATGGAGGCCTTGGAGAAAGTTAGAGTGATTAGGGACAGGTTTCCTACAGCTTACAGCCGACAGAAATCATATGCAAACAACAGAAAGCGGCCCTTATAATTTAACATTGGTGACCAGGTTTACTTGAAGATATCGCATATGAACGGGGTGATGAGATTTGATATAAAAGGGAAGCACAAAATTGTGGAGTAATTTTCCAAAATCTGGAGATAAGTTTTAGATGAATTCTGAAAATTTTGAACAAAAAAAAAATAAACATAGGTGAGGTCTGTAGGGATCGAACCCGAGACCTCACCAAATTAAGCCTTAATAAATTAAAAAAAAATAAGGCGGGACTCGAACTGGGGCACTGGCCTTCGAGTTTCGCCTCAGCGAAAAAGAAAAAAAATGGGGCTGGGGGAGGGGATCGAACCCACGACCTCCCAATTCACGAAAAGAAAAAAAAATGTGAGGCGTGGGGATCGAACCCACGACCTCAGCGCAAAGGAAGGCGAAAATTAACAAGAAAAATAAAGTGAGGCTGTGGGGGATGCGACCACAACCTCACTGCCAATCGCCCCCTTTAAACAAAGAGGGGGTGGGGTTCGAACCCCAAACCTCCTCTTTAGCAAAACTTAAGTCTAAAAATCAAAGTGGTTGTTAGGGTCGAACACCAACCTTTCGGCTTCAACTAATAGTAAACTTAAAATAGAAAATTTATCCCTTCATGTAAATAATTTAGATTTAAAGTAGCATGCTAACTAAAGTAAAAAAATTAATTCCCTTCATGAAAATTGAGATTTAATTAGAATTTAATTGAAAAAGCAAATAATGCTTTCATGGTAAATGTTGAGATTGAATTAGAATTCTAATAAATAGAAAATTTATTTCTTTCATGTAAATGTTGAGATTTAATTTAGAATTCTAATTTAATATAGAAAAATTTATTTCTTTACATGAAATGTGGAGATTAATTTCGATTCTAATTAAATAGAAAATTAATTTCTTCAGTAAAAACGTTGAGATTTAATTAAGAATCTAATAAAATAGAAATTACTTATTTCGTGAAAATGTTGAGATTTACTTTAGAGTTTCTAATGTGGATGGGATATTGAAATAAAATCAATAAAAAAATGAAAATGTATCCAAGTGAGTCAAGATTTGGGTTCCCGTGACCCAACCTCCGGATTGATATCCAAGTCATTAGGAGTAAAAATATTCACGATATGTCATCTACTAGATCAAAAGTAAGATATTGGCATATATACAAGAACATAAGTCTTGTAATACATATCTTAGGAAAGTAAATAATCACTTAAGCAGAAACTATGAATGAAGTGCCCATGGTGTGTATTATAGACAATAAGTGAACATACGTTAAAAAATAAGTGAACCTACGATGTAGATAATGGAAAATGATGAACCTTAGGAGAGTGAAATTACGAGTATAAGATACACTAAATGGAAGTGCATTGGCATATAATTGAGATGTAATTATGAATGAGGAAATGGAACATACGTATAAGAGGTGAGTAACTATACCAACAAAGGTGCTAATAAGGAAGACTGTGTGACAATCATGTTGAGTCTAATGTAATGATCGAGCAATCTCAAATGAGATCAAGTAAATGTTACCAATCCGTACTCGCCTTAATGAGAGTGTAAGATAATGAAGAGACATCTCTATGAACATTCTAATAAAAAATTGGGTTTTAAAACAATAATAATAATGATGAGATGAGGAAATCATCGAATGAGATATGATGTCCCTCATACTAGAAAGCAAAGCTTCCATGATATGAGTTGAATGTAAAATTTGATACTGAGACAAGTAGGCTTAGCTATGAGCGTTGATGCCTTTTTCGGGAAGGGTGAATGTTACGTAACTCTCATAAGATGAGAATGTCTGGCTTGCCGGGTATGATATCCATAATCTCATAGATTTTAACCTATACTGCCAATATAGGGATCTGGCGGGGTTAAAATTCCCATATCACTAGATGTTAGAGTCACTTTGGCAAGTGATTTCACCTCTTTTGTAGGGTGTGGGGAGACACTGGATTTCAGATCGCTCACATGATCTATGTGGGTTACAAGTTAGTTCACAATGAGTAAATGAGTTCATCCTCAAATGAATTATTATAAAGAATGAATTATACGAAGGGTTAGGATAGGATAATCAAGAGTGAGTAGATTAAAGACTCACATTAGGTTTTACTGATCATTGAAAAAAGCAAAACCCGATGAAGTCTTAAAGTTACATCTAGATAGAGTGGTTCACACACTGGGGCCTATGAATGAGCTGAAATGAGGTTACGTTGAATGATGAAGAGACTATGTGTTTGCAAAAGAAGGCGCCTAGTTTTGGCCCCAGAGTTGAAGCCTCATTTTTTGAAGTCTTAAGGTCAAGTCCATGATAACAGGGTTCTCATGGCATAGATGAATAATATGAAAGAACTATGTGTTATATTGCTCTATGTGCTATATGAAGATGTTATGTGTGTTGATAGACGTAATGATAATGATTGCAGTCACTTCAGGGCATAACTTTTTCCACTATTCAATTTGACAAGTCCACTGCCTGACTTCCAAAAATCATGCTCATTAGGAAGAGCTATTCTTTCTCATGCCGTCCATGGTGTGTGATTGCATAAAACGATTACTTATTACAAGTGGTGTACTTAATTCCATACAACATCTACTTTTAGTGCAGACAAAAGTGGGCGGTAAAGCTACAGATTCGTTTGTGCAGCGACGGACGTCAGCATTTCATCCGGAGGGGTGATAGGTTCCTCATGCTTTCGAGTGTCTCTTGTTTTACATTCTAGTGTAGTTTAGAGTTGAGCTAGTGGAGCATGTTCCACTCGCGTTTCTTTTCTGTTTTATTCAGACTTGGATTGGTGCTATTTTGGCTGTTATACAATTAATACTGAATGAATTATTCTTTCAATGCTACCTATTAATGTTCGATGTTGATGATGAATGTTACGAAATATTAAAAAATGTTTGCAAGTATGTTGGTTAAAAATAAAAAAAAAATTAAATTTTTTCGCTAAAATTCCCATGTAAAGTAAGAATGACGTAAGTAGGCTTGTTTGCGACCTCTGAGAGGTCAATGACGCCGGTCTCTTCTGGGGTCTAGATTCCGCTCATAACAAATATTCTATTGTAGACACTTGAGAAGAATTGTTTGGAGAAAAATAAAAGTGAAAATATTTCTATTCAAAGTAGGGAACATGGCGGAAAAAAAACTGTGAAAGTATTGTTTGGTTACTTTAAAAATTTCCCAATAAGGCCATTTGAATTTTTAATAATTAATTAATATTAATATTTTTAATTAAGCGAAAATAGGCAATTTGTTTTAAAGTGCTCCTTGAAAGTAGTGAATATATGTAAGTGACTAGACATGTTTCAAATGTAAGGTCATTCGAACAACTATACATGCACATTTCCATGAGACACACTGCTTTGCTAGTCACATACATACATTTCAAAACTAGCTGTTAACAGGAGTACCATATATGTTATTCCCCCCCTTTTTCACTGTTCAATTATCACTGTTCACCATGTTCGGACGCCCCTCCATGGCATTTCTCACCCAAATTTCCGATGTTGTCACCACGGAACATTTAAACCGATTTTCCCATAGCCGCATCCCCCAGCAGCTTTTTTAAGCCACATTTATTTGAAGGGAAGAGGGGAGAACATCAGCGCCCTTGATCCAAAAAAAAAAAAAAAACCGACTTGTTGTGCAAAATACAATCCACTTCGAAAGAAAGTGGTAAAGTTGTTCCAAAGGTATTAAAACTTCAAAAAAAAAATCATATTTTCATTGTTTTATTATTTTACTCTTTATGTGTTATTTTAGTTGATGGAAATATTTTAATGTAAATTTTATTATGCGTCTGATCTATGTTCATTTGTTTACGAGTTTGGCATAAGAATTTAAGTTTTTTTATGTGGTTTTGAGTATCATGGAGTTATTAAAGTATGAAATAGACTTTTATACTTCATTATTCTGTTGGAAGCCCAAAAAATCTGATCTTATATCAATTTGATACATTAGTATAAAATAATATTGTTGTATGTGAGTATATTGTGTCTATTAAAATGGTCATTTTCTCCATTTATTTTTAAATCGGGTCACAAGTAATTAATTTTGATTATCTCTTTGATAATACCAATTTTATATCAAAGGTATTCACAATGTTGTTGTTTGTTAATTGTTAGTATATAATATGGATTACTTGAATGTATTTCTTTAATTAGCATGATTAATTTTTATATCAAAAGTATACCTAGTTGTATGTACTTATTTCTTTATTTTAAAAAAGTAACTTTTATTACTTTAGGAAAATTAAAAAATATACTCATTGGTGCTCCTACACCAATATGGATGTTTGTGATCACATTAGGAAGCGCCTTCACAATCAACAATTCAACAATTTAAGGAATCTCCATTTCCTTTATTTTTAGACATGCCACATATAAAGGTTCACCCACAACTACTACTCACCCTTCTTCTTGTTGAAACAAAGAATGATAGAGAGATGATACATTCTTTGTGAATTTAAATTGCACTGGGCTTGAATATGTAATTAGAGAATTTGTTGTTGGTTTGAATAGTGATTTTTATTCTAGTCCAACTTTTCAAATAGACTGCTCGCGCTGCACTTTTCACGAAAAAAACAAGTCAAAATTTCAGAGTTCATTAATGCTTTTAATACCAAAGTTTTATATAATCTCTAAGTGTATGAAATATTTTTTAATATAAATTTTTTAATGCTAGATTAATTTTCAATCATAACACTGACTGATGAAAAACTGGCTGACATGGATCCTTTAATCATGCTAGAAAGCACAAATAATCAAGATGAAGGGATCAAGGTCAAGATTATTTTAACTAATGAAGAAAGATGTTTAATATTAAAGATTGAAATTGTGAATGTAAGCAAAAAATTTTACTATCTTTATATTATCGTATACACGTTTAATTATTGTTTTCTACCTAGGTTCGAGAAGATTAATGATCATATAAGGGATTTAAAATCTTATATTGATGATTTAATTAAGTTTCTTATTGAATAATTCAGATCTATCAAAAAAATAAGCCAAGTGAAACTCCAACACATGAAAAGATTTTCTCAGTTTCATGTTTTTACTATTTTTATATATATGTGCGAAAATCTATTGTTCCACTTTTATAAATATCATTTTTTTTGTTTATTTCTCAAATCTTCTTATATGTGTTTTTTGTGAACTACTACTTATTCCTAAAATATTTGTTCCACTTAAAATGTACACAAAATCAAGGAGTCAATTCTCTTGAAAAGAATTCACCAGATTAGGTATGATTTCTATAAAAATTACTTTGATATTTGGTTAATTTATCATTATCACTTCATATACAAGCCAAATATTAGCAGATACCTGCTTCAATACCTGTTTTATACTAACTATTCTTTTCATAAAACTTATATGAAAATATACTGAACTACTCATATTTACTAAATGTTTGTTCATCTTAAGTTAAGATGTGAAAAATCAAGCAGATACTTTTGGAATGAACAATTCAAATGAAATAAAGTTGATAATTTTTATTACCTGTTGTGATATTAATTTTATCCTTTTAAAATTTAGTTGCAACACAAAATGAAGTAAATGATATTTTTGGAATAAATTTTTCATATACATGTATGAAATATGTTAAATTTTACTCATATTTTTTATCATATATTGAGCATTTAAATATATAAAAACATAATTTAAGTAGGAAGTCTAGGTACACCGTAGTGTATGATAAGTTCAAGCCTGAACTTGATCTGGGAATTGTAAAAGTAATAAAAATGGATTGGTTCCACATAATGGTTCATCATGGAAGACCTTCGGAAGGTGAGGTATGTTTTAAAAATTTATAATATTGTCTTTTTGAAAAATTTAATCGTCTTCATGTTTGATATTAATATAATATTGTCTATTAGAAGGATGTCCATTTTCACATTTATTTATTTATTTTATATTTGTGTGACCGATGAGCATAATAATTAAAAAAAAGCATGTAGAAATATTATTATATATGTTTTATCTATAGTACTTATGCTTTTGAAATCACAATATTTTATAAACTATAGTTAATCATATTATATTCATTTAAAACTTGTGTATATTTTATAAACTACAGTTAACCATTTTTACGAAATCTACACTTGATTTGTTCTCATATCCTACATTTGATGTATGGATGTTGAAGCTGTCTTTTTATTGATTAAAAGGAGCTCCTAGAGCTTGGTTTGATAAATTTTGTCTACTTTATTTGAACGGAAAAAATATGACTCATCTTTGTTTCTTCGTAAAATATCTACAAGCTTTGTTCTTCTTTTGGTGTATGTAGATAACATAATTATCATAGGAAACGATTCTTCATTAATCACTAACCTCCGGTAGCAGCATATAAGATTCTTTTCATTTGAAAGATCTTGATACTCTTACATATGTCTTGGTTTTGGAAGTTCATAATGATGGTTCAGGTCTGTTTCTAAACCAATACAAATATATTCATGACTTGATTTCTTTGGTTGGTCTTCAAAATTCCTCCTTCGTGGAACTCCATTGGAATTGAATTTGAAGTATCATTGTGAGGAAGGTGATCTTCTTCCTATCCAACTATATTTTGAAAATTAGTTGGGATTCTCAATTACCTTACAAGTACTCGACATGACTTCTCTTTTTGCAGTTCAACAAGTAAGTCAACATATGCAAACTCCCTGTCATCTCCACTTGGTGGTTGTTCATTGCATCATTCGGTTTTTTCTAGGAACATCTACTCGTGGATTGTCTTTTAAAGTGGTTTTTCTATTCTTCTTAATGCTTTTAGTGATTTTGATGGGCGGGATGTCTTGATACTCGTCATTTAATCACTAGTTGGTGCATGTTTCTCAGAGTCATTGATACCGTGGAAGAGTAACAAGCAGTGTCATGTATCATTATAATCTTCAACAAAGGCTGATAACCAATCCATCTCTACTACTTGCTCTAAGGTTGTTAAAATCGTGGATTTGTTGGTGAGATTAGATTTCCTCAATCTCATCCTACTCTTCTCCATGATGATAATATAAGTGCTATTAAGATTGCGATTAATGTTATTTTTCATGAGAGAACCAAACACATAGAAGTAGAATGTCATTAAATACGAGAAGCGATAGATGGAAGAGGTCCATTACTTTCAACATTGGGGGCCCAGTGCTTCAAATAGCCTTATGTGGTTTATAAAAATTATGCCACGCAATGCCCTAGTTTTAGTAGGCAAAGGGATGCGGCTTGGAATTACCCCCCCCCATCACAATGTGAGGGAGGATGTTGGCATAATGGACAACTGAATAATCGTAAATATTAATGTAATTATATAGTCATATAAATTAGTATTTTTTAATAAATTTGTTGAGAATCAAAGAAATTAATATTGTGATAGAAATGCTGATTCAGAGGAAAGCAAAGTCGATTTAGAGGGATCGAAAAACATAATTCTTCAAAATAAAATAACTTATCTTTTAGGATAGGAATACCGCCCAACACATTTCTTCCAACATACAAACAACCCGAGCACGCCACACCAGCCCGTGTCCGACACACCCTAATCTCTACTTATGAAAAGACTCTCTACGTTGAGGATGAATTCAAACAAAAAATGACCAAAAACTTCCCACCTCCCCTCTTAAGAGTTTTGTGCTCAAATGGAAATTAACATAACATGGCTAAGTCCTCAAGAGTTGCCAGAAATTCGACAAAGTCTCCTTTTTAAATAGGACTATCCAAAAACCTGAAATGCAAAAAATTCCAGCACGAGTGTATAGCACAGTTATACAACATACTAAGAAGATACAACTCAATAAACAAATTTTCTAAATCAAATAATCATTACAATAAAAAGTTTTTACCAGAAGAAGGCAACTCATATTTTTACTCGGGCTCTTCAATTACTCACTCTGGTGCTTGATATAGGTAAGGGTATATGGATCTTATATCTTCCTCGTCTTCCCATGTAATTTCTTATGCATTCTTGTTTCTCTAAAAGAACTTTATGAAAACCATATATATATTTGGTCCTCAATTTGTAGACTTGTCAGTCTAGTATCACAAGTAGAGTCTACTCATAGGTCAACTCCTGTGAGATCTAAACAATATCAACTGAGATAACTCGAGAAGGGTCATGATTTTTGCAGCATATTACATGCAAGATTGGTGAACAGACTCTAGCGCTCCGAATGACAACTCTATCTCGTAAACTTCTCAGCCTTTGAGGATTCGGTATAACCTAATGAATTTTGACTGAGCTTACCTGTAAATCTCATAACGACCTCCATAAGAGATACCTTTTAGCATTACCCAATCATCAACATAGAACTTCAAGTCTCATCATAACACAATAGAATATCACTTCCGATATCTCTAGGCTACCAACAATTGCTCTGAATACGCTTAACCTGCGCCAATTAACCATAACTCACAAACCTCAAACCATCCAATCGGGAATGTGCATTGCATATGAGGTAGAGATACTGTAATTTGTAGTTTTGATGATTTAACAAACACATGGACCTTGTGAAGGTATCTGGTTCACAGCCTGAATCATTGGTTGACTGCAGCTGGAGAAAGTACAAATAGTTGGTGCACACTCTTCAACGGGGTCAGAAACGTCCAGAAAACTCAACCAATGACTATGTTTAAGGAAAAGTGGACCTTTAATTACAAAAGGACATCTTTCCTTACAATTTTCCTAGTTTGTTTGCAACGTGAAAAAAGCAGATTCAAGAGACTCTCGAAAAGGCTTAGAAAACAAAAACAAGAATATTCAAGAACAAAGAAGATCAAGCGTACATTATGGAGTTATTAGGAATACTTTCTTCTGATCTACACTGAAAACTGATCCTAAACTATAAAGGGAGCAGGTTGTTGTGTGTAGTTTGATCTGACATCTAAGTTAGTTAGTTTGAACTATTTCGTGGGAACACCTGTGGTGTTGCTTAGAAAATTCTAAATCATTAGTAGGTTAGTGCTAGTGGGCAGTCTGTGAGAGGCTAGAAAATCCCTAAGTTGTCTAGAGTAATAGCATAGTGGGGTGAGAGTCATCTTCCTTCGGTCTCCAGCAAAGCGTTCTTGCTTGCTTCCTCCGCTTCCCCCACCCCATTCTCACATTTGTGTAACCGTTTTTTCTTTTGCTTGTGCAGCCGCTTAGTTGCCACGGTTTTGCAACCCTTTGTGTGCGGGGCCAGTCGTGGTTTCCTCCCTGCGCCGGCGGTTTTCCCCGTCCCACTTCCCTTGTTCTTTCCCTGGTATTTGTGTGTCACGGGCCCTGGTCCTCGCTGCTCGTGGCCGCCCCGCTTCTCCCCCAACGACCCCCCCACCCCCACCCCCCCCTCCCCCACCACCACAACACACGGCAAGAACCGGCGGCTACTCTCCCTCCGGTTCCACACCCCCCACCCACCGCGCGTGCCTCTTCTTCTAGCCTGCTGCTCCCCCCTTCCTCTGGCCGCGGGTCCCTCTTCCCCTCGCCTTCCTGTTCCCTGGCTTTCTTCGGTCTTGCCCTTCCTGTCGACCACACCACAACCAGAATCCTTCTTTTTTTTCTCCCCCCTCCCCTGTTTCCCTTTTTCTCCTACCTAGCTGATCAAGACACACACCATAGATCCTAACAGACGATAGCACTCAGCAGACTGGTGCCGCTGTCCCTGCGGGACCTCGTTTTGATGGACCTTTTGTCCAATCCAACACTCCTGTGTCCCGGTAGACGCCCCGAGTCAGACTGGTGAAATCACTAGAAAACTTGTCCAAAGCCAGACACAACATATGCGTGAAGCAGACAGAAAGAAGATTGAAAAAGGTTACAAAGCAAAAAAGTTACTTGTCTGTGGTATAGATCCTGATGAGTTTAACCGAGTCTCAGCTTGTGAATCAGCAAAGAAGATTTAGGATTGCTTGAAAACATCTCATGAAGGAGCTGAACAAGTGAAAGAGTCAAAGATCGATATGCTTACCTCTCAGTATGAGAATTTCAAAATGAAAGAAGGTGAAACTATTCATGAGATGTTCACTAAACTGTCATCAATCACAAATGAGTTAAGAAGTCTTAGAGAACCCATCAACATGAGAAAACAGGTTAGGAAAGTTCTTCGAATCCTTTCTAAGTCCTGGGAAAGCAAGGTAGATTCCATCCCTAAAGCAAAGGATCTGAATGTGTTAGCAATGGATGCTCTTATTAGAAATCTCAATACCTATGAGATGAACCGAAGTTATGATCAGTCAAAGAAGGAAGTCAAGAAGGATAAGTCCTTGATGCTGAAAATACAAACTTGAAGAAGACTCCAGTGATGATGAAGACATGGACTATCTCACCAAATGGTTTCAGAAGATTGTGAGAAAAAAAGAAAGGTTTTAAAAAGGGAGAAAATGTTCCACAAACTGCAACTCCAAATGGTACCTGTCACAAGTGTAAAAAAAATGGACATTTTATAAGAGATTGTCCATTACTCAAAGCTGGAAAAAAGAGAATGCCAAAGACCAAGAGGCAAGAAAGAAAAGCGTAGGGACCTGGTACTTGATAAAAATGATCGAAAAGCTACTGCTCATTATGTGGTCAAGAAAGCCCTCGCTGCATGGGGTGATTCTTCGAGTGATTCAGAAGACTCTGATGAACCAAATAATGCTTCAATGGTGGTGGTTCATGAGGATGAAACCATATTCAATGAAATGTTTGCTTTCATGGCTCAGTCAGAGGATGAAGATGAAGAGGATAAGGTAACTCTTTTTGATTGAAAACCTCATCCTGCACTCCCTCTTCTCTTACAAGCCCTGCGCCCACCTTCGCACCATTCTGCTGCTTGCTTCCATGATTGAGTCACTTCTGCAAGACCCGGCCACGTGACGACAACACCCCACCTGACCCACGCATAAAACAGTCATGCAAGTTTCACTGCCAACACAGCGGGACAAAATGGGTGAGAACACTGTTGAAACTTGCCGCTCATGGGGGTTCTACAATTTGAAAAACTAGAACTCAAAAAACAATTGCATCTGATGACTGAGAGGGTTGAAAAAAAAAGAAAGGAAGGCACCCCTCCAGTCGTATTAGAAGTTGAGCTTGAAAAAAAACTGAAAAAATACTAAGACTAATCTGTTTTAGCTTGGAAACGAGCAACAAACGTAGAAAGGAGATATTGCAAACCTTAGGATGAACTTGAAAAATCCCTTAAATGGCCCAAATCTTCACGCTGCTTTCAAATGTGACAAAATCAAAGGCAAATACAACAAAAAGGGTCTAGAAGTTTGAATAAATATCCCACTCCTTATTTTAATTCTCACAGCAAATACGTATTTGTTCTGAAATTTTTGGTGTTCTTATTGTGGTAAAATGTTGATCTGTTAAGTGATCAGAATGAAAATGTTGATCTATGGCATCGAAAAGACTAGGGCATGTGGAGTCTCTTATTGAATAAGTGATTTCTGAGGACCTGGTTCCTAGGTCTGACAAAGTTGAATGTGATAGTTTTGTGAAAGCAAAGTTTTGAAGGTGTGGTAAAAAGAAAAAAGTCATCAAGTAAAAGGAAGAAGTGATATGTTCAGAGGTTTTAAAGTGATGCATATGGATTTATTGGACTCTGAAAGTTGCAAAGCAGGAGGTGAAAGAAAAAACTTCTTGTGATAAGTTGATGTGAGGGCTCAAGGTTCACTGGACAAGGTTTTGAGGATCGAAGGCTGAAACACCAATGAAAATTGATGTGTTTTTCAAAATGATTCAAACAAAATTGAATCGAGTAATATATGGAATCAGGTCTGATCATGGAACTGAGTTTGAAATCAAAAATATCGATCAATAATGTCTGAAAAACGGCACAAGCAACAACTTCTCAGGCTCCAAGAACTCCTCAACAAAAACGGGGAGTAGAAGTAGTGGAGAGAAGGAAAAAAATAGAACCTTGGTGTCAATATTGCCAAGCACAATGATCATTGATTCAAAATCTTCCACAAAGTATTTTGGGCTGAGGAAGTCAACACAACTTGTCATGTCACAAATAGATTGCTTGATAATATCACTACTAAACAAGACCCGACTATGTGAAACTTACGCAAACAAGGGAACACCTATGTTGAGCTCACTAAGGGGCCTTGGATGTAAGTGGTGTTTTGAGCAAGAAAAGATGATCTTGGAAAGTTGATCCTGGATGAAGTGATGAAGGAGTTTTCGTAGGATACTCTACCTCAAGCAATGTATACAGAGTATCACAAAGAACTCAATGTGTAGAAGAAACTGTCCATGTTGTTTCGATGGAAGATGAAATCTGAAAATGAAAGCATAAAAATGAGGAATATGTTAACTAAGGTAGTGGATTATTTCAAGCTCAGAAAAGTGAACCGGTGAGATGCAAGTACTCGAGATGAGCAGACGTAAACGTGATCACTTGACGATTGACACTGCTGATCCCAGCACATCCTGAAACACCAAGAAAAAGAATGATGAAGCAGATTAAGTCTGAAGAGGAACCTGAGCCCAGTCAAATCTCAAAATCAAGATATCACTCATTCTCCAGGAAAATGGAATTCTGTGGAAGAAGCGGGACATAATCAGTTACATCCGATACATCAAGGCCAAAGATGGAAACATAGTTCAATTCTCATGACTTGATAATCTTCATTTCTCCCTGAAACTTAGAATCCATCTAGAATCAAAAAAAGAAATCTAGTTTGTTTTTTCAAGCCTTTATCTCATCAATTGAGCCTAAGAATGTAAAAGAGGCTTTGTGAGATGTAGAATGGTTAACTCAATGCAAGAAGAGCTGCATCAGTTTGAGAGAAGCAAGGTTTGGTACACCTGATCGCACGACCTCCTGACATAATAGTTATATGAAAGATTCTCAAAGTATACCTTTGCACTCAGCCCCATTACAAGCCTAGAGAAGACCTTTTGGATCTTGAGTGTGAGTATTACATCTAATTCCAGATCTTAAATTGATTAACACATGTGCGTGAATATGGAATAGTTCTTTGTTTGAGGGAATTCATGTATTGTTGTTGAATTTGAACTTGTATTAGTAGCAAGTATTCTGAGCATGAGAAATCTTTGGTAATGGTGTGTCACAACTTGAATCTTTGAATACACAATTTATCCTTGGATAAGTGGTATGAGTCTTGTTGTGTATGTTCATGATTGAGTCTTGTGTAGCACTATTTTAGATATCCTATTTTGAAATGCTGAACTTGAGGTTTACTTGAGGACAAACAAAAGTTTAAGTTGGGGGTGTTGATGAGTCCACAAATGGACTTATTTAGGGCTTTATTTTGATGGAAATAGTGTCTTCAAATGCTTATTTATTCTCAATATCTGATGAAACTCATAAGTTTCAGGTATTTGACGTTTGAGTGCAAGCATGGACACTTATGCGGAAAAGGGAACAAAAAGGATGAAAAGAACGAAGAAATTGAAGCCTGACCATCGCCAAGTACAATTGGCGAGTCGCTGAAGGGCCATACTCCGCCCTTTAATCCAGCATGTGAAGCCCTGAAGGAAGAGGATAAAAAAGGCGATGAAAAAAGCAATCTCGCTTCGTCAAACAGTTTAGTGAAGCAGTGCTATATTTGCCCAATGATCTAGAACATGAAGAAGCTGAAGGCAAGCAAAAAACAGTGAAGAAACAGAAGAAGTGCGAGTTGCTGATTCATTCGACGACCTCGACTAATCTCGCCAGAATAATCCGCCACAACACTAAATATGAAAGCTATAAATACTAGCATTAGTTGTTATTTTTACAGATCCAAACATTATCATAGTTTTTACCTTAGAATACTATTTTCCTTGTATTTTCTCTCAAATTTGGAGAGGGCTTTTGGGAGACTTGAAGAAAGAAGGATTTCATCTTCCCCAAGTTGGAAGTGGGTCTTCTCCATTCTTCTTCCTTTGCTTAATTTAATGTTTAATTTCTCATACCCATTTGAATTTAGTATCATTTTTGGTATATTTTTTTTATTGCTTGATGTGTGGCTAATAATCCCCATTCTTGGGGTGTGATTTAGCAAATATGAGTTGATATTATGGTTGGGTCTTGCTTGTTGATAGGTTAGATGTATTTTAATGGTGAATTCACATAGTGATTGTGGTTTAATTTAATGGGTTTTTAGTTGCAAATACAAAATCACCCATGTGTTTTCCGTTTACCCGAAGGGAGGTTGCGAAACCAAGACCGATAGACTGATGGCCTAAAGAGTGGGTTGACATGAGGTTCAACCTGAGAGGGTGATACCTAGTCCCATATCCTAACACTCAGCTTGAAAGAGTGAGTGGGATAAGGCGTAGGCTGGCCTTCATGCGGCAAATGGGTGTCAGAGAGGAACACATTTAAAATGGGATAAGTTGCTCGAGAGAGAACTTATTTCCATCAAAAGCTTAGCCTAGTCACTACTATTTTGCAAATTTTTCCTATCAAAAGAATGTACCCAACGATTTATCTCAAATTGTATTGTGGTCGCACCCCAAGAACTTCTCCTCATACTTGATTTCTTTGCATATTTACCGATTTTTACATTACTTGTTATAAAAACCCCATCGATATTTGACACTTTAGTGTCATCCCCTTGAATTTGCAATGTTTTTATTCATAAATCTCTTTAGCTACGACTAATTAGAATGAAATTCTAATTGACTACATCTTCTCGTACCACTCACTTGGAACACGACCCCAACCCTTGGTTGCGCTACTAAACTATCGACGATCGTAGACACTCAATTGTAGGTTAGTATCATTGATAACGATAAGCATCAACTGTCAACACGTCTGCTTGTGTTGCCTGCTTATTCCCCTTGTGCTCTTTATTTAAAAAAACTGCTACATACTATCACTTATTTATCCAATTAAAAAATAAAAACCTATTATATGGTGACTCTTCTTCATCGAATGAAAAAATATGGAATCCATTTAATATGTATAATATAAACTTATCTAACCGATATACATATACAATTCGGCTTGCTCCCACTCTCTGCCCACTCTCGCTCGCCTCTCTCCTTTCTCTCCTCACCAATATAATTCAAGTCTATGACCTTCCCTCACCTCACTATTCGCCATAGATCACTCTACTCACCCACCTCCTATCCAGTCTCTCGTGCCCTATGCTGAGTCAAATGCATAATATATAATTATCTAACCAATATACATATACAATTCACTCTCTCCCACTCTCTTCCCAATCTCGCTAGCCTCTCTCCTCCCTCTCCCAATCTCGCTCGTCTCTCTCTTCCCTCTCCCAATCTCGATCGCCTCTCTCTTCTTTCTCCCAATCTAGCTTGCCATATATACAAATACATATGTATAATATATAAATATTTAACCGATATGCATATACAATTCACCTCTTTCCACTCTTTGCCCTCTCTCGTTGGCCTCTCTGCTAGTCTCGCTCGCCTCTCTCCTCCCTATAACATGTAGCTACAAATTTTATGTATCAAACTATAGATTTGAAGAATAATTAGTGTAGTTTTGAGTGACTATATGTAAAAGTTCCTCAATAAACATTAAAAATTTCAAATAATGATGATTTATATCAATTATTATTTTTTTAATTGGTGTGTCAAATTCAATATGACAAGTAAAAAACGAATAAATAAATAAAGTAATACTTGTTATTAAAAATATTTTTGATATGAGACATATTGACTTTTTTGTTTTGTTTTAGGTTTAGATCTGTCTAAATTTATATTGTACAAATGATTATTTGATTAAAAGAGCCTCAAGGTTCACCAAAATGTATTAAAAAAATAACTATCCCTTGTAAATTTAATAATAATTAATAATAAAAAAAATATCCCTTGTAAATTAACATGTGAAAAAATAAAAAGGAGGAGAGACCTTGACAAACACTAACTTATTTTAAGTCATTTTTAACTTATTTTTATATTTGTCAAATATTTTTAGAAGTCCAAAACATATTTAAAAGTAAATTTAACTAACTTTTAAGACTATTTTAGCACCCTCCTAATTATAAATATTCCTCCATTAATAACTTTAAGGAAAAGAAACACCCCCCTTTTAACCTAACAAACCCTAATCCAATCACTTTCTGTTTTGGCCCAATTGGAAATTACAATGATGATTGTATTGGAGTTCTCATCTCATTGTACCCTTCTATGTAATGGTTTTCAGTAGCCCCCTCAGTTCCCTGCTGTGATTTTGTAATAAGTCTGGGACCAGCTTTATTTTTGCGTCTTTTTTTTTTACTATAAATTAAAGCGGACTACTACTTTGATTTGGAGATTTAGACTCTGAATGCTTTCAGTCCAATGGTTTTTGTTGGCATTTAGCGTCCTATCAGGTTTCATATGTGATAGTTCGTTGTGTAGTGTGCTCGAAAGACAGATGCTGCGATAAATGACCTAAATTTTCTGCTTTTTCTCTGTCCACCCTTTTTTTTTCCGCGCAGTTCAATATGAGTGTTCACTTCGATTCTGATAGAACCTGCTTCAATTTATCTTTCCATTTCATAGGTTTGTTCATTTTGTTGAATATATTTGCGTTTTGAGATCTTGTTGTGCATTAGTTGATACCTAAAGAAATTTATATATATTTCAGAATCTGCTTCAATTTATCATAGGTATTTCAGAATCTGCTTCAATTTATCATAGGTTTGTTCGTTTTTTCACTGTGTTGAATGTATTTTGTGTTTCAAAATCTTGTTGAAGTGCATTCGTTGATACCCAAACAAGTGGTTATATAGCTCGGAATCTACTTCAATTTATCTTTCCATTTCATAGTGTTGTTCGATTTTTCACTGTGTTGAATGCATTTGCGTTTCGAGATCTTGTTGAAGTGCATTCGTTGATACCCAAAGAAGTGTATATATATCTCAGAATCTGCTTTAGTTTATTTTCATGTTCAAGGGCTTTGCTCGAGCGGGTGCGTTTTTTCATTTATGAATGTAAGACGTGACGTTCCGAGATCTGTGCAATGCAATGTTCCGTGTCTATGACGTGCGAATAATCAGCATTAATGGATTTAGTGGAATGAGGGATCACAGAGACGGGATAGGGAGGATGGCCTATCAAATCATTGGTTGACCTTCCTTGAACCAAGTCACGAGCTCTCAACTGAGTTGTGTAGGTTCGGCATTCCATATTAGTTGGGGCTTCGATTCAAAAAAAATGTGGTGCGAGTTCATCTCTCTCGACCAGTTCAGGTGAGAGGGAGGATGTAATTCAGCTCGACCTGATGGCATAATTGTCCGACACTACGTTCCTCGATCTTCAAAGAAAACTGACTCCTCCTACTCCTCCTTCTCCTTTAGGATAGGATCCTCCTTGGTCCTTTTTACATAACATTCTCGGCTGCCTCCGGTCTGGTAGGTCGGTCGCCCTCTAGCCAGTGACTAGCCCAGCTATGGAGCTAGGTGTACACCGCCACGTCGAGACTCTCTTTCTTGATACCCAAAGAAGTGTATATATATATTTCAGAATCTACTTCAATTTATCTTTCCATTTCATAGCTTTGTTCGTTTTTTCATTTTATTGAATGTATTTGTGTTTCGAGATCTTGTTGAAGTGCATGTGTTGATACCCAAAGAAGTGTATATATATTTTTCAGAATCTACTTCAACTTATCTTTCCATTTCATAGATTTGTTCGGTTTTTCTTTGTGTTGAATGTACTTGGGTTTCGAGATCTTGTTGGGCATTTGTTGATACCCAAAAAAGTGTATATATATTTCATAATCTGCTTCAATTTATCTTTTAGGTTTGTTCGGATTTTCATTGTGTTGTATGTATTTTGCATTTCGAGATCTTGTTGTGCGTTCGTTGATACCTAAAGAAGTGTGCATATATATTTCAGAATCTGCTTCAATTATCTTTCCATTTCATACGTTTGTTCGTTTTTTCATTGTGTTGAATGTATTTGTGTTTTGAGATCTTGTTGAAGTGCACGTTTTGATACCCAAAGAAGTTTATATACATTTCAGAAACTGCTTCAATTTATCTTTCCATTTCATACGTTTGTTAGTTGTTTCACTGTGTTGAATGCATTTGTGTTTTAAGATCTTGTTGAAGTGCACGTTTTGATACCCAAAGAAGTTTATATATGTTTTACAATCTGCTCAATTTATATTTCCATTTCATACTTTTGTTCGTTTTTTCATTTTGTTGAATGTATTTGTGTTTCGAGATCTTGTTGAAGTGCATTCGTTGATACCCAAAGAAGTGTATATATATCTCAGAATCTGCTTTAGTTTATCTTTACATTTCATATCTTTGTTCGTTTTTACATTGTATTGAATGTATTTGCGTTTCGTGATCTTGTTGAAGTGCAAGTGTTGATACCCAAAGAAGTGTACATATATTTTTCAGAATCTACTTCAATTTATCTTTCCATTTCATAGGTTTGTTCAGTTTTTCTTTGTGTTGAATGTATTTGCGTTTTGAGATCTTGTTGTGCATGCGTTGATACCAAAACAGTGTATATATATTTCAGAATCTGCTTCGATTCATCTTTCCATTTCGTAGATTTGTTCGGTTTTTCATTGTGTTGAATGTATTTTGCATTTTGAGATATTGTGGTGCGTTCTTTGACACCCAAAGAAGTGTACATATATATTTCAGAATCTGCTTCAATTTATCTTTCCATTTCATACTTTTGTTTTTCATTGTGTTGAATGTATTTGCGTTTTGAGATCTTGTTGAAGTGCACGTTTTGATACCCAAAGAAGTTTATATATATTTCAGAATCTGCTTCAACTTATTTTTCTCCCCGTTCATCTCAGCATCCCCTCCCAACCTCCTTTTCCTCCCCACATCTCCCCATACCAAAAGAAGTTTATATATGATTTAAGAATCTGTTCAACGTATTTTCCATTTCATACGTTTTTTTTTTTTTTTTCTTTTTGCGATTTGTTCCTTGGTGTTGACGCATTTGAGTTTTGAGATCTTGTTGAAGTGCACATTTTGATACCCAAAGAAGTTTATATATATTTCAGAATCTGCTTCAATTTATCTTTCCATTTCATACGTTTGTTCATTTTTTCATTGTGTTGAATGTATTTGTGTTTTGAGATCTTTTTGAAGTGCATGTTTTGATACCCAAGAAGTTTATATATATTTCAAAATCTGCTTAAATTTATATTTTCATTTCATTCGTTTGTTCGTTTTTTCATTTTGTTGAATGTATTTGCGTTTCGAGATTTTGTTGAAGTGCATTCATTGATACCCAAAGAAGTGTATATATATCTGAGAATCTGCTTTAGTTTATCTTTTCATTTCATAGCTTTGTTCGTTTTTTCATTGTATTGAATGTATTTGCGTTTCGAGATCTTGTTGAAGTGCACGTGTTGATACCCAAAGAAGTGTATATATATTTTTTAGAATCTACTTCAATTTATCTTTCCATTTCATAGGTTTGTTCGGTTTTTCTTTGTGTTGAATGTACTTGCGTTTCGAGATCTTGTTGTGCATTCGTTGATACCCAAAAAAGTGTATATATATTTCAGAATCTGCTTCAATTCATCTTTCCATTTTATAGGTTTGTTCAGTTTTTCATTGTGTTGAATGTATCTTGCCTTTCGAGATCTTATTGTGCGTTCGTTGATACCCAAAGAACTGTACATATATATTTCAGAATCTGCTTCAATTTATATTTCCATTTCATACATTTGTTCATTTTTTTATTGTGGTGAATGTATTTGCGTTTTGGAGATCTTGTTGAAGTGCACGTTTTGATACCCAAAAAATATTATATATAATTCAGAATCTGCTTCAATTTATCTTTCCATTTCATACGTTTGTTCATTTTTTCATTTTGTTGAACTTATTTGCGTTTTGAGATCTTATTGAAGTGCACGTTTTGATACCCAAAGAAATTTATATATATTTCAAAATATGCTTCAATTTATCTTTCAATTTCATATGTTGTAGTTTTTTCATTTTGTTGAATGTATTTGCGTCTTGAGATCTTGTTGAAGTGCATTCGTTGATCCCCAAAAAAGTATATATATATATCTCATAATCTGCTTTAGTTTATCTTCTCATTTCATAGCTTTGTTCATTCTGTTATTGTGTTGAATATATTTGCATTTCGAGATCTTGTTGAAATGCACGTGTTGATACCCAAACAAGTTGTGTGTGTGTGTATATATATATATATGTATGTAGCTATATACACACTATTCATGCAATAGTATAAAATCCTTAATAACTTTTCTATCAATCTATTCTAGGTATTTCTCGCTCTTGAACTTTAATTAAAAATGTTAATTTCAAAAAGAAAGAGAAAAGTTATTAGGAATTTCACTAATGTAGCTAAAAAAATATATGTTTTTACCCTACTGTTTCACCATAACCCAACTGATCCTTCATTTAATGTTGTTTGATTGAATAAGAAAAGATGGGTGAAAGTGCGATAAATCGTGATTCTACAAATGGAGTTCGGACACTGGTTTTATTGGATGTACAGGTAATGGTAAAAGTGCCACAGGGAATAGTATTGTTGGAAGAAAGGCATTGAAGTCAATCTCTTGCTCAGCTAGTGTGACAAGTACTTGTGAACTACAGAGGACTATCCTAGAAAGATAACAAAATACTTGATGTGATTGATACTCCAGGATTATGCATAGACTTTTGTTTCCTTCTTTACTGCAATAAGCTATATTAGTGTACTTAGTATAACCAAATACTTGATGTGATTGATACAACATGTATTATGCATAGACTTTCGTTTCCTTCTTTACTGCAATAAGCTACAGTAGTGAAATTAGTGTTTAATTAAGTTGCACACTGTATGATGCTTATTACTAATGATTTTTTTAAGAATCATTTTGGCTTTAATTATAAGTGAATTTTATGCAGATTTATTTACAAAATGTTAGTGTCTATATTTGCATTGTGTTTGACTGACATGTAGAGTACTTTTATATTCATGTTTGATTGACATGTAAGAATACTTTTTATACTCGTGAAGTTTTAGATGGTATTAAGAATTAATGAATAAAATTCAATGCAAATTTTTGGCCACCAATAAAAAGGAACAACATGAAAGAGCTTTATAAGCATTTAGAATTTGCCTTGGTTTAATCTCGGAACTGTGAGTATATAACTTGTTTTTTCAAAATACAACAACGTACCTAGTGTAATCCTAGTGGGGTCTGGGGAGGGTGGTGTTGAAGTATGTAAATTGTTAGGATGTTAAAGTATCTAGTTTTGTTAAAGTATGTAAACTAACTTATTAGCGTTCTTCATAAATTTCTAGGATTACAATTTTACTTTGTTGTCCTTCGTTCCTCATATGCTATTAATTGTTCTTGAGTTGTCTAAAGACACTGATAAAGCGTGCTGCATCATAGTTGCAAACCATGTTAACGTGTAGAACAATGGTGCCTAAACACTCAAAATTTCCACACGTGTAAAAAGACATGAATTTGCTCTTTATTGGATCTTGATCTGTTTTCTGATTACATAAAGTATAAATAGCTGACTTCATCAAAATTGAGGAGTTTGATTTATTGAACCAGAATTCGTTGGAAAAGAAATTGTTTAAAGCATCAATATGGCCAAGGATGAATTCATGTCCTCGTCCCCTCTAGTAGTTTTATCTGTGCAAACTACTTTTCTAAGGAGAAGAAAAAGCCAGCAGTCCAGGACGTCTGAGGTAGTTATTGGGAGCAAACTTAGTTGATTACATTGATTGGTTTTCAACGGTGGGACGGGAATGATCTTGAAAGACAAAATGAAAACCCGGAATGACGACTAGGTCGTGATGCTGTGAGTTTTGAAGGTAAAATGTGCTTAAAGAAATCTGATTTCTTATACACTGATTCACCAAGCTTTTCTAGGATAATAGTACACTCTATCTCTCCTATATAAAGTTATATATATATATATATATATATATATATAATATATATATATATTATATACCAAAACTTTGGGAGAAATAAAGTGATTCGAGGACGTAGAAAGTTATTTTAATAAGCTAAAAAAAAGAAACCTTTTTAGCACTTTTTTGAAAAGCAATTTTGAGAAAAAATCACTTAGGAGGTATTTGGATTTAGCTTATTTTTGAATTTTTTTGCTTTTTAAGCCCTTATTTAATTTTTTTGAAAGTTGCTTGAAAAGTAAAAAGGTTTTAGCAATCTTAAGGTGTCAAAAAAAGTTTTAAAATTAGAAAATCCAAAAGTAGGGTATCCCCTCCCTTCTTATGACTTTTAGCTTTTGATTTCTACTTGACTTTCTATAAGCTTAGCGAAACAGACACTTAGAAGCTAAAAAGTTTGGTCAAACACTAATTGTTGCTTCAACATACTTTTAAATTTTTTGGCCTAACACAAATTGTTTCTCACCAAAGGTACTTTTTCAAAAAGCACTTTTTTTACTATTGATGTTTAAAGTTGAAAGTACTTTAAATATAATGGCCAAACACAGTCTATTTCTCATCAAAAGTACTTTTTCGTAAAGAACACTCCTCAAAAATAAGGTGATTTAGAAGCTTTGACCAAACATGCTATTACAATCTAACTTCCAAAAAAGTTGTTTGATTTTATTTGTAAATGTATTTGTAACTAGAAAATTTGTTAAAAAGGTCTCGTCTTTTTTTTTTTTTGAGATTTCTACACCTTGATTGATAGAACTTTGGTGGGGAAGAATGTGCTTTGGCTTGTTAGCTTAGAAACATTAGCTTTTGGGATGAATCTAGTACATGTGAGGAAAAAAATTGCAAAACAAAAAGTGTTTTCTTTTGAGGGTAAGGACAGGTAGAAGCAAGAATTGATAGTAATATTGCTCATTGAGGTTGTATGGTAAAAGGATAAAGATTAAGATCCATCTCACTAGATTTATGACTATATAACCAAAAAAGGAATAAATGAACAAAGGAAAAAGAGAAAGGAAAGAAGTTCTACTAAACAGAGCTAGGTACTTTGATTGCGTTGATCAGGTTATTCTTTTTTCTTTTCAAAGTTTAGATGTGAAAGAAGACAGTGTTAAGGGGAAAGGACAAGAATATGGGGAGAAAAAAATACAATGGATCTTGAACTTTTGTGATTGATAAAAAAATTTCTTTCTTATTTAAAAAAATGAGGAAAAGGAATTTTTCTACTAATAGAGCAAGATTTATAGTTAAAATTCAACCATCAAACTTCATTGGCTTTATGGTTATTTTCTCTCTTCAAGCTAGTAGCAAGTTGGGATTTTTTCAAACTAAAAGTATTTTCTCTGAGGAATCTAGATCTAGAATTACCCTCACGAGTGTGGAAATAGGTGAAAGTGCTTTCGGATAACACGACTGGAATCCTTGAAGAAAGCAGACCAATTGACCAAATACTTTTCTGGTAAATGTGGTCGTAGAGATTATTTAATGGTGGAAAAACCTTATACAAATGACTGGTGCAAGGAATTATTGAAACGTATGCACTTTCAACAGTTCCATGTCCTCTGTACTTATCCAGCCAATTGCTTACTTGGTAATTGCAATGTTTTATTTAAGGAAGAAGAGCTACCAAAACTTCATAAAACCAGGCAAGGGTTAATTCCTTGAGGCTATTAAACCCAAGAGCAACTAGAAAGAATGATGGACAAAGCAGACGTCGTATGAAGAGAGCAACTTAAGCAAATAACTGAGGGTCAGGTTTAATCTTTATTGAACTCTTTTGCTACTAATAGAAAATGAATTCATCCGTCAGTTATCTGCTTTTGTATATCCTATTGCCAAATGTTAATGTTGCTGTTAATTATGCAATACATTTTTAGTACTAGCAAGGGAATGAGCTAGTGACTATCTTCCACTAGTTTGTTTAGAATAATAAAATTCTTTAGTTAAACAAAGTTTCGTCGAAGAAATTCTTGATTGGTACTACTTTTCTGGTGGGAAAGCATGGTAAGATATTAGATTTGGCCAAAGGCACCATAGACACAAACCAATCTTCCTTACTTTCTAGATTACTTGTTTCTGGACTTCCCCTGGCATATTGAGTTGGATCATCATATACTGTGTAGTGATTATCGAACCCTGTACCCCAAAGTAGATAACGTGTTTCACTCAACAAGGGTCAAATTGCAAATTTTGTTTTAATTTCGTAAATGAATTAATTCAATTCTGGAAAAAATAATATACATGTAAACTGTTTTCCCAATTTTATACTAATAAACATAGCTATGGATTGATAATTATGGTAAAGTACTTTTTTGAAAAATCAAATACAAAGACAACTCTGTTGAGTTGTATGCAGTATTCTGGTGCTTGGGAATTACGGTGTAGTCCATGAATTAGCTCTGGCAATGTTATAGCTAGATAGTGCCTTTGAGCTTTGTATTTACCTACCTATTGTTACATGTTTGACAGGTTGAGTCAAAGCTCCGTAGGGTTGAAAATCAATTGGCCAAAGAGCAGGCTGCTTGGTTGAAGACTGAATTAAGTGCAAATAAAGCACAGAAGAAATCAGATGAGGAGATTCGCAAGTGGATGATTTACTCTGTGATTCAACTCCTTTACTACTCGTTCCATAGAAGAGAGTAGTACTTCTTGATAATGTAAATAATTCAGTTGGATACTGTCATGACTAGCAACCAGAAATAGCTCAAGGATGAATTATGGTGTAGGCTGTTTTTTTCCTCCCATGCTTTTGGCTCTGATTGACTTGGTGATTGGTGCATCATAAGAATTCTTATGTTTTGATGATGTAGATGATTCTTACGTTTTCCCCCTATTGAAACATAAGAATAAAGAGATACTTGGTTCAGTGAAATTGGAGATGAGTCTTTTTGTGATCAGGAGATGGTAGTGTAGTTTCCATTATGTTGAGTTGTAGCATATTTCTTGCTAAATATTGTTGAAATGCATTATGCTCTTCCCCACCAGATCCAGACGGCACCATACTTAGTTCCTGCAACCTCTCATTTTCTGCTATCTGCATATCAATTAAAGGGCACTGCAGCACCATCTTTACCTGCTATTCAGGCATTGAAAATAAACTTTTGAGGACTGATTTAGGGAGAAGAGGAGGAGAATTCTTATTTCAGTATCAACCAACTTAAGTTACAATGTGAATTGTATTATATATACAGCAGCATCACTAGCTCACTCAGCTCTAACCGACTACTAACAAAGTTGTGATCCCCACCGACTAACTAACGTTTAACTTATCAACTTAATTAATTAGCTAAGGAGTCGGGGGTCATTTGGTGTTATGGATAAGAGAAAGTTGTCATTCGGATAAAATTTTACTATCTCTTAATTCCTTGTTTGGGTGTTATGGATAAGAGAAAGTTGTCGGATAAAATTTTACCATCTCTTAATCCCTTGTTTGGTTACACAGGATGGGATGACTAATCCCAAGATTATAAATAGTATCGGGGATAAGTTTTGTTCATCCTATATTCCAACGATATTTAGGGGTTGTTTGGTTTGAATTCAAATTATGATGAGATTACTTTTGATTGGATAAATTATGTTGGGGTTAGTTATGATTCGATAAGTTATGTTGGAATTATATTTTATTGAGTGTTTGATTTGTTGTATTCAAAATAATAAAATTTTAAGAACAATTTATTTGTTTAAAAAAATGCCCTTCATGAATGTAAAAAGTGATGTAACAAAAGGATTGAAAGAGATATTTTTGTCATTTACTTATTTTATCCCGGGATTACTATACCACCCAAGGTAGAGGGATAACTTATCTCAGTGCTAAATATTAATCCCGAGATAAGTTATCCTGAACTTGCCAATCAAACAACAAATTATGTGGTATTATACTTTAAACCCAGGATTATTTGATATTATCCTTAACACCAAACGACCCCTTATAACAAAATTGTGAAGGACTTGGTAAGAAACAACAACGTTTAAAGAGTATTTTCAAAACTAAAAAAATTAAAACTAGTGGAGAAAATAGAATCTAAAACAGATTAGAAGCAATATACAAAATATTTTTCTCAAAGAAGAAAATCGAGTCCACTGAATGCACAATGTCCCATTAAGGAAATCATTCCCCTCAAGTATCTGAGATTAATGGAATATATCCTCTCAGGATAGAACAATCTTACTCACCGGTGTATCGGTACCTAAAATTACGGTGTCAGCGAACTACTCAATGTTAGTAAAATACACTTATAATACTAGATTTTGGTAGTAGAAAAAGTCCAGAAAAATTGGTTCTCTTAAAATGAGAGGAAATCCCTCAATTTATAGAAAACAAAGGGTAGTGCGAAAAGGTTCTTATTGTGTCCTATTGGAAAAGTCGCTACCCTTTAGAATAGTCACAATCTTTCAGAAAGGTCACAACCTTTGTAAAAGTCACAAATTTTCATAAAAGTCACAACTCTTCATAAAAGTTGCAACTCTTCTTTTTTTATTCACACCTTTTAAAACCAAACAATCCCCTTGCATGAATGTGAAATGACTTCAAGACAAAGAGGACAAATGTGTATACTTAACAAGCACATTACATTGGCATATGGATAGTAGGAAGTTAGGTTTTTCTTTGAACTTTCTATAGTGAATATATGTCGGATATACTCGGTCAATCGGTAGATTTAATATCTTTGAACCGTCAAATTTTGGTGTATACCTAGACAAGCATATGTCACATAATCAACTCTTTACAATTTATGGTTCTTACAGTTGTGTTTCTTTCAGTAATGAACACATCTGGATTTGATGAGTCTGTAGAGATATGGGATTTTTACAACCATCCTCTTTAAAACGACTTACACTTTACTCACACAAGTGATTTGTAACTGTCTTATCGCGTAGATACACTATCTAATTAAATCTGCCAAACTTAGCAAATTATTAAAAATTTTAAGCTTTATTAACTCACAACAAACCTTAATGTCTTATCTTTGTTCTTGAGCATTGTCCTCATCATGAAAGTGGATTGAGTTGGGTGACAATGTCAAACTGTCAATTATAACTTTGTTTTTATCCTTGAACCTAGATCTAGGGACCTTTAGTCTCCTAGGTAGAGTTACCGCCATGATGACTTATCCTAAGCCATAAACCCATTCAACTCTCTCTCTCTCTAGTTAGGCCTTTTTGTAAGTGGACCGAACACATTATTCTTCGACTTTACATAAGTCATTATGATAATTCTACTAGAAATTAGTTTTCTAATAGTTTTATGTCTATGTATTATATGACGAGACTTTCTCTTATACATCATGCTACATTCCCCACATGTTGAATCTTGACTATCAAAGTGTAGACATACAGATACCAAAGGTTTCGGCCTAGAGTATCTATCAAAGAGTTTCGGAGTCTTTCAACTTATTTACCGACCTTATCTTGAGCACCTAGCTCAAAGATCATTGTAGAGCTAGTGATACATTTCCTTTTTAGATTGGTCTTCTATCAAGAGTAAATATATATCCATTTCTTACAACTCAACAAGCTAGTAGGTGAAACTAGCGTCTTACTTGTGAGTTATTGAGTTTTATGTTGTAAAATGATTTCACAATCTTAAGTTGAGGGGCTTAGGGGTTGAACGTCAAGGTAAAACACACCCCCAAGGACCAACCAAGGGTCCTTGAAGAGGATCCTAAAATCTAACCCCAAGTCTGCCCCAAGAACCAAAATTTGCCAAAAAAATTAGGTTCTACAGATGGGACCTACTGGCATAGGTCCGTCCATCCACACCCTGTTTAACCAACTCGCAGGTCAAGACCCCAAAATGAAGAGTTGCAGACACCACCCACGGACCTGCAGTACAGGGTGTGACCCCACTCACCTTAAGAAGGACAAATTAGTAAATTTCTAGGTTAGTTGTATTGAAGTAAGATCAATATTGATTATTTAGACTTATTTAAAACTTGTTAAACTATTAACTACCCTTTACACTTTATAATTTCCAAACCCAAAATCGTAACCAACTCCACTCCAAATAATTCTCTCTCAATAACCTCCATTGAAGAAGAAGAGAAGAAGTCAAGGTCTAGGTCTCAAGGACTCAACTTCTCCACTCAATTTAGTAAGGAATATTCAAATAAGGTATGTGAGTCTTGATTCATGGTTAACTTTCAATTCATGAAGTCCTCAAACCTTCAATTTCATAGTTGGAAATCCTCCAAAACTAAGAGTTTTTATTCTAGGTCATGGATTTTTTTATAACGTTTTTTATGATTTAATTGTCATATATTAAGATTGGATTGTTGTTTTATGGTGGGTTTAAGATAAAATTCCCTATAAATCCATGATTTTCCCATGACCCTAATTTAATTAATGTTAATGTGGGTTGTCGCGCCCCTTTTTCCATCAAAACAAATTTGTGCACGATCCTACAATCTTTGCGATTTTTGGTTATTAAGAGCCGCCACATAACGAATTAAAGGCATGTTAGGTCACATATCTCTAACTAGTCTAACTAGGTCAATAGACAAGAGATCATAGGTACGATTCAAATTACCTTGAAGGAGGTGCTAGCATCTCTCGAGTCACAAATGTGGGTCCCGGTCGTATCTCATGTAATTTATGTGGGGTTACAAATAACAACTAGATCACTTCATTTATTATTTACTTAATTTAAACATGATGGATAGGTGATAATATTAAATAGTTAGAGTAACTTTGTTAATTTTAATTAATTAGTTAAGCATGCAAAATTAGGTGATAACATAAATAACACAATACTAAAAGATTAATAAAAATACAAGCGAGAGGAAAAAATTTGCACGAATAGATATAAAAGATAATTTTTATTTTATTCATTAAGCTACCCCAAACAAGCATAAAATGTGGAAAGAATAAGCTTGAAATGAGCAATTATAAGACGTTTTTTTTTTTTAAATGTTTGTTCTTTATAGGGATGATGCCACGATATTGTTTTTTTTTTTTTTTGGGTAACTAGTTTCATTAATTACCGAGAACAACTTTACCAAGCAAAGCAGCTAACACAACATGCTTGATCAAATACAACTCAAAATTACACACACTACTCACTATATCTTCCTATTACCAATGATTTGTTAATAGTACTAAGAAGATCTAACATAGTTTACATAGGCTATCTTTCTTGACTACCTCATCTAATCACACATTCTTGTCTTCAAAAATTCTCTTGTTCTCTCATTCCATAGAGGATAACACTTTCAGCTAGAATCATCTTGAACAATTGAGCTTGTATAGTTCTTTCCTTTCCCCATTGTTTATATCCAGTTCATAATTGTATCCAAGTATTTGGCTTTGTGCAAATACCAGCCATGCCAGACTCTCTCCCAAACTTCTTCTGGCATATTGCCACTGCAATAATAGTGATCCATGGCTTTCCTCTTCATTTTCTACACATACACAGGTTGCTATCATGTACATCCCCAGGCTTGCTAATACTGTCCACTGTTGCAAGCTTTTGTTCAACAGCACCCATAATGTGAAGATAGCATGTTGGCTTGCTGGCATTTTTAAACATTAAACATTTCCATACAGGCTTAGCTTGCTCACCTCTTAGGTAATCATAGATCTGTTTCACCATCCCTTTTTCCTTCTTTTAATTGACCTGATCTACTAATCTGTTTCGTCTGGCATTATTTTTCCTAATCATCCAGCTAGCTTTGTTCTCTTTTCTCTGCCATGGACTCTGCCCTTTAAGTAGTAGTATTATCCACCTTATCCATACTTAATCTTCCTTGTTGCTAAATCCCAGCAAGCTTGGTTCTAGCTGCCGATCCAGAGGTGGTGCATATTATCAGTCCCCAACCCTCCTTCATTTCTCGGACTGCATACTCCTCTCCCAGCTCTTAAAGCTTTCCTAGTATCTTCCATGATCCAGACCAAAGATAACTTCTACACGCTTTCTATTAGTTTAATTATCTTGGTCTCAGGAAAGATGAATAACTTTCCAATAGGCTTGGATAACCAAAACACACAGTCTGAACAAGCTGAGCTCTACCTGCATAGGATAGCTTCCTAACTGTCCATGGTTGATTCTTGCCATAATTTTTCTCTTAAGGGGTTACCATTGCATAATTGACATCTTGTGGAACACAATGGCACACCTACGTACTGAAGGAAGCCCTCCATCTTATATCCAAGCTGCTGAAAATTTGTAGGCCTCACTTCCGTCCCTGCTGCAAGCACCCTCCAAGTATATGGAACTCTTGCTAAGTTTGCTTTTAAACACAGAGGCTTGAAGAATGAGAAAACACAATTTGAATAGCTTTGATAGATTCAAATCTCCTCTACTGCAAACAGTAGAAGATCTCTGCAAAACATAGAATAGTTATATCAAGTTTAGAAGCACTTGGCTGATACTTGAACTTTTTTATCTCTTGTAAGCCCCTTAAGCAGTCTACTCAGGTACTCCATTTCTAGGCAAACATAAGGGTGAATTGGACTCCCCTTGTCCTCAGCCCTTTGCTGCTTCAAACTCTTAGAATTCTGTCCATTCACTACTATATGCATAATTCACTGTTGTAACACACTTCATTATCCACTGCACAAACACTCTGGAAGCCAAGTCCAAACATTACTTGCTCAAATAATCCTCCATTCCCACTGAATCTAAGCTCTTCCTGCAATCAATCTTCAGGCATGCTTCTAGGAGAAATATGCTTCCTAAGTAAGATTAACTAGTTCATTAGCAGCACTATATTACAGCTATCTTTCATTCCCTGGAATAATCCTGCTGACTGTCACAATAACATTTTGGATCCATCCATGAAGCCTGTTGGTTAGTACTTTGGAGATGATCTTATACAGCACAGTACAACAAGCTATAGGCCTATACTCTTTCACAGACTTTGGATTCTGACCTTTTGGTATGAGAGACACTAGAGTACAGTTGAAGTCTTTATGAAGTTTGCCAGTTGTAAAGAAACTTCTAACAGCCTCAATAATGTCATCCTTAATGATCTTCCAAGTGTGCTTAAAGAAAAAAGCATTATATCCATCTACTCCTGGTGCTTTGTCATTCCCTATGGATTGTAGCCCTTCATATATCTCTTGATCTGTTACTGCATTACATAACTGAATTCTCTGCTGTTTTGTCAAAGTAGGCCCTCTTTTCATCACTTGCACATTGATGGCTGGAAGTTTACCTGCTGAGGTTCCCATAAGTCCCTTATAGAACTCACAAACTCCTCTTGGATACCTTGTTGATCATACAACATTTCACCTTGTAATGACAATATACTTCTTATTTGCTTCTTTTGGTTCCTCTCTTTAATCACTGAACTGAAGTACTTAGTATTTGCATCCCCTAATTTTATCCAGTTTATCCTTGATTTCTGTCTCATGGCACTTTCTTCAATCAAAGACCACTTTTCAAGTTTAATCAACATCTCTTTCTCCTGCATTATCAGTTCATCAGTAGCTTGAACATTCAGCTGGTTTTGGATATTTGCTATCTCCATTCTAGCCATCTCAATCTGATTCCCAATATACTTGAATTCTTTCCTATTTAACTGCTTTAGGACAAGTTGAAGGGCTTTCAATTTAGACCATACTTGCTTCATTTTGTTATAACCATAATCTTTACTCCATACAGTTTCTACTAGTTTCATAAAATTCTCATGCTCAGTCCAAACATTGAAGAATTTAAAACTACCTTTCCCATGCTGCAGAGTTTGTTGAAGCATTAGCAACCATAGTACTATGATCAGATATACTAGGATTCCCATAATCTAAAAAACTCTCACATGTGCCCCTTTGTCCACCCTCATCATTTTCAAGCTCTATCTATTCTGCTTGAAATTCTGTTCTCCCCACACTGTTTGTTAGTCCAGGTATAGTAGTTTCCTGTCCACTGCAATTCAGTAACCCCCAATTCTTTCACACATTCACCTAGATCTTTTATTTCATTGTTCACTACAGGCATCCCAGCTAATCTATCCTTAGCAGACATTATAGCATTGAAGTCTCCTACTATAAGCCAAGGGAGAGTGATGCCATTAGCTAGATTTTCCATTTCTCTCCACAAACTCTTTCTTTGTTCAACAGTGTTAAGTCCATACACTACAGTTAATATGAATTTGTAGCCTTTACTTCTTTCATTAACCTGACAGTGCAGCATTTGAGCAGAGTTGTTGATCTTCTTGACCTCATACCAATTATCATCCCATATCAGCCATATTCTCCCATTGGGACTATCCTCATAGTTGTGTAGTGCCTTCCACCCTGGTGCTATTCCTTGCATAACTGATCTCACATTATTATTTTTAACTCTAGTTTCTACTAAACCAGCTAAACTCACTTTATTCTGTAAAAGCAGTTTGATCTCCTTCTGCTTATACCTCTTATTCATACCCCTCACATTCCAAAACAACCACTTCATCAACAAGTTTTTGGAACTCCACCTCTATCAACAGCAAGTGAAGTCATTTTTTTATGCATGAGACTCTCAAATCCATTCCTTGTTGGTATAGCCTTCAATATTGGAAAATTTGCCAAGCTCAGGTCCAGCTGTCCTTCAATACTAATCTGACTGCTATTTTTTGGTGTTTGTTGATCTTCTTTCTGTGCTATCTCCTGTACCTTCTCTTGATACTCTTCCTGTGGACTACTGTTATTCTCTTGTCTTTGTTCTTCCACCTTTCCTTGTTCTTTTGATTGTGGAATTGGGCCTTTGTACTGCCATGCTTGAGTGACTTTTTTCCCTGGCCTTCTTCTCTTTGGCATCTCCTCATTGACTACTTGTTCCACCCTACACAGCCTCCACCATAGAAACAGTTTTGATCTGAGGTCAGTCTTATAAAATATTAATTTATATTATTGAAGACGATTGAAAAGCTTTGATTAAATATAATCACACAAATATTTACATATAAATGCACAAATCTTTTTTTGAAAAATCTTGAGTAGGTGGTACTCCCGGGGACGCGTCGGCTTAATTTAAAAATTGAAATTAGACCTTGTAATTCCTTTGACTTTCCCGCTAACTATAGATTAGGAGATAGTGCTTATTGTATAATTTTAAAAGCATGTCACATGTCCAACCCAAAGTTTGAAAAAAAAATTGAACAATGACTTTAACAAAATCAAATCATCATGCCATAGAATTATAAAAGTCGACAGAACATAAAGCAGCAATTGGAGATTGTTGATGTAGAAATTTGCAATTCATTAGATGTAGAAAATTTATTTATTAGCAAGATTTAATCAAGACTAGCACTTAGCAAATGCAAGAAAATTATTATTACTTGATTTTAAGTGGCAGAATAAATACTAATTGCAAAATTTTATTATTCTTGTGCAGATTCGACAGAAAAAAATATTTAAAACAATCTTAGCATGCTGACCAATTTATCTTATTTCAAGTGTCAGAAAATGGATGCATTCCAAAAATCATTTAACAGTAACAAGACGTATTCAAAGAAAATTTATTTCGATTCTAAAACATGCTGAAAATAATCTTACTTTTTTTTAAAAAAATTTACTTAATCTTATAAGCATCGTTTCTAAGTCAAGAGACTAACTTCTGATCTTAGGCATACGTTATAACTAATTAAATCTATATGCATGCTCTTCTAACATGAATAAATTGCAATAAAATAAATAAGCACGTAAATCCCTCCCTCCTCTTAGACGATCCCCCAAATATATTTCATATGTATAGAGTTAGCATTAGGAGTTTATACAAATTATCACAAAGTAACAATTATATACATAACTTAAATCAATTAAAATCGTCATGTCTAGTTTTTCCTTCTCTTGGCGACTCTTCTAAATCTTGAACCTTAAGTTCAAACCTACTAAACAAAAATACTAAACACAAGAGATCATAACTATAAAGATAGAAACACATAATTATTCACGGCCAACACACAAGTTTCAATATATAAGACCACACATTGAGAAAAGGGATAAGAATACTAACCCGGATGCTTCCCATATCACCATAAACCCACATAAATATGAATGCAACACTAATATAAATATTATTTTTTCTTAAATAATGAAGAGTCAAATAAGATTTTATTATTAATTTATTTTACTAAATATGTGAGCAACTAAATATGACAAGGAAATAATTAAGATTGACATAAACAAACAAGTAAGAATCAATCAAGACAAATATTAATAGGAGACGTGATCAATTAATATTATTCTTTCCTTATTTTAAGGGAGAGACAAAACGAATACATTTTAAATTACGTTTTACCAAATAGGAAGACAAACAAGAGTAAGGCAAAGAGACCAATTAAGGAGTCACCAAATTACTAAGATTTATAGCCTAAATTGAATGAATATTCACAAATAATGTTGACTTACCGTAGTTAGATGAATGAGCAAATTGACAAGAAATAATTAATTCAACGAAATAGTTTGAATGACTCATTCAGCAATCAAAACAGAAGATTAAACTATTATTATCTATATTACACAAGAACAAGTATTAAGACATCATTTTAATCAATTGATTATGCATTAACTTATAAGAAGAGAGTGTAAAATTGCCCGGCTAAAATACAATTTCACATAGTATTCAAAACCTCAAAGATCTTCCAATTACAATGATTATTCTAGAATTTACATACGAGATTAGAAGACCCAAGATCTTATCGTATATACGATGGGCATCATAATTGACTAAAGGAAAGGACCAAGTAACGATTTAGCATATCCGAATTAATAAAATTAGCATGCATTCATGGAAAATTAGAAGCTATTAAGGAAGTTAAAAATAATTTAAACATGGATTCAAGAAGTGAAACATGAATTTTAAGAACAAATCAGTCCATACACACACTGATTTGAGACAAATAAATAAAATTTTGTACCTGAGAAATATCTATCCTTATCCATATTATTCATTTTCGATGTATCTGTCACTTATTTGCCGGAGTTGCTGGCCAGTTGGAGTTTGCCTGGCCAGAGCTGTTGCCGGTGGAGTCGCTGTTGCTTCGTTGGAAAAAGGGCGGGGACGAGCGGGCTGCTTGCTGTTGGTTCCTTGTTGAGCTGCTGCTGCTTGGAGAAAAAGAGAAGAAGAGGAGATGGGTGAGGGAGAAGACAGGGGAAGAGGAAGGCGGAGAGAGGGGAAGAGGAAGGCGGAGAGAGGGAGAGGAGGTTGTCAGCAGTCGGAGAAAGAGAAGAGGGAGAAGAGAGGGGCGACTGGAAAGAGGAGATGCCTGCTAGAGAGAGGAGGGGCAGCGGCTGGAGATGGGGAGAGCAGAATGAAATGTTTTAGGTTTTGGTCTTTTAGAGTTTAACCAAACAACTTCCAGAGAACCACACTTAGTCTCAGACACTTCTTGAATGGTAGAATCTGACCAATCAACTTCCAAAGATCTATGCTTATCCTTGGGTATATTCTTGAATGGTAGAGTTTAACCAAACAACTTTCAGAGAACCATACTTAGTTTCGGGCATTTCTTGAATGGTAGAGTTTGACCAATCAACTTTCAAAGATCCATGCTTAGCCTTGGGTAACTTCTTAAATGGTGGTGCTTGATCATTCAACTTCCAAAGAACCATGCTCAGCCTTGGATAATCAATTCACTTCCAAAGAACCATGCTCAGCCTTGGGTAACAATCAACTTTCATAGAACCTTGTTTGGCCTCATGTAACAGTCAACTTCCATAGAACCACGCTTGATCTTGGGTAAGTTCTTGAAAGGTAGAGTTTAACCAATCAACTTCCAAAGGACCATGCTTAGCTTTGGGTAACAATCAACTTTGAAGACCACGCGTAGCCTTTGGCGCATTTTGAAAAGGCAGAGTACAACTTTCAGAGGATAGTGATAGTCTGAAGAGATTTATACTTGTAATTCCTGCACTCAAAGAAAAATTATAAGTTTTAAAGGGAAAAATTGATTCGTGTAACGATTCATCTCTTCTTTTTGTCGAAAAAACAATCTTGTAGCCCTTGGACTTGAACTCTATTTGGATGTCTTTGGATTCAACTCTTGATAAAATTTTTGAGGATCTTTCAAAAATTTCTGCCACTATTTATGACTCAGAATGCTCTCCTTCTTCTTTGCAGCTTGAGATGGAATTTTTGAGGTCACCTCAAAAATTCTGGCCCAGTTCATGTCTTCCCAACCTCGTATTTGTAGAAAATGTTTCTTCAAATAGAATTTTTGAGATCCTCTTAAAATTTCTACCCTAATTTGTGCTTGAGGAATATGAAAGTCAATTTATGATAAGACTGAACTCCATAGAAGGGCCTATGTATCCCTTTTAAGAGGGAATGAGGTCACACGTAGTTCCAATACATAAGAAATATAAAGGAAACATCATCTCGCTCCAAGTACATATCATCCTTGCAAAATTAATAGAATTTCGAGTAATTACACAAATTCTTGAGAATCTTAAGATGAAGAAACATCATGATATCGTCTTCATCAATGTCAGTAAATTGTGAGTCATGCCTTTGTCTCTTTCATATGTATCACTTTAGTATCAATCAATGTTTGAATTTGATCTTTCAAAGTTTGACATTAATCTATGGTATTCCCTTTCATCACCGAATGATAAACACATATTTTAGTTTGATCAAGCCATTTTGCGTCTGTACTCATCACAATTTCAGGAATAGAAGTAATATAGCCATAAACTCTAAGTCTCTTATACAATTGGCCTATTGGCTCAGCCAAAGAGGTATACTGCTTTGGTGGATTTTTCTTACGCTTAGATCGAGATTTTACGAATTGAGAGGGTTGTCGACGTGTTGGTATCCTTTTAAAGATATGTGTCTTTGGAAATATAGGTGGAGGATTTTGGAGATATGAAGGTGCTCGGTAACGGAGTGGACGCGGATGTGTTTGATAAATCAAAGGATATTTTGACTCATGTGTTGTCAGCACAACATTCACTTCTTTCTCATCTTTGTTTTCACTAATCCCATCAGATTGAGAAGTTTTCCAACTAGCCTGTAGAGCCTTCAAATATGCTATTGTGCCATCCTTTAAACCTTCTTTAATCTTCACACCTAACTTGATTATGTTGGCAAGCTTACGATCCTCTATGATCATCATCCTCTCATAATATTGCGGCTCTTGGGAGCGCATAAAAGTTTTTTTAATATGTGATTCATCCATCAGGGGTCGGACCCTAGCAGCTTCAGACCTCCGCCTTATAGCATATTCTCGAAATGATTTTGTAGGTTTCCTCTTTAAATTTTGAATGTAAAACCAATCAATTTCATCCTCAACATTAAATTCAAACCATTTCTTTGAATCTTGATTGATATACCATGACAAATCCTCTCCAGTAAGGCTCATAACGAACAATTTCATGCGAATTGGTTCATTTTTGCCGACTCCCACCAGCTTTTCACAATACATTTTTAGATGTTTCTTTGGATGTCCATATCCGTTTAACATTTCAAACTGAGGTGGTAGGATCCCTCAAGTAATTGACATTAATGTGTATGCCACAATAGCCTCAAAACTCAAACCCTATATATTTCATATTGTCCTCAACATGTGCATTCGAACATGGAACTTACCCCATTTCTGTCATAGCTGGTATCAATTTATCCTTTGAGAAGAAAGATATCTTGATTTATTAATGGCCATAGGCATGAGAAATGACTAAAATAAAATTCAATATGTTGTGAAAGTAGGAATTAAGAAGCATTAGTAATGGAGGTTGAGTATATCATTAGGGCATGTAAAGTGGAATGAGGGAAATATGAGGCATTGGGTGGAGCTAAATAGTTTTGTGGGATGTATTTTGTTGGGATGGTGGTGATGGGTTTATAAGGGTGGATATGGTATTTGAAAAGGCAAGTTATTGAGGGTTGAGGATTGAGCGATAGGATGAGATAAAGGAGGAAGATTTGTGAGCATCACTTGAGGTCTACTAATGGTGTTGACCTCCGAAAGAAACGCATTCGAATTGCGAGCATGGCATAATTGTTTTGTATTTCTAAAATCTTTTGTTCCACCACAATCAAACCACATCTTTATCAGAAGACATGTTTTTTTTTTTGGGGGGTGAGGGGGGGGGGGGGTTATAGATTTCATTTCCGCATCCGGAGATTTTAGTTTTCACCGAAGGCATGTTTCCAATCTGAGTGACAATACACCAAGAACTTTGGAAATTATGTCCTTAATTTGTGTGTGAAGTGCACTACATTAATGACTAAGAGGTTGAGAGCCTTTTTTTTCATACTCAATTTATTTGTCACTATTCCAAAACCAAATCTAGCATAATAGATTTCCTTTTCAACTGTTTGAGTCGAACTACAAATAGCCTGATTCCAATGTTTAATGATATGTAGGCAGGCTTAGTGTTGAAAATTTAGCAGTATTCTGACATTTGCTCTTAAATCTTATTTCCAAGCATGCCGATTTTTTCATGATTCGGTATCGGGTAACTTTTGAATTCTTTCAAAATCGTGCGTCAAAACGAGTGTATTGAACTACAGGTGGCCTGAATTCTCATATAGCTCGAGATATGTAGGAAACCCATTTTTGGTGTTCGGCCATAATTCTTAAAGTCCATCCCAAATTATTTTGCGGAAAAGATGAAGAGTTGGTCGGTCAAAATTGGATTAGTCAATTTCATTTTCGAATTTCTTGCATCAATCCAAGTAAAACGAGGGACAAATGTTGACACCCAATTTTGACTCTCTCCAATGGAATTAATTTGCGAGCTTTTTAACTTTACATGATTTAAAATAATTAGTGTTATAAAGCTCAAAATATTTTTTCAAGTATTTAAAGTAATTTTGGTCGCTTTGTAAGTTTTAATAAATATGTTTTTAGAAATATTCAAAAAAATCATCTTAAAAAAGATTTTGACTTTAGTGAGTATTTTATTAGTTTAGTTTAAATTATACTTATATTTTTTGAGTTATTAGTTTATAATTAAGATAATTATGTTATGTCGTTAGGAATAAGGAGCTCGTAAATTAATCGTATTAGTCCACCTATGTGAATTTTAGCCGATTGAATTCGAATCGGCTAAATTAACTATGTATAAATTTAAAGAATCCCATTGTGTAATACAATAATTACATTCTAGGTCCCAACAAATTTCGTATTTATTAATAATCCTTAAAATTACTGTGGCGTGATACATTAGTATGTTGTGATACATGGTAAAACTGATACACAGTAACTTAAAACGTTAAGATTAAAATGGGGAAAGGAGAAAAAAAAAAAAAAAAAAAAAAAAAATAGAAAAATTTAAATTGTGATCTAAAATCAGCTTAAATTCGTCGTAAACCAATCATTTTATAAGCATTTAATTCAAACACGTAATTTGGATAAACAATTTCAAAATTTTGAAAATTCAAGATTATAGCATCTAGTTTGAAGACATTTTTTATGAAATTCCAGACTATTAAAAACTAATGACGGAATACATGATACAAATTTTTTAAAAAAAATCGTAGATAAATAGAAAATAATATGTTACACATCCAAATCATGTATCATGGCATCGTAAATAAAACATATAACACATTGAGGCGATATGTATACAAGCAAGAAAGTTGATGTGCAGTTATTAAACTATTTGACGCATACATGATAATAATTTTCAAAAACTCTTGATACATAAGACATCATTGATAACATGTAGTTTCATGTATATCAATGCATGGACAACACACTTAACACACTGAGAGAGTACTTATGTATTAAACTATTGTGCTGCTTACATGATAACAATTTTCAAAAATTCATGAATATAGAGAGTCCTTTACTAAATTTTTTAATAAATTCAACAACCAATGGTGCTTCTTCTTTTCTCTTTTTTTGGTGTATTTTGGTAACCTGGATTTAGATGATTCGCCAATATTTGTTTGGAATCCTTTCCGAACATTCATAGGATCATGGCAAAGGTCTTTTTCTATTTTTCTTTAATTTTCACGTCCGAATCATTAATCCTTCTATAAGTAAAAGGATCCATAATTGATTGTAATTAGAACAATGAAAAAAAAAACGGAGATGGAGGTAGAAAAAAAAAGAAGACCTAGCGACGGCTGATTGATGTAATTGTATAGCAAGAACAAGAAGAACAAAAAGAAGAAAATAAGAAGATGATGGAATTAAGTTAAGAAGAAGGAAACTATAGACGGATGGATGCTGGAGTAAGAAGTACAGAAGAAGAAAAAGAAGTAAGTAAGAAGAAGAACCAAGAACCAGTAAACAATGGTTCCAATTTTCAGGATAAATTTTAATTTTTGAATTTTGAATCAAACTTTCAATTAAAGTTGTGAAACTTTTTTTAATTAAATTATAATTCAAAAATTCAAAAAGTATTAAGAAGATTGAGGTGTTTTAGTGGAGGAAAAAATAGGCAGCATGATTCAGGATATTGAGAAGTGTGTGTTATAAGAGAGAGGAAGACTATGTATTCTCTAAACTTTACTAAAATAAAAAAAAAAGAAAAATTATGTAATATTTAAAAAAAGAAGGGAAATCAGAGTGGAGGAATACCAAAACTTATAGTTTGTATTTCATAGGCTTCTAAAAGAATAAAATTTGGGCCATTTTCAAATTCCCAATTTCCAGGCCCATTTCATTTCTTCCAGAAATTCCAAATCGACCCAGTCCATACCCTCATACCGACCCAACCCATTTTTTCCTTCACAAATAAAAAGAAATACAACGTACAAAATTTCAAGGCGCGTGTTGCAGCAGCAAAACCCAACAACCCCTGTAGGTATTTCAGTGCGTAGCAAATGATAGCAGACGGAAAAGCGACCGAGACGCGTGCTTGAATGTCCGCGTCGTCTTCTTCAACGGTGCTCGACAAAATGTACACTCGTACAACGTTTTCGGCTACAACAGTCTGAGAATTCGTACTATTCAACAGCTCCTTCAACCTTATCCTTCAGGGAATTCAAAATTTGAATTTTTGAATGCAGTCTTCAACCCGATTTCCATCCCCTTTTCCCTAATTTTCATCTATAAATAACTTTTTCTTCTTCATTAGTGAGATTGGTCTTTGCCTGTTTGGTAGAGCGATAGAAAGAAATAGGAAGAAAAAGGGCTTGGAAATTAGAGAAGACAACTTACATTAGAGAAGAAAAATTCGGAAGAAAACTTAGAAAAAGGTTGGGGAAAAAGGTCTGGAAAAAGTTGTTAGAGGAAAAAGTAGAATATTTTTTTGAGAAGAGTTCAGAAAAACAGAGGAAAAACTGGAGAAAGATTTGAGAAAAAATGGTCCTGTAACATAACCAAAAATACAGAAAACCATCAGTCATATGTAGTTATATGTACTTAATGAAATAGGCCTCGAAGTAGGGGGATGAAAACTTTTTGTTCGTTCCCTCCAAGCTCAAACCCTAGTGTTCCCTTTAAATACTCTGTTCTTTTACGTTTGTGGGGAGAAACTCTTTTTTTTAACAAAAGAAAGAAAACAGCTTAGGCTATTAGTGATAAAAAAATATATTCAAAAAATGGGAAGAAAGTTAGAAAAAATAGAGTTGGAAATTTAGATTGTAGACACTGGAAAGAAAAAAAGAAAAACGGTAAGGAAATCGCTGAGAAACAATAGTTATACTGACAAAAAGATACATACAAGATAGGAAAAGACTACAGAAGCTTGGATCCAAATTCTCTTTTTCTTTCGACTCTGTCCAATGAAGTTGGTTAAAGTTTCATTTGTGGGGAAGGTTACTACTCGCTCCAGCTTGTTTGTTCCGACTTCGCTACTGAATAGAAGGTAACACCTATAATATTTTGCATATTTTATATTTCTAATGGTGTCTCCAGTGTTTCGGAGGTCTGTGTTGTAACTGTATTCTTGGTACATTGACATGTTGTGTATGTGTGCTTAAAAGACTTTATCATTTACACATGATGTCAATTTAACTTGGCCATTTCATGTATAGTTTTGATGTTCCTCTGTATGTTTGAAGTCACTTTCACTATTTTGTTTCTCGTATACTAGCTTTGATGTTGTTGGATCCACATTTTGTTGTTATTGTTGTTTCCTAGAATCTTGGATTTCGCTCAATTTGACCATGTAATATTGTCTTTCTTTTCAAAATTAGGTATGCTCTCTAAGTGTTCATCTCCTCAGTTTTGTATTTGGCTTAGAGAGAGTAACATTTCCTATCTTTTGTTTAGTTGTTATCGTGTTGTTGTTGGAATGATGCCTTGGAAATTATCGAAGCATGTCTGCCCCTTTCCTCATTCCTTTTGCTAAAAAAATGTGAAAATCCTATTCCTTTGTGTAAAAATTGTGATACCTCACTAGTTATTTACTGATTTGTTCATGCTCAAAGCTCTTCGCCTTGTTTCAGTGCTACATAGGTTTGTAGCTGCTTTTCTAGTTGTACAAGGGTAAATGATTCTTCATCTCTTCGTTGCTTGTAGTTTACACTACGTTAGGAGGAAAT
This sequence comes from Solanum habrochaites, assembly GCA_027704765.1. Lineage (NCBI taxonomy): Eukaryota > Viridiplantae > Streptophyta > Magnoliopsida > Solanales > Solanaceae > Solanum > Solanum habrochaites. Next base: position 18,920,302 of record JAKWJA010002499.1, on the reverse strand, counting down.
CTGTTTAATGGGTGTCTCCTCGTTTTGTTTTAAACTAGCATTTAACCTTCAGTGTTTGCTTACCTCTTTAAGGATCGATTTTCCTTTCAATATGTAGTAGATATTGTTTCACTTGGCTGTTGCATCCAAGTATAGATTAATAGTTGTGACTTGTGAATTGTCTCATTTCCTTTTTGGACTAGTTTTCTGGTTATGCATATTGTCCGATTAGATAAATGTTGCCTCTTTGCTGGTTTTGGGTGCATGTTAGTTTATTGTTGTTTTGATGATGTTAAAGATCAAATCTGTAGCAGTCAAGATTCATGTGGTTACTTTGTCAATTCCATTTCAACAAAATGCTAATGTGTATTATTTTTATGTTATTTTCTTTCATGAATCTGCCCTCTTTGCCATTTGAGGTCTCTGTGAGCCTCATGTCTATTTTAAACAAATTTTGATAAGTAGGGAGTACATAAAATTGTGAACGTGTACCCATTGTTTTGAATTTTATTCTACTTCAATTTCAGCATGTCTTAACAGTTGCTAAGGCATGCTATATTTTTTTTTCTTGCTAGTTGCTCCAGTTATTGATTGTAGGTCTCTTATAAAAATATGATCACTTGATTTCTTGCCTTTACTATTCTTTAGGACATGATGATTATCTTATTTTCATTGTTTGGATATGTCTGGTAAAGCTTGTTATGAATGTTAGCTTGTTCGTGTGCACATATGTCTCCTTCACTTCGGTTAATTCGAATAGCTGAATAATAACGTTCATTTTATTTTATTTTATATTTTATTTTCTCCTCCATTAAGTTTTCCATGTCACTTTCCTTTTGGCTATTTTTTTTTACCTTTTTATGCATGTAAAAATAAGCTTGAGTCCTCGAGGACTCTATTTTATTCTCTGATTTTTTGAGAGAGTCGTAAAGACTCGATGTTTCCCTCATTCGAGTAAGCCAACTTAAATCGAAGAATAAGTTCCGGAAAAGGAGTAGCGATCCTGAATTGAAGGAAACCAAAGTGGAGGAAGTTCGAGAGAATGGGGCTATAAACGCCTAATTTTATCTCTTCAAATTTTGTATTTTAATATGTTGGCCGTAAGCCCTTGTCTCTTGTTATCGTTATTATTATTCTAGAAATTTTGGACAGGTATAAATCAAATGGGCCTAAAGCCCAAAATGAAATGTCTCCAAATACCGGTCCAGGCGAACAAAAATTGGATTTGAACCCAACTCTCTCTCTCTCTCTCCCTTTACTTTATCGTCTATTTGCTTGTCGATATCTGCTATTAGTTTTAAGTTTTGAAAAATTCAAATCTCCAAAAGACGCTTCTTTTTGTTTTAACAATATAACTAAATCGATCGTCTCTAAATAGACTTAAAAAATAAATTTTTGTAAGTCAAACAAAGCCACTTAGATAATAGGTTGATTTTCCATCTTTTAAGAATTCTAAATAAGTTCAATTAAAGTATTTTAGCCAAACAAAGTTAGTTGCGGGAAAACTACATTAGTAGGTATTTTAGGTGCCGTAAAAACCTTCCTAAAATACTAATAAGAACCCCTGAACCCCCTTTAAAATTTTCAACAGGTTTACTGTTTTAATCTGTTGAAAAAAATAAGTTTACTTGATTTTTCTTCAAAAAATTAAGTGGTAACTCTAAAAAGCATGTCTTAAAACAAATAAAATATTTTTTCCGTAAATAAAATAAAGGCTCTTTATATTGAGAGTGATAAGCATGTATCAACCTTAGGGAAGGGAAAACATATAAAAAATAAAAGAGAAGATGTTAGTAACATAATATATAACACAAGGACAAACACAATGGTTTATGAATGACCTAAAATACAAGGAACCTCGTTCAGCCAGAGGTAGGCCTAGTACGACACATAAGTGATGCACAATAATTAATTCAAGTCTATTTTGTCAATTTGGAGTTAAGTTAGAGTAAAAATCTAAACTCCATTTTGGCATGATTGGCCTGATTTAACTATCATGATCACATTGACACATAATTATGCAATTTGTCTAAAGGGTGTTGGGGACCTTTAGACGATAGGGTAGATAATAATTGTGAATTGACACCAAGGGTAAAACCACCTAGGGCTAAAGCAACATGTATGACTTAATTAAAAATTCTAAGAGTTAGCTTGTGACGTATTGTAGTTTCGCGGTACTTTCAATTCTTTTTCCTTAAGATTTGCGTGTGTCTAGAGACTTTTTGTAGTACTTTTAACATGTTTTTATCTTTGTTTTTCAGGAAATATGTCCAAACTTAAAAGGCAGAAGACAACTGAGATTTAGCGCATAGGTGACCCACGAAGGCCATCGACGGTCCGTCGTTCCATTGACGGACCTAGATGGTGACCGTTGACTGAAAGTTCAGGCATCTGGAGAAACTCGGAGAAATCTGACCAAGTGTGGTGCTATACAAGGATCGACGGACCGTCCTGTTGAATCGTCAAAAATTTAGAGATAGTCCCAGTATCCTAAGTTGAAGAAAGTCTAAGTATGGAACAACTAAAGACATCAACGAACTGTGTTGTTGGTTCGTCGATTGATTCAGAGAAGATGCCTGCTGAAGGATGAAAAAAGTGCTAAGTCTGGACTGACGGAGGCAGTCGACGGACCGTCTGTGGAGGTCATCGATTACAACTGCGTTTGGACAACTTTCTTATTCTAATTTCTTTTAATTTAGGACTATGTTTTCTATAAACAGGGTGTAAAACCTTGTTTTGGGGGTTGAAATCTATTACTATTGTTCTTAGTTTGTTTTTGGAGATTGGGTTTTGCAACTTTAACATTAATTCAATTTATGGATTTTGTTTTCAAACGATTTCTTGTTATTTGAAGTTGAATTTTTGGATTTTCTTCGAATTGTCAAAGTAAGTTCATGTTATATTTTTTAACAACTACGAATTGTGTTCTTAAATGCATTGGTAACTAAATCCACAACAAGGGTTGTGGGAACCATTGGTGACTAACAAAGTAGACCTAACTTGATAACAATTCTCAAATAGGTTATTGCTTGCATTGATAATTCTTTTGCTTAGAAGTCTTATTAACGAGTGCACGCGTTAGAACTTGCCTTGTTGCTACTTGCCGAACCAAGGAGGTAGTTAATAAGAAAAGAATTATCAACATAGATTTAGTGGGATACCATCTAATATGGCAGTATCGATTGGTGCAAAGTAATAACTAAGCCATACATCGAATGTGATGTTTAATATGAAGTAAATGTAAGAGTTAGTAGCTTATGCACACGTAGCTGGACCAAGGTACGGGGGAAATTCTCTAAAATCCCAAACCAAGAATATTGAGATACCTAACTTATTACTTTGCATGAAAAACACTAGAGAATAATTGTTATAGATAGGAATACGACGTTATGAACCTATGGGGAACACTTACACCCTAGTTTCTCTCACAACTTGATAAAAAACCAATGCTTTGCTCATGTTACTTGTTTTACTTAGAGATATTAAAAGAATTATGTTTCACAAAAACCCTCTTTTAGTTACTTGTTTTCAAAAAAAAAACTTGACTAAATAGAAGTACTTGTACACTGAAGTTAAGTCTAAACCATTTTCCTTGTGAGATCGACCCCAACCTACTAGTTGGGTTCTTTACTTGATACGACCACTTGTACTTCTTTAATGAGGTGTAATTTGAAAGTATCAAATTTTGGCGCCGTTGTCGATTGAACCACAGGTAACCGCGTGAATTGCGTCGTGCGTGACAGGCCAGTCGCTGATCCGTCGATGACTTACGGGGACTTGTCGAGGGTTTTTTTCGTCAGTCCAAAAAAGCCCCAGGACCGCCTGACCCGACCGTAATATTAAAACAAAAAACCCGTTCATGAACCGTAAAAAATTCTTTGTCAAATTCTTTACAAAATTCATGGTCCGTCCCGTTTGTTCCTTCCTTTCTCATCAAAAAACCATATTCCCCCCTTTCTAATTCATTAGATTCCTTCAAACTCCCAATTCTCTCGAATTCCCAAAACCCTCTTCTTCAAAAATTCTACTTGGTTCAAAAATCGGTTAGTGTTAAAGTCGGGCACGTAGGTTATTTCAAAAATCACTCCCCCATTCACTCCTCTACGATCTTCAGGTATTTCGATTCCATTTGCTTGATAAATTCTCGTTCATACACTGTTGGAAACAAAACTTAGAATGTGGGTCTTGAATTAGGGACAAAATTGTATGCTTGTGCTTGTTAAAATTTAGGTAAAATGTCTCTTAGAATGATAGAAAGTGAATGGGTAGTGGTGTAATCTGTTTAAAATAAGTGCAGACTTTTAGATTGGATGTGGTAGCTCTAATTATGAGCATGAACCTGGAGAAATCAAAACCCTAAGGATGAACAACTGGTTTTCATGTTGATATGTGTTGGGTAAAACTCGTGTGGGGTCTAAATGTTCTCTAAATGCTAGTTGAAATAAGGGTGTTGAATATATGTTCAAGACACCAACAGAGACCCCGTTGATGGGACCGGGGGTCGGATAGAGTCCGTCGATCGAGTAGCCTCAAAATTGTTTAACTCTGTGATAATAGAAGTGGAATACATTCCGTTGACTTATCGACGGGCCGTTCTACATGGTCGTTGTCTTTTTTGAGAGAGTTTAAAAATTATTCTACAAGTCAAACAACGGAAGTGTACTATCGTTCATCGATTGATCGACGAGCTGTTCTGCACGTCCATCATTATCAATTGTGAGGTCTATAGAATGAAAAATCTCAAGAATTTCAAAATGTCCAACGACGGACACTATTGACAATACGTCGATTCATCGTTGGCTCGTCGATTGTGCCCGTCAACCTGTACTGCAGGTCTGAATTGGAATGTGTTTTTTGATTCCTTTCTCTGTTTCGTTAGTTTTGAGTGTGTAGTAAGATTGCTATGAGACTAACAACTGCTTTACAGGTACATATGGACCTCAAACTGTACATCATTTATTCTAGGGGCAGGTCCAACTCAGTGGCACCATCCCGTCGGATGATAGGAACTTCCAACAATGAGCGAGATCCCGAATATTTTCCTCCAGGCACCCGCACCCCTACACCAGTTGCACAGGACACATTAGAAAAGAAAGAACGTAATAGTCTTAAACTCAAAAAAACTCCATTAGCTAGATAGTGGCATCGTTCTCGGGAAGTGGGGACCTACCCTACTTGAATGATGAAGAGATCAAAGCCTTCTTCAAGTCGTCTTCTCAACACTTCAACGACCGGAACCTAAAATATTGGGGAAAAGGAAGAAATGGGATTAGTACAATACTTGTACTAAGTATGAGACCATATGCACATACTTTGAAAACATGCTTAAAAAAAGGAACATTTCTTAAAAGTATGCAATTTACTTTGAAAAAAATTATGCATATTCAACAAGACTATACCAAATCACTTAGGATATTCATTTAGTCAGGCATGTAAATCACAATACCAATGACATCAAAACTAGTCAAGTGTGAAAAAGGAATATAAGGTAAGGGTTGTCGCTTCTCGTCTTACCCCCTAGACATACAGTCAAATAAATTCTACTATCAAGTCATAACCACAACTAGCATGAATAAGAGTTCATTATAGCATAACCAAAGAAAGCAATTACACATCACCCCTATCAAGTCAACAAGTACAATGACCAAGCAAAGCCCCATAACCGTAGTCAATCGAGTAACCCCAACAAGAATCATGACTAACTTCCTACTTCCCATGTCATAACATTTAAGGGTACATAACATCATACTTTAATAATGTTGATCAACACATATTCATAAGTGACAACTGAATAAACATATAGTATCAACAATGTGCAAGTTCATCAATACATATCATGTATCATTATAAGCATATTCATACATAGTAACAACCTTCTAAAGTTCCCTTCAAGGCAAACTAGTGCAAGGAATAGGTAGATTCCCATACCCCTACCTAGGCTAAGTCAACCTTTCAAGTCACCTTAGTTAATTTATACTTCATTACTTCATTTTATTTTAGATAACACTTGCCTTAACCTACATAGACCACAAGAGATCAGTGTGGAATCCGGTGTTGTAAAACTTACACCGAAGGAAGGTGGTATATCGGCCAAAGTAAAACCAAACATAAACATAGCTTTCTAGGTGGATCCACTAGCTAGTCTTCCTATGGGGGATCCTCTCATGGGAATTTATTGGATGAGTATCTCTTATTGTGGAGTCAACACCACACGTAGAACTATAGGGTGGATCTTCCTCTATGGAAAGCCGTCAACTCCCATTGTCAAGTTCACTAGGTGCTAAGCTAAAGTACTTTTGAAATGTCTATATTAATCATCATAACTTATTGTAGGTCATAGGGTCTAACCCTTGTATATTCATCGTCATCATAGTTCAATAAGAATTGCATGAGTATTGTCCTTTCATTACAATATACATAAGTGAGGTTAGCACATTAACATATTCATATCATGATAAAGCACATTGGTAAATCATTAACCATCCTTATAACATTTTCATCTTAAAACACCACCTCATCATCAATATCAAGACATTTCTATTCAATATCATACTACCCTATCCATCCTAATAAAAGTCACTCCAATACAACATCATGACTTAATCATAATTAACCACAATTTGAAGTAAAGAATGGGGATCATAAGAGTTACCAAGTCTCCTTCATAGTTCATCATCAGGGTCTTACCACAAACTCTCAATTACATAAAATTTTGTTATTACCATTCATATACTCAATAACAAAAAACAATGATAAAAAAGTCTAGAAGAATCACTAATTAACCAGATCAATATAATTCATAGATTAGACAAAATACTTAGTCAATTCACAACATTTAATTCAACCGAGATATTTCTCAATAACTAGATGAAAAAAGACTACAATTCACCCGAATTCATTCTTGATTAATATAAAAACATCATATAATAGTAATTCACCTATAGCCAAAGTCAATTGAACAATACAATCTCATTCATATCAAGATCAAAATCTAGGGTTTAAGGGGTTTTTAAGGGTCTTTCTTACAATTAGACCAATCCGTCAAGATACAGCAAAATGAGTTGCATACATGTTAATCTATTCATAAGTATCCAAAATACAAACATTAAAACAAGTCCATTCAAACATCAATTCAGATAGGATTGATAACCCATATGGAAAACTCAATTTTTGAAACGAAGTAACGAAACCCTTTAAGGAAAGATGGGCTCCAAGATGAATAGAATCCAGAACTGACTAATTGATCAGATTGATGGTGGAAATTGACCATTTGCAGACCTTAAACCCTCCCTTGCTTCATGCTTCGATGGAGTCTTCACTAGAGAGAGGAAGAAGAGAGAAGGAAGAGAGTTTTGTTTTGTGAGTTATGATTAGTCTAATAGGGTTGGGGTCTTTATATGGGGGGTTAATTAACTTAATTGGGCTTACATAATCCCCTAAATAATGACCTAACCTTTAATTAATTAATTGGAACTAATTAAAAACGTGCAGGAAATTACAGACCCCACCGACGAGACCACGATTAACGGATCGTTGGTCCATCGACAACCAGTCCCTCCTTCCGTGCTGCACATCCATAGATAAGTTCAGAGACAGTATAAAAGAGGTCCTTCAAGTAATTGGAAAAGTCTTCATCGACAGAGGAATCGATGCCCCATCGATTCACAAACGGCCCGTCTGTGGCATTCGCTGGTGACACTTTCTCTTGACAGTTTTTGCCAACTTTTGCAAGGGTCCTTCTCAAGGGCTCTTGGTAGTCCTTGGGGAGTCGTACCATGAAATTTCGACCATGAATCAACTCTAATACGTATTATATACCCTTCCACCATTTTTCATAAATTTCCGACCCTTAAAAGTAGTCAAATAGGTTAAGGTACGCTAGTACCTTTATGTACTAGTTTTTGGACGTCATGGACATTCTTGGACGTTTTGGTTTCTAGACTTCCTAAATGACTTAAATTCATTAAAATGGACCTTAAAACAGTTCCTATACCTTAGGACACTTATGTTAGGCTCTAGAACACGTCTTGGATTTCGAAATGTTACATTATCCCCCCTTAGGAACATTCGTCCCCGAGAGACACTAAAAATCCTTTGGAAGGAAGGAATAGACTCAAGACTAGCGGCCCAACCAAAAACAATAGATAACAACATCAAACATATCACTTACACAAGGCAATTCAAATATTCAATTACCACACATAAGGTTCAACGTTACATTATGAGGAACATCCTTCTCACACAACAAGAGGTCAACATAGCATTTATGAGTCAATTATGCCAAAGTTTGACTTACCAACATGCTACATATAATTTCATAAAGGCTCACCATTTCAAATGCAACAACATAACTCAAATTAAGCAAACATTGCAAATTTTTCTAGTCAAAATGCATATTCACTATAATTCATTGTAATGACATAAAAAAATGCACCTTTTGCAAAACTTCACTAAAAATCAAAGCAATTTCAATTTTTGTCATTATTTTCATTATTAGTAAGAACTACTAACCTTAGTTATCAAATAGATGAGGGTAATGGGACTTCATGTGGGCCTCAGCCTCCCACGTTGCACCCTCAACTAGGTGATTCTTCCATAATACCTTTACGGAAGCCACTTCTTTATTCCTCAATTTCTTTACTTGCCTATCAAGGAATTGAACCGGATCTTCCTCATAAGAGAGCTTATCCTTCACACCAAGGGCCTCAATAGGAAGAATAGACTCGGGATCACTAATACACTTCTTAAACATGGAAACATGAAGAACCGAATGAATGGAAGCCAATTCATAGGCAACCTTACATATCCTTTGCAAGATTTCATAGGGACCCACACAACGAGGAATCAACTTCCCTTTCTTGAAAAACCTAACCACCTCCTTCATAAGTGAAATTTTCAAATACACTTTATCACCTTCAACAAACTCTAAATCCTTCTCCTATAATCAGCATAAGACATTTACCGACTATAGGCCGTTTGCAAGTGATTCTTTTATGATATGAACTTTCTCCAAAGTATTATAAATTAAGTCGGGACCAAGAACCGAATGATCATCCACTTCAAACCATCCAATAGGAGAATACAAGGTTTCGTAAGGAACCCTGGATATGGATGGACGAAAACTATTATTATAAGCAAACTCCACCAAAGGCAAATGCTTATCCCAATTTCCCTTGAAATTGATAATACAAGCTCTAAGTATATCCTCAAGGGTTTGAATAGTATGCTCCGCTTGACCATCCGTTTGGGGATGAAAAGTGGTGCTTAGCTTCACCTTTGTATCCAACCCTTTTTTGAATAACCTCCAAAATCTAGATGTGAATTATGCACCCCTATCTGATATGATAGATAACGATACCATGGAGACATACAATTTCATCTATGAAGATCTGTCACGACCCAACCCGATGGGCCGTGACTAGTGCCCTTTTGGACACCACAGACATCTGCTAAGATAACCAATGGGAAACTAAGAAATATGGAATTTAATCAACTCACGCAAACCCCAACGTAATATATTATAAAGAGGGACATTGTCTCATAAGAGTATAAACATTCAACCGCAAACAAAATACGCGAGCAACAAGGCAGCCACTATCCAAAGCATAATAACATACGTAATCGACAAGGCTTGCCACTACACAATAAACATGATGTAACGCAGCCAACAAGGCTTCCCCTTGTACAAGCGGACATCCCATAAACAAACCATGTCCATACCATTTATCCAAAACATATATAGACAAACCCACATAATGTCCAAGACCTCTAAGAGTACAGTGTAGTGAAACTCGACGGGGACAGGGCCCCCGCCACATACCCATAGACGAGCAAAAGACTCACAAAAAGTTATGTTCCAAAACGACTGGCTCCGGAAACAGTGGGAGACTCCCCAATCAGCAGAGAGATATCCTAGGCGGGAGAATCACCGACTGTGGTGTCTACACCTGCAGATGAAACGCAAGTCCCCCGAGGTCGAGGAAAGGGGTTCCGGAGGGACAATTGTACGGAGATTGTAAAGCATAGTAAAAAGATGACAGGATTTACCACTATGGCAAGTCGAAACAACCCCCAGATATCGCTACACATGTTGTCCCCTTTTTGAGTGAAAATAATGCATATCTTTTAACTATAAGGTGCCCAGCTCCTAGTAAGGGGCTCGGCAAAACCCATCATCCGGTCATCTCCGTTCATCATCACATCATAACCATTCAATCATCACCCAATATATATATTAATATACATACCCGAACCTCTAGTTGGGCCTCGGTGACATATGCAGAACTCCGCACCAACCATTACCCGCCGGGAGGGGGACTTAGTGAAAGATAAATGACTCTAGGCACGAGCAGAAGCAGAATATAGAGCAACCATACGCAATTTAAAATCTTTCTATAACAATAGAACAATAAACGTGAACCAGCAAGGAGTTATACAAAGATTAACGTTGTATTAAAGATTATGAACCTGTAATACGATATGGAATGTAAACCTCAATGACCTTAAGAAAAAGAAGCACTACAATAGATAGAGAAATCATCATAGCCTTAGGGACATAGCCGATATATAGAGGAATAATTGTGTGGAAGCAAGAATATACGTCACCTAGAAGCTCTAGAGGTAAGTATCAAACCTGTCAGTTATTCGCTATTTTAAAAATTCATGCCAAACAAAGAGAAAGAAGGGGACAGGTTACATAACGTATAGTCGAGCCGCACGTCCAATATTTAATGATAAAGCTAGTTAATCTATAAAAAAGTAACAATAGTGCCGAATTAGATAAAAAAACATCGCACTTTACTATCTGGAAGATAGCTAATAAACTAACGATAATCACGGCACCACTTCCCATATTTTCCTTACTTTCGCACCAATCGAACCAACCTAAATATTTCCGCAATACCAAAACACATATAACCCAATGACTCATATTAAAAAGCCCTCCCCCCAAAACAGGTTTTCCGTCGCGACAACCATACGTAGCGAAAGCAACGCCAACCGAGCGATAACTGTTGTATTTTAATTCGGACAACACATCTACCTTATTCGTATTTCATCTGGAGTATCTTACTCATAATCACATTTAACATATTACATAATGCCCAAAAATAGAATTTTCCCGCAGTTTGCTTTAATCAAAACAACCCAAGCACAACACGACACCACAATAATCCAATTATGGTTTTGGTTTCCGTTCATTACTTAGCACATTCAATAACTAGTAAAAATCTCCTAAGATCGTCATGCCCCTTCTTAATATTAATGGATAATAACATGGTATTCTAATGATTAACACACCAAAGCAAGGAGATTACTAACCAAAGTATTTGCAGCTGATGGCCAAGAGTTGCAGGGTTGGTTCTCCATTTCCATGGCTTGCCAATAAGCCAAGTGGTTGAAGAAGATTGATATGCAAGAGCCAAGTGCATTTTCACTAACTTTATTTAGTTTATGGTAGTGGATTTCTCCACCTCTTTATAATAGAACGTGGAGGCAACCCACCTCTACACGTGGCACTAAGGACAGTTCCCATCGATCCTTTTTAATTTTGCCTGGTTGCAGTGGTGGGGCCCACTGGATTTAAATTAATCACTAATTAGCCAATATGAATCCCTCACTTAAAGTTTAATGGGAACTTTCATTAGGGACAAATCTACTTAATATCACTTTTGAGTAAACATCCTGCCCGAGAAACCCCATATTACTTTAATCATTTGGAGCTTAAAATATAATCTTCATTCCCGGACTTAACGTCACTAGATCATAACGCGCACTACGTATAAAAAAAAATACGAGGCATAACAGGATCATTCGGTCATTGCATAATATTCCGCTGAATAAGTAGACTTGACCGGAATAAAGTGAGTGGACTTGGTCAACCTTTCCACAATCACCCATATAGATTCATATTTCTTTTGAGTTCGAGGCAAACCTACTACAAAATCCATATTGATGTCCTCCCACTTCCAAGTAGGAAGTTGGATTTCTTGTAGTAAGCCACCTGGCTTTTGATGTTCGGCTTTCACTTTTTGGCAATTTGGACACTTATCAACAAATTCCGCTATGTCCTTCTTCAAACTTTCCCACCAAAATACTTTTCTAAGGTCATGGTACATCTTCGTTGAACCCGGTTGAATGGAGTAACGGGACTCATGAGTTTCCTGAAGAATCCGACCCTTCAAACCATCTATATTGGGAACACATAACCTCCCTTGGTACCTCAATACACCATCCCCGTTAAGGATAATGACTTATTGAGTTTACCAAGAACCGATTCCTTTAAATCCATCAATGCTTGATCAAGGTGTTGTTTGGACTTCACCTCAACCACCAAAGATGAATCAGAGTTATGATGGATCATAAAAACACCATTTAGAGAATCTTCCAACCTTACACCCAATCTAGCCAACATATGAAAATCTCTCACTAGGTATTTCATGTGTTCATCTATGTGAGACACACTACCCATGGTCTACGACTTAGAGAGTCCACGACTATATTCGCCTTGCTGGGGTGATAGAGTACACTCATGTTGTAATCCTTCAACAATTCCAACCACTTTCTTTGTCGAGATTTTAAACTTCTTTAAGTAAACGGAAATATGGGGACTCTTGTGGTCGGTCTACACCGACCATGGACATTAACAAGTAGTGACCTCATATTTTTAAGGCAAATAACACGGCCTCGCTCTAAACTCAAAGATTCAAGAGTTGGATGTTCTTTTGCAACCTTAGTTTCCTAAAAGCCATAGGCATTCCTTCCCAAGGTTGCATAAGAACACCACTCTAAGCCACTCGGGACGCGTCACAATACACAACGAGAACACTCTTTATGTAACCTCAGGTAAAGTCAACACTGGAGCGAAAGTAAGCCATCTTTCAAGATTTTGAAGTCTTTTCACTGTCTTAGACCAATCAAATTTTTTACTCTTTTGGTCAAGAGCGTCAAGGAGATTTGCAATGGACGCAAAACCAACCCAAACCTCCGATATAACCGCTAGACCCAAGAAAAATCCTAATGTCGGTTGGAAGTCAATGGTCTAGGCAATTCTAATGCTCGGTTTTTTTCCTTGGGTCAACCTCAACTACCTCATAAAGATGATATGACCGAGAAAATGCCCACGAACTCAAACCAAAATCCTTTTTCTAAACTTGCAAAATAATTGATTTCTCTTAGAAACTTTGTAAACACTTACCCCTCAGACGCTTCATGTGATCACCTCATTTTTTCCAAATCTACCAAGATGTCGTCACTGAAGACACACGACAAAATGAATTAGGTAATTGAAACCCCACTCTATTCATGAGATCCATAACGCCCACTAAGTGCAGAGGTGAGGACCAAGATTACTACGATTACATAGTGACCATATTAGTCCGAAATGCCGTCTTTGGTTATATCCTAACCTATCACCTAAGTTGGTGATAACCGATCTCAAATCAATCATAGAAAAGTATCTGCCCCTTTATGTGACATACAAGTCGTCCAATCTGAGGGAGAGAAACTGTTCTATTAGTGAACTTGATGAGTTGAGGTAAATCAATGCACATCCTAAGGGACCCATCCTTCTTCTCATAATAAAACCCGGAGCATTCCCATGGAGAAAACTAGGTCGATATGAAACCCTTGTCTAGTAAATTCTGAGTTGAGCCTCAACTCTTTCAATTCTTCGATGCATCCAGATAAGGAGGAATTCAAATGGGATTTCTATCCGATAACAAGTCGATACAAAATCAATTTCCATTCGAAGGAAATAACCGGGGAAAGAGAAAATCATTAGGAAAGCATCCGAAAATTCCCCTCAATACGGGGAACGACTCAATGGGAGGAAATTGCGGAGTCTCTCTTGGACTCTTTACTATATGATGATAAACACCCTTTTGAGATTCATTTTTTCATTGCGTCAAACGGGAGATATACGACCTCTAGGAAGAGTATTCCCACCTTCCAACTCTAAATACGGGCTACATTTGGAAAAAAGTTTCCCAAAAACTTCACCACCGCGTTCTACAATCTCAAAGGAAGCAACATTGAACCAATCCATACCCAAAAGGACATCAACATCAAGCATATCAAGTTCTAACTATCTCAACATAAGAAATTATTTTGGGCCAACATTATGACAATTTCATTGCACCCGTTTTGCAACAATGTTACTAACCAACCGGGGTAAGACACTTAAGATAAATGCAAAAAAATATCAGGCAAAATGTCAAACTTTTAGCTACTAGATGAGTAAACAAATGATAAACTAGCACCGGGATATAAAGGAAAGGGAATATACATCAATAGAGAAACTTTCAAACATATACTGTCATCATATCGGGAGAAGTGTTCTTGCTCACCCTTAGAGCGGAGAGCATAGAAGCGGTTCTCTTGGAGCCTCATTTGAACCACTTAGATTGAAGCTTGACCACTTACCTTGTCTGAATCTTCACATTTTAGGCAAAACCAACCTATGACCACTCTACCACAACTAAAGAAAAATAACCCGTTCCAACTAAGGCATTCTCAACGTGCCCTTTTCAACACTTGCACAAGTAGCATTCATTGGGTGAATAGTATACCCTGTTCCTTCTTAGGATTATGGTTAGACATCTATCATGCCATAGCTTTGGGGAACGTGGGAAGGGACCTGATTAGAAAATCCGCTTCTTAAGAAACCTAGGCTTGTCTGTATTCTCAAGCCTATTCTTTGATGAACCACACGAAGGTGAACCCTCTTAGAATTATCTACTCTGCCTCTTAGCCCTGGACTCTTCTACAGTGGGATGAACCAGTAAGACAATAAATTATATTTCATGTAGCATAGCCCGAATGACAATCCTCTTGCAAATAATTCAGACACCACCGTCACATAAAACAGGCTCATTTCATCTCAGGCTCGGAAATAAAAAAAGGAGCATATTATGACAATTAGTGATTTGAACAAAAAAATATTTCATTGAACCTTGATAATGCTCAAAAACTTACTTTCAAATAAGAGTGTACATATTTAAATTTTAAGCGGTCGTTGTCAAGTAAATTAACCCAAATATGACAGGTTGGGATCGTTTCCCACGCAGCGAAAAAGTAGACATAACTTCAATATATTATACTATTGTTCAGTTCAATTATTTCCTTGGAAAGCAAAAATGATAAAAAGGGCGGTTTTCGATTCTAAATGAATGAAAATAACAGAGAAATTAAAGGAGGAGGACAACTAACATCTTCAAAATGTTGGAGTATTAATTAATCAAAGTAAATAGGGTTTAAGTGTTCCCCCACAAATTTATAAATTGATAATTCTAAACTACAAAACAACTGTTTCCTAGTATCTTGAATGCAAAGTGATAAGTTATGTATTTCTAAAGCCCTTGTCCGGCTCAAAAAAATGTGACTAAGTTTAGTTATCATACCAATCAATACTAGCCATTGATAGTTTATACTTTAAATCTATGTTGAGAATTCTTTTCCTCTATCTACCCTCCTTGTTGGAACATAGCATAAGGTGTTTCTAACATTGTCCATCCGTTTATTAAAAAGACTTCTAAGCGAAAAAGAAAAAAGAATTATCAATACATGCAAGACACTATTATAGAAGTGTTATTTTTAGGTTAGTGTTTACCTCATATTCACCTATGATTCCCACAACCTAGTATCGAGGTTTAGGTACCCGTAGTCATAATATAAATATTTAAAATATGTAAGATAAGAACTTTCATGCACTTACTATTCAATGAGAACATAATAAGATCCAAAAGTTCACTGATTATCATCAGCAAAAAGTCACCCAACAACAATACAAAAGGTCTAAAAATATTCAAAAGAAGTCTCAAAAAAAATAAATCAAGACTCGCACAAAGAGTCTAAAAAAAATAATAAAAGTTCTAACAAAGAGTCTAAAAAATATATCAAGAGTATAACAAAGAGTCAAAAAAATAATAAGAGTCTAACTCAAAAAACGAGGTTTTTCGAAACTGGTTTATACAAAATAAAAACCTAATTAAATAAGGACTCATTTGATGGAAATCTGTTCAAAAACGCAGCGCATACAACGGAACCCTAGCGACGGATCGTCGTTCGGTCATTGATGGACCGCATGAACTCGTTCGTCCCATACTTGTGCAATTCTTCAGCTGCTCTCTTAATTACCCTCGACGGCAGTATGAATGGATCGTCACAGGCACAACGGTCGTCGAGGGTATCGTTCCTAACAACACTGAACTCTTTGGGAATTTGGGTACTAGGACTAGTCTTTGCATCTTCATGAGGAACCAGAGTTAGGACGGACCGTCATGTTACAACGGTTCTCACTCACTCGTTAACCCACCACTTGGTAAGAATGCCACATCTTTCCTTCAGAAAAGCTAAAACGACGATGCCATACAGAACGTAACGGGCAAATGAACTGTCACAAGCTCTTTAAGTTGACTTTCTTTTTCTTGCTCAAAAACCTCCGCACTCATCTTTTAATTAGATTCCTGCAAAAAATAAAGAGAACTACATAAAATTAGTTCAAAAAGGGATTTGGACACACTAACTTAAAGGAAAAAAAAAATAAAAAAAAAAAGCATTAAAAAATCCGTGACAACCACGGTCTATCAACACCTCAACTTAAATTTGTTGTTTGGTCCTCAAGCGGGAGCAATATGACTCAATACAAAATCTTTTTACAATAGATTGATGTTTATCTAAGCAATCAGTTGGCTATCAATCCTGATCATGTTTTATCATGTTTATGCATGCTAATCACTATTAGGCTGAACTATGTGGAATTAGACCATGACAGACGGACCATGCACTAACACCTATTACTCTTCAAGTTCTAACCCAGGTCTAACTATTTCCTGGTATTTGCAACTAGTTCTCACTCCAAAATTAAAAATCCTCATTTTTCCCACAATGAATTTCATTGAGTATAAGGGTTACTTTTTCAACACTCCTCTCAGAACAAATCACACTCATTCATATTATTTCCCATAAGCTTGCCCTATTTCACGGCTTAGTTCGCTATTACAACTTTTAGATAACGATAGGACTGTCGTAGCTTTTCTGTAACATAGGCTCAGGGTTTTGGTAGGATATTATTTTGGTATACTTTAGTGACTTGTTGCCCTCCTTGACATATCGGCGACATATTACGTAAACATAAATGGTACTTATGTTCGTAAGGCGCATTGCGCCCCCAATTTCCCATACTTTCCTTGATAGTTTCCCTGGTTTCTTCATTTGTTAAGTGCACTCTTATTTTCTTGCTTGTATTTCTTGTATTTTTTATTTCATTTTTATTTCAACTAATTCTGAGTTCACGTTACTTTGTTCTTCTCTCTTTTTCTTCTTTCAAACACCACTTCAAGAGCATTCCTCATACTAGCCATCCTAAAACTCATTGGCTTCGCATAAGTCAACGTACACATATCAAAAAATTGGGCGGGGTCAAGGCCTAAAAGGGTTTTTTCCTCATTAGCCACCTCAACTTATGCTTTTTGGCATAAGCTGAGGTGTACATGTCCAAGGATGGGACCAGGGCCAACACATTATTCTCAGAAAAGATCAGTTGGGGTGAAAAAAGAAAAGTCTTAGTTTAGCTCCAAAATCATTTGGCATCAAAGAAGGATAATTTTCATTTGGTTTCTTTATTTGGCTAAAAAGGGGCTATATTGAACAAGGGCCTATGATCCTTTCCTGAAGTGTCTATTACAGCTTACTTTTAGCAGGACTAACCAGGCAAGTTCTAGCCGCAGGTACAAAGTGTGGACTATTCAAATCTCTCCTCAACTCACTTGAATCTCATACTAACCAGGATTATCAGACACCTGTTGAATTTTAGTATTAGGGTGCAATGCGGTGTGGTGTACCTCTATGTCATGCTTAGAAGCTACACATTGACAATTACTATTGCCTAGTCATGCATCATTTTCATTTTATAGATATTATTTAGCCATCAGCTTTAGAATTAAACTATTACACAAGATATAGACATGCCGTTGTCAACAGAAAATAACAGTCTCTTGGGGAAAAAGAACACAGGCAGGGGAAAAACCCCAAAAGAGGATAGAATTGGCTACAAGAATTCACACTAGCACTCACTTTCCATGTACCCCAATCCCCCGACAAAGGACACAATTTTCCCAAATGCATAAAAAATTGAAAGTACAAGAGTGGTGGTGAAAGCAAACCTGGGGCGCAACGCGCAGACGATCAGCAAGCTGGTGGGTTCTGGTTTCCCGGGAACCCACTATTATTGTAATCTGGGGACACCTCAGTGAGTGTCATCAACATCAAAACACTCTCAAGTGTGTCTCCCGCTACTCAAACATTCTTGAGCGAATGCCCGCAGCAGTAACTCTAATACTCTCATCTTAACGCGCTCCTCCTCAGAAGAGCGAGCTCTCCTTGACAGCCTCCATTTATCACGGCGCTCCTTCTTTCGTGCTCGAGGCCATCTCCTCTCGACCCCTATGCCTCTTGGCATGAGATTGAGGGGGAGGTGGTGTATGTGTAATTCGGAGGAAGTGGCGATAAGGGCCACGCATCACTGTGGTCTTCAGCAGGCTCTGCAGAAGGGCCTCAGATCTAGGCACCCAGCCTCTAAGATCATGTCAAGTCTGTGCGAAAGACTGGTGACCACAGCGTGAAGGATCGACACATCCATGAGGGGCTGGTCAGCTAACACTCGCCACACAAAACGGTCCATGCGCCGCTAGAACCTCAGCGATCTTCCGCTTGCTGCTGGACCTTCTCCGCCCACGGCTCTTCTTCCTTAACAATGCCCTCTGCATCCTAAGGCGGATGTGATGCAGAAGTGATATCCATCTGTGCCTCTCATTTCTTGACCATAGCAGAGGGACCCAAAGCGGGGAAAGGGGCTGAGCGAGAGAGCTCACGGGCAGTTGCTACTACCCGGGAGGGGATTCACTTCGAATGGGGGTAGATGTCAGTGAAGCCACCTGCGTAGCGTGCGGGCCTGTGTTACAGTTATCAGCCAGATTATCACCAAGTAGAGGCAAACTTTGACGGGGCCCTTTGCGTGGAGCAAACTATTGGGCCTCATCCCTGATGATGCCGATATCAACAGCCCAGCGGGGTCTTGAGATGATAAAACGGTCCAGATAGCCACACCTGCAGGACCTTGCATAGGGAAAAATCATGCACGGGGAAAGGGTTAAGTATTTGTGACCCTTAAAAGCTCTTCTCGGCATGATCGCCTGTAGAAGCCAATGAAAATCACCTCAACCCGGCTATTATCGGCGACAATCAGTAATGGTCGATCCCATGAGCCTTATTATCAGCGGCTGTGGGGGTATGGTTGGTGTTGGTGGTTGTAGGGGGTAAGGCAGTGGGTGGACGATCAACCACAAAAACTTCGCCGTGAAGGTCAGGTGCCTTTTGATGGCTCGCTTCGTCTCGGTCACACAGTCAGCCACCATCTCCAATCAACGGACAAGTGCAGGGCCATCCACCTCTTTGGTGGTCTCTATCAGCGATGTGGGCTCACACAAGAAATGGCATCTTTACAATTTTCCACCGATAGTCAAAACTCCGGCGGTAGAGGGGTCCGATGCATCAACATCATCGCCCGTTATAAAATACCAGCGGGAGGCAGCATGAAGTATCAACCTAATGCACGTAATCGAATCTGCTCTCGTAGGGCGTTTTGTTTGGCGGGGATCCCGCCTATCAATTGATCGAAGGTCGCCGACGTAGGATGGCGTTGAACTATCGGACCACTCTTCTTTTATAACGTCCCAAGGGACCGCTTCCACTACCAGTAGTACGATGTCTGGTTGAAGAGTTGTGGATCTCTGGACATTCATCGGGAGACTTCTCGTTAAAACCCATTGCTCCAATTAAGTGTCAGTGTGTCATGACTCATTTGTCATTCCGAGCAATTTCGTAGAATAGACTTGATACTTTCCCGTCGACACACCCGGTTGGCTTTTGTCGGTTAACCGGGGGGGTGGTGAGAGCACGAGTTGGTGAAACCGGGTGTGGATCCAAACTATCAGCTTCATCAGACGAGGCATACTGTTAGCAGAGGTGGAGGGGGGATAAGGAACCTCAGGCCGAGCGGAGGGCCTTCCTTCCGACCACTAAACTCCTAAGGAGAAGACTCTCCTTCTTCATTAGAGCTGAACCAGAAGGTGTGCCGGTTAGTGTGCACCCTCATCAGACTGGGGAGGCAGAGTAGTTTTTTTTTGGAATACGCCGGACACACTTTTTGGAGTGTGGTGGACTGGCAGCACGTGCAACTCGGTATGGGGTGGAAGTTCCTGGGGGCAGGTACTTGGGGTCACGCTCATCATCAGAGCCAATGACCAGGCGGGCAAATGGGGCGACAGACTTCGATCGCCCGTGTGCGTAGACACGATCTTATTTTGGTGCCATTATAGATAGTAGTACCTGTAAAGAATCATTATTAGTACTAAAAGGAGCAAACAAGACAAGAAAAATGACACAAAATAAATTAAAAAGTTAAGATGTAATGACATTTCTATAGTAACAGTGAAACACGAGGGACCAGGTGACAGCTCGTTGTGAGTACGACGGACCGTCATGGGGTCCGTCATGTCTTACTTAAACTATGTTTATGTGGAGAACCATGAAGGAAAGTCTCTGACAAGTATGACGGTAAATGCAGGACGGACTGTCACAGGTATGACGGTCTGTTGTAGTTGTTCGTAAGAGGACACTTGGAAAAAGTATGGAGACCCTTAGGAGAGGGGTCTCTAACCGTCATAACGGTTATTTAGGACGGACCGTCAAGGGTATGACGGTCCGTCGTAGATGTCCATTGGAGGACACTTAGAAAAGGTGAGAGACCCTTAGGAATAAGGTCTCTGACAACCAGAACGGTTGTGCAGGACGGACCGTCGTGGGAATGACTGCCCGTCGCATGTGTCCATTTAAGGAAACTTAGAAAAAGTGAGAGACCCTTAGGAATAGGGTCTCTAACAACAAAAATGGTTGTGCAGGACAGACCGTCGTGGGAACGACGGTCCGTCGCATGTGTTCGTTGGAGGACACTTAGAAAAAGTGAGAGACGTTCAAGAATAGGGTCTCTGACAACCAGAATAGTTGCTAGGACGGACCGTCATGGGAACGACGGTCCGTCGCATGTGTCCGTTGGTGGACACCTGGAGAGAATTGAATAGTGGGGTGTTAGGAATGTTGGAATGGATCCAATGACGGTCCGTCGTGGGTACGACGGTCCTTCATCGGGGTCTTCTTCTGTCATTCAGTAACAGAACTGGGGATGCCCCATTCATCCCCTATGACCCAAATGGAATTATTACTGTTTTAACTTACATTTGTCTAACCCAAATACCTAGTAAACTAGCAATGCTAAAGCACCTATTTCTAGAGTTTTAACACGACAATTTTGAGGATTCTCAACCTAGGTCAGACAGAATTTGTATTAAAAAATGAACAGATCAATAAGAACTAGGCTAGTACTAATTGATAAACAAAAATTCAAAGTAAATGGGTAGAAATCAGAGACACATACCTGAGAATATGAGAAAAACAAGAGAGGAAGGTACTTGGTGATCAAGTAGAGACCCACAGCAGCAGACTCCGACTATTAGATAGTGAATTTTAGGAATTGGGGAATTTGGGGAAAATGATCGGTTGTATAGCGAAGGAGGGCTTAGTGGTTATGGTCTTTGGAAGTTGACTAGGGAGGGAAATGGTAGGTAGGAAGAAAGAGCGGAAGGAATGGGTGTGAACTGAAGGGATGGGGGTTTTAAATGTTGATTTTTTTTTTAAAACCCAGCCGGGTCGGGTCGGGTACGCTTCATTAATGATGTGAGGAGTCCTAGATGACGGATGCCGTCGCATCTGTGACGGTTCTGTTGTGGTCCTTCGCGTGTTCCCTAGTTGAAATAAAGAAAGGGACTACCTGGCATGACAGATTCATGCGCCGTCCGTCACAGGCACAACGGTGAATTCCGTCGATGTATCCGTCAGTGACTGACTTTGCAGAGTGATGTTCTGCATAATTTCCCCCCCGGTGATGTGCCTTCAAATTTAATTAAAACCCATTAGTAGAATGCTACCATTACTAAAAAGAAAAAAAAAACTATACGTATTGCGGTTGCCTCCCAACAAGCGCCTGATTAACGTCGCGACACGATGAGGACATTGGATTACTAAGCATTCATCAAGATGGTATGCCTACTATCATAATTCACCGTGCAGATGCCCAAAATAGAGTTTTATTCATTATCCCATTAACCTTAAACGCACTCCGTCCGTGGTTTCTAATTCAATGCTCCATGAGGGAATGACGTGGGTAATCAAGTAGTAAGGGCCAGTCCGTTTGGACTTGAGCTTGCCCGGCAGCAAACGCAATCTAGAACTGTCTAAAAGCACCAAATCCCCAACCATAAAATCTCGTTTTACTTTTAGTACATTATCCTTCTTAATATTTCTTTGTGGGATCTGGACGATACGATTGGAGCTCCCACTATGCCTCATGCGACCTACAAATGTTGAAGGGTCGGTTATTCATGTTCACCGAAAATTTCATCTGCCCTTTTTCATATCAACTAAGGCTCTACCGCTAGTAAGGAATGACCTCCCAAGAATAATAGGACTTCAAAATTGAATCACAATAGAGAATAAACTAAATCTGCCGGAAATATAACGACTCCACTGTACTAGCACCATGTGGCGTATCCCTATAGGACTTTTTGCTGTTCGATCAGCCATCAGTAGCCGCATAGCAGTGGGTTGGTCACCCAAACCCAATTTCTTATAATCGAGAGGGGCTTATATTTATGCTTTCCCAGACAATAATGCTTTCGCAAAAAGGTAAAATGGACCCGACTGTACAAGGAATGTGAACGCACACGGATTTCTTTCTTTTGTAGAGAGATCTTATGTAACAATAGGCACACAATGCTGCATTCTATATCATACCGAAAGTGATCGATCTCTTTCTTTGTAACTCAGAACTTTCATATACTTGGCATAACCGGGACATTTGTTCTAGAGGCTTCTACCAAAAAGAAAAATTGATAGAAAGTTGCTTCAGCCTTGTTATAAAAACGCGATTATTAACCATCCTCGGTCTTTTTCACTAATCTCTGAGGAAGGGGGGTGGTCCTAGGCATAGGAATTACCTTTTATAGGGACTTCTCATCTTTCCAAGGCATCTTCTGCTTACAAATACCCTTCCCTTTTTACCTTCCTTATCTTACCTTTCTCACGTTTCCTCATTAGACGCATAGGGGGTCAATGTTGCCTTACCACCTAGAGTAGTGTTCCATTGGTGTTGCGTCTTTTAGATTTAGGAAGGTGCTAGAAAGAGTTCCTGGTTGTCGTGGTTCACATTAAGCAGATAATTGGTCCATTGCAACTCGATCTGTTAATCAATATTGCATGTGTATCGACTTTTTGCCCAATACCGCTAAAACATCCCTCAACTCTTATGGCTCATCATAGCATCGAACATACTCATCATTTTGTGATCGCAATCATTACATGTCCCACCCTCCCTAGAGTAAGTTGGAAGTAACATCACAATTTGAGGAAGGGACATAGGCCCATTCCTATCATTCTGTTTACTTTAGTTCCCCGTTGAAGTTGGTGCGCGATTGTAGTTTCCATCTCCGACATAATGACCTCACAGTTATAGTTACAAATAGTTCCGACCTTGGTTCTTGAACTTGGCGCCAAGTATTTACTGATTTGAGCCTTGGGGCACTCGATCGGAACCCTCCGTCGGCTCATTTACCGCATAGGAATACTTCGCATAATAGCATTCATCTTTAGGTGTGGTGGTTTAGACAAGTGTTAAATGCATTTACTTCTGCCCCCCAAGTGATAGGTTTTAATACCAACCAAGTCAGTTATTCATCTGTGTCATCTCTTCACGGATCTCATCGGTGGCTGGGTGTGTGATGGAATGCACTGCAAGGTTATTTCTCCGGTACGACTTCATAGTACTCCAGCTGGCTTTATTTCGTGAGATTCTTTCGTGTAATATTTTAAGCAATCTCAGCAGAAGGACACTCACATAAGATCCATTACTATAGTGTCCAACACCGCTTTATTATTAATCATCCTGTCCCGATAGAATTATTCCTTCAGTGGACTATCTTCATACGTTGATTTGGGACGCTTCTCAAGAATGAGGGAATCACCCAAAAAACTACTGAACGGACTCTACTGGGTAGTGCCACAAGTTGTTTAACTCCTGTCTTTGTGTTTAGTTTCTTGGAGGACCGGGATGTCGCGTGCTAAGAAAACATCCATTAGTTGGTTCCAAGTGAAAATTGGTGTAACTGGAAGGGAGCTCAGTGAACCTTATAGAAGCCTCTCACGTAGTGAGAGAGGAAAAATCTAATCTATTACATCCAGCCAAGTCTGGCCTCCCTACACAGCTTGTACCACTACCTTACCTTAGACTAGATGGGCATGTGGATCCTCGAAGGTAGCACCTGAAAAAACAAACTCTGGTAGTGAGACATTTGCACAGGTACTAGTTACAACGAAGGTGGGCGTGTGGTGGTTAGAGAGGATGAAAGTGGCACCATCGGAGTCTGCTATGTGGTCATAGCCGCTGTATTATTCTTGCGGCCGTGGAGCATTGATTTTGTCCCTCTGTATGGTGTTACCCGAGCATCGGAGAACAACTGACCATGAAATCAAACATGTAGTGGGAATCTTATGGTTTGGGATCATCATTATTGATTCCCAAGTTATCGATTCATGTGTGCATGGGAAAAAAGGGTTTCTATTGCCTCCGTGTATTTGGCATATCAGGAGGATGGTGCTGCAAGAAATAAAAAACACTAAAAGAAAGGTTAAAAAATCAGAATATTGACTAAACTATAATAATAAGTTTAAGTTAAAAATAAAAGTATTTTCCCCGACAACAGCGCAAAAATTTGCTACGGCTCAAACTTACTTCTCAAATAAAAAAGTTAAAGCCGGTGTGTCAAAGTAAATAACCCAAACTAATGAGGTTGGGATGTTCCCACGAGGGGGGACAATAGGTTAGACTACTTCAATCAATTATTAATCTTGTTAGTCAATTATTCCTTGGAAAGCAAAATGAAGAAAAGAGGGTACGGTAATCTATTCTAAATGAATGAAAATTACTCGCGAATAAAGGAGACAAATAATAGCTTCAAATGTGGGAGTTAATAAATTAATCAAAGTAACTCGGGGTTACGTGTTCCCCCATATCAGGTGTTGTTCATAACTTGATAATTCTAAAATCTAGAAAACAACTCTTTCCTTAGTATCTTGCATGAAAAGTGAAAGTTCTTGGTACTGTTTCTAAATCCTTGGTCCGACATATTTAGAAAATTTTTACAACTCAGCACTGGTCCGGCTACGTGGGTTGTAAACTAACCCTTACCTTTACCTAATATTAAGCTCATATTGATAATTTGACTAAGTTATACCTCGTACCAATCAATACTAGGACTATTAGATTAGTTACTTTTTAAATATATGTTGATAATTCGTTTCCTCTTAATTCTACTCCTTGGTCGGCAAGTAGTTATTAAGGCCGCCTGTTCCAAGTTGGCCATCCGTCTATAAAAAGACTCTAGCGAACAGAATAAGATTATCAAAACATCAAGACACTAATGCTAGAATGTTATTTAGTTAGGTTTTACTCTTCATCACCTATGATTTCCACAACCCTAGTTATCGAGTTTACTTACCCCATAGTCTTATATCATATTCAAATATGTAATATAAGAATTCATGCACTTACTTCAATGAGAAAGAATAAATTCAAAAGTTTACTTGATTAATCAGCAAAAGTCACCAACAATCAATTATAAAAGTCTAAAACTATTCAAGAGTCTCAAAATAATCAAGAATCTCACAAAAAGTCTAAAAAATAATCAAGAGTCTAACAAAGAGTCTAAAAGACAGTCAATAGTCTAACAATGAGTCTAAAAAATAATCAAGAGTCTAACCTCAAAAACGAGGTTTTTCAAAAGTATTTATAAACAAAACAAATAAAAACCTAATTAAATAAGGACTCTATTGATGGACAATATGTCAAATGCGGGGTGGATGACGGACCTAGCGGACGGATCGTCGTGGTCCGAGGACCGTACATGGACTCCAGTCGTCCCAATATTTGTGCAAATTCTTCTGCTGTCTCTTCATTACCCTCGACGACAGGTATGATGAATCAGCACAGCACAACGGTCGTCGAGGGTCTCAGTTCCAAAACCCAAAAACTTGAACTCTTGGAATTTGGGTAATGGGACACTTCTCTGATCTTCACACGTTCAGCAGGATCCGATTTTCCCACATCATGTGTATACGACAGCCGTCACTCACTCCGGAACCCCACACTTGGTCAGAGTTTCCCATCTTCCTTCAACAACTGCACTACGATTTGCACTACGGACAATCACGGCACGCGGAACCGTCACAAGACTCCGCTCCCACAGAACACACCTCTCAGCAACATGCCACCACCCGCGTCCATGCACGCCCCACCTAATAATTCCCCTGCCTATTTTAACGCTCTTTCGTCAAAACCCACAAACCACGCCCCGACTACACTACTTATTCCAGCCAACACCACTAACTATTCCCAAGACCCTACCCTCCACCCTCGCATTTCATTATCAATAACTTCAACACATCCCACACCCAACCCTCCAATCCCTCTCGTCATACCTAGCAACCACACCAATCCCACCCCCTCACTAACATATCCCTCGAGACTTCTGATCCACCAACCCTTAAAATAGAGAATTTTAGAACTTTAATTCGCCGCATTACCGCCTTCCGTCGCCTCTCACGAAAATCTTATGCTCATTATCTCCCTCCCCTTCTTCTCATACCTCAACCTCCCGCGAGCACTATTCTCACCCTCCCCCTTTCTTCCTTAGCTTCTTCCTTCTTTTTTTTTTCTCGTATGGTGGTACTTTTCTGTATTTTGACAAAAACCTACGCATTCATCTTTATACAGATTTCTTGCAATAAAGAGAAAACTACTAAAAATTAGTACAAAAAGGTTTTGGACACAACTAAACTAAGAAAAAAAGGCATTTAAAATTAACCATACGTTTTGATAATACGTTTTATTATCAACACTCATATCTCTTGGGGAAGGTTTGATTAACTCCAACACGTCGCTTCCTTTCTTATTTACTTAGAATGAACCGATCAAGCAAAATCCTCTTGGAACACTTCCCAAGTCAAGGGTCCACCTCTTAAGGCCTACTAGGTCCTCCATTGGACGTATCATGCTTGAACCACTTCCTTGAGTTGATAGGTGACTAACTTAAACTTTTTACTAGTAGAAAATCCCATAGGATAGATGATCTTATAGACTTACTGAGATTAACTCTTGGGGGGTCATTTAACCTTGGAAACCATAGATCTTAGGTAGGGGTCTAGTGGAAATCCCTTTGACGGGAGGCCATGGTAGCAACTTGTAGATGAACTCGGGGTACAACCTCCCGATTAGCTTGGGTCATCATGGCTTGGGCTTGAGTAGTGGCGTCTTGTGCTTGGGTAGTAATGACTTGGTCCATTTGGAAGAGAGCAACCCTTATGTTCTCATCCGCCAAAGGAGGAGGATTCACCGGAGCTTGGTCATCATTCAAATCTCCTCAAGAGGAGGAATTTGATCACCACGGGGAGGAACTGCCGCATTGGCAATCTCTTCTTCTAGTCTTCAAGCCGCATTTCTTCAGGTATTGATTGCCTATAATCACAACAATAGGATTAGATGCAAAATCACATAGAGCTAACACTCCAAAGGCACGATATTGGAATTCCAAGAAAGTGAGAGTTTCCAAGACATCACGTAGGTTCCTATCCATAAGTGTGACGCGCTTCACAATTATGAATACGAACTTACATAGAAGTGATTGAGAGAGACATTGACTCAACCCCATGCTTTGATACCAATTTTGTTACATCCGGGAATACACCCTAGACGTAACCGGCGTCGTTGTCCTCTTTGAGGCCTAAGACTAGTCTCTTAGCTTACATCATTACATTAATTAGTCAAATTTAGCTGATAATTTAAAACTTCTCATTACATCTACTCAGAGGTTTACATAGACCTCTACATACACATAGTATATATATATCGAGTATAAATAGACCCTTAGTATACGAAGATTACTTGGTCTTCTACTTTTATTGCACATAAGTATATAAAATATAAGATAGTCATAATAATTGTCTCATCTCATAACCATCTAATAAGAGTGTAAGAACTTGGACATAACCCATACATCAATATAAGAATGCCTTACATGAGCTATACAATGTATCATACTACATAGGAAAAGAAAGAACGTAATAGTCTTAAAATCAAAACAACTCCATTACCTACATAGTGACATCGCCCTCGGGAAGTGAGGACCTACCCTACTTGGATGAATAAGAGATCCAAGACTTCTTCAAGTCATCTTCTAAGCACTTCAACGATCAGAACCTAAAATATTGGGGAAAGAAAGGATTATAGGGTTAGTACCACCATTGTTCCTAAGTATGAGACCATAGTAACCTACTTGAAAAATGCAAAGACAAAAGGGATATTTCATAAAGGTATGCTTTTACTTGAAAACACTTATGCATATTCAACAAGACCATACCAAATCCACTCTAGGAACCATTCATTTAGTAAGCATGATACATCACAAGGACCAACGAAATCAAACTAGTAAGTCAACATCCATAATCATGTAATTAGACATATCGTTCAAAGAATTACTATAAGTCATAACCACAACTAGCGATGAATAAGAGTTCATTATAACCTAACAAAAGAAGACAATTACCCATTAGCCACTTAAAGTCAACAAGTGCAAGACCAAGAAATCCCATACACCCTACTCAATAAGTAACCCAACAAGATCATGACTAACTTCTTACTACCATATCATAACATTTAAGGGTACATAAATCATACTTTCAACATATAGACCAACACATATTCATAGTGACACCAACTAAAACATATAGTATCAAAAAACATTGAAGTTCATCAATACATATCATGTATGGACATAAGCATATTCATACATAGTAACAACCTTCTAAAGTTTCCTTCAGGCAAAATAGTGCAAGGCAAGGTAGAGTCCCATACCCCTACCTAGTCTAAGTAAACCTACTCCAAGTCACCTAGTTAGTTTCTACTTCTACTTCTTTTTATTTTAGGAAAAACGTCGTGCCTTAACCGACATAGACCACAAGATCTCAAGGTGAATTCGATTGTTGTAAACCTACACCGAAGGAGGTGTTTTGGCTCTCTAACAGCCAAAAGTTAAAAACCAAACATAAACATAGCTTTCTAGGTGGATCCACTAGCTAGTCTTCCTATAGGGGCAACATAGTTCAAGAACTAAAATATAGGTATAATACCTCTACATACCACTTGGAAATCGGGGACTCTTCTCATGGGAATCCATTGGATGAGTATCTCTCATTGAGGAGTCAACACTACATGTGGAACTATAGGGTGGATCTTCTTCTATGGAATGTCTTCACCTCCCATTGTCAAGTTCACTCGGTGCTAAGCTAAAGTCTCTTTTTAAATGTCTTTAATGCCTTTATTAATAATCATAACTTATTGTAGGTCATATGGTATAACCCTTGTATATTTTATCGTCATGATAGCTCAATAAAAATGGCATGAGTATTGTCCTTTCATTACAATTCATATAAGTGACGTTAGTATATTAGCATATTTATATCATGATAAGGCACATTGGTAAATCATTCACCATCCTTATAACATTTACATCTTAATCGACACTCACCATTAATACATCAAGGACATTTCAATTCGACATCCCGTATCCATCCTAATACAAGCATACTCTCAATACAATATCATGACTTAATCACAATTCGCAACAATTGAGTAAGGCTAGGGATCATAAGACTTCCAGTCTCCTTCATAGTTCCATCATCAGGTCTTCCACAACTTCATTACATACATCTGGGTATACATCATCATACTTCAATACAAAACATGATAAAAAGTCTGAGAGCCTAATCCATTCAATACTAATTCATAGCTTAGACAAGATACTTAGGTCAATTCACAACATACTTCATCATCTAAATCATCTTCTCAATAACTAGCACGAAAGACTACAATTCACCCTACTTCATTCTTGATTAATGTAACAACATCATATAATAGTAATTCAACATATATCTAAGTCAATTGAATCAATACAATCTCATTCATATCAAGATCAAAATCTAGGGTTAAGGGTTAAGGGTCCTCTTCTACAAATTAGACCAACCTGTCAAGATACGTCATAATTGATTTAGAATACATTTTAATCAATTCATAGTATCCAAAATGAATCATAAACAATTCAATTCATAACATCAATTTCGAGATTGGATGTAACCCATATGAAAACTCAATTTTTGAAATAGATTTCATGGAACCCTTTGAGGAAAGAGGTCTAAAAGGTGAATTAGATCCTATACCTTAATTATTGATGAAGATTGATGGAGGAAATTGACCCTTTTCATCCCTTAAACCCGCCCCTTGTTTGGTCTTCAATGGAGTCTTAACGAGAGAGAGAAAGAAGAGAGAAGGAAGAAAGTTTTGTTTTGTGAGTTGTGATTAGTCTAATGGGGTTGGGGTCTTTATATGGGGGGTTAATTAACTTAATTAGGATTCCCTAATTAACCCCTTAATTAATTAATTGGAACTAATTAAAAACGTGTAGGAAATTACAGTCCCCATCTACGAGACCACAATCGACGGATCGTTGGTCCATCGACGGTCAGTCCCTACTTCCGTGCTGCACATCCGTAGGTAAGTTCAGAGACTGTGAAAAATAGTTCCTTCAAGTAATTGGTCTAAGTCATCATCGACAGAGGCATCAACACCCCTTCGATTCACAAATGGCCCGTCTGTTGCATCCGTTAGTGACATTATCTCTTGATAGTTTTTGCCAACTTTTGTAAGGGTCCTCCTCAAGGGCCCTTGGTTGGTCCTTGGGGAGTATTACCAGAAAATTTCAACCATTAATCAACTCTAAACGTGTTATACACCCTTCCACCAATTTTCATGAATTTTCGACTCCTAAAAGCTATTCAAATAGGCTTAGGTACGCTAAAACCTCATTGAACTAGTTTCCGGACATTATGGACGTTCATGGACGTTTTGGTTTCTAGACATTTTAAATGACTTATATCCATTAAAATAGACCTTAAAATAGTGCCTAGACCTTACAAAACTTATGTTAGGCTCTAAATCATGTCTTGGATATTCGAAATGTTACATTATCCCCCCGGGAACATTCCTCCCGAATGACACCAAAAATCATTTGAAGGAAGTAATAGACTCAAGACGAGCATCCCAACCAACAACAATATATAAAAACATCAACCATATCACTTATACAAGGCAATAAAACTTCAATTACCACACATAAGGCTCAACATTACATTATAGACATCCTCTCACAACAACAGAAGCTCCAACAAGAATAATGACTCAATCATTCCAAAGTTTCAACTTAACCAAACATAGCATATATCATTTCATAATGACATCACCATATAAAATTCACCACATCCTCAAACAAGCCAAAATTTCAAATTTTCTAGTCAAAAGCCGCATTTCCACTATAATTCTTGGAATGAAAAATAAAACTGCACCTTTTGCAACTTCACTAAATTCAAAGAAATTTAATTTTTTTGTCATTATTTTTCAGTATTAGTACTAACTACTAACCTTATGTTATAAATGAGATGAGGGTAACTGGACTTCATGATGGCCTCCCATGTGGGCACCTGCACCTAGGTGATTCTTCCATAACACCTTTATGAACCACTTCTCTATTCCTCAATTTTCTTTACTTACGCTATCACGGATTTGAATCGGAACTCCTTCTAAATTTAAGCTCTCGTTCACACCAAGACCCTCAATAGAAAGACTTAGACTCGGGGTCACCAATTCCTCTTAGCATGTGAAAATGGAAAATCGGATGAGCCGAAGCCAATTCACAGGAAGTTTCACTTCCTCGACAACCTTAGAACCCTTTGCAGATTTCAATAGGGACCCACATAGCGAGGACTCAACTTCCCTTTCTTGACAAACCTAACCACCCCTTTCATAGCCGAAATTTTCAAATACACTTTATCACCTTCTTCAAACTCTAAATCCCTTCTCATATGATCGACATAAGACTTTTGCCGACTTAGGACATTTGCAAGGTATTCCTTATAATATTAACTTTCTCCAAAGTCTTATAAATTAATTCGGGATCAAGAATTGAAGGCTCGCCCACTTCAAACCATCCAATAGAAAACCTGCATGTCCTACAATACAAGGCATCATAAGGAACCATGGATATGGATGGATGAAAACTATTATTATAAGAAAACTCAAACAAGGCAAATTCTTATCCCAATTTCCCTTGAAATCAATAATACATGCTCTAAGCATATCCTCAAGTTTTAAATAGTACGCCGCGCTTGACCATCCGTGTAAGAAACCAAAATGAGCTAGTTTTATAAAGCCTAACATGTCTGTATTAAGCTTATAAGGTCCTAAAATTACTTATAATATGGTTTAGAGGCAGTATGTAAAGTTTGAAGTGATTTGGAAGTGGAACGTCAAGGGACGATCAAAACGTTCGACGACTAGTCGTCTATGTGCCTCATGTATCCATGTGTGTTTATATATAGTGTTCATGAGTTTATTAAGTCTTAAAATGATATATAATGATATTTATATATGGTATATGATGTTTTGGGAAGTTTGGAGGTCAAACGACCAAGAACATCCAATGCGTTCGAAAGATAGCCCTTAAGACGCTCAATGTGTGTCTTGATGGGTCCTAGCCGGTTTGGACGACTTTCAGGTGTTTGTTTTGGGTTAAACTTATGTGGAAGGTCTAAAACTTATTAAGGGTTGTATTTATGTGGGAAACGTTCGGGTACCACTTCTAAAGGGCCCTACAAGAAGGACCCAAGGCTGGTCGAGACACTGCCTTGGCAGTGTTAATCGACGGACCAAACGACGGCCAGTTGGTCAACCAACGGTCCGTAGGTGAGGTCTCATCGATTGGTACTTAGCTTGCGCATATATCAAGCCAAACTTTGGCCAAGGAAAAAATGATGGAAGCAAATGCACGGCCGGTCGACTGACCAACGGTCAGTATATGGGTCCGTCGATCACTACAAGAAAAAAGGTCTTTAGCAAAGGGAAGAATGGTCGTTAAAAGTCAAAATTTGGTTGCTAAATATCAATGGCAACCGGAATGAATCCGGTCGTTGCCGGTCGTTAAAATCTCCATCGTTAAAAGTTAACGACCGAATTTCATTTGGTCCGTAAAACTACTTTCATCGACAACATAAATTCTGGTCGTTATACGTCCTTTTTAGCGACCTAATTTTCCCTTAGTCCAACTTCTTCTAACGACCGTTATTCCTTTCGTTAATCGTAGGTTAGTTCCAATAAAAATACTATTAATGGCCAAATTTTTCGCCGTTAATGACCGTTTCAATATTGTATAATGATGGTAGTCATAAACGAATTCCAAAGATTATTTTCATTTTCTATTATACGAAAAAATATACTAGTGAATCACATTAATTATATAATTTATGGAAACATTTGCAAATATATGAAACAATTTAATTCATCATATAAAACTTCATTGTTATTACAAAAACTAAATAAATAAAGATATATCAAGTGTCTGACAGACTCCAAATAGGTTTTTTTTTTTTTTTTTATGTTTTTATCACATCCTCACTAAGAAAAAAAGTTCCAACATATAGAAGATACAACAAAATATTTATCTTTTCGCACCACCCTTAACCGAAGTAAAAGTGCTCTTGATCTTCAACTTTCTCCGTACTTTCTTGAATGACACCCTTAACCAAAGTAAAAGCACTCTTGATCTTCAACTTGCTCCATACATTCTTGAACGACATATTCAAATGCTTGAGCTTTAAACAAAAGAAGTTTATGTCAATTAGAACAAAGTATAAACTTCGAAGTTGCAACTATAATGTGCATGACAATATGCTAGGAGAATACATTTTGAAGTACATATTGTTGTATAACTGTAACACAATTTAGGATCAAAAGGACAAAAAGAAGGATGGTATCTAAATAAGAAAAGAAATATATTGTAACAGAAAAAAAATATAAGTCTTAGCTTCCAAAGCATTGTATTGACTTGATCAAAGTAACCAATCACAATAATTTGTGCATCTGACGTTGACAATAATTCAGCTTCGGAGCAATTTTCATATGCATCTCAAGTTGAGGCACACTAAGCATTGAAAAGATGGGCAAAAGACGCTACTTTGTATTATTCTATAAATAGTATTTTATAGACAACCACATATTCTAGTAATTAGAACAACATTAAAAACAAGTAGATCACTTTATTCATATCCTTGACAACTTCATTTTCTTTTTACATTCACAATAACAGAACCCATATCAAAAATATTTCCAATGTTTGAAATCGTGATAACAGGACACGGTATTCTCATCAAGATCTTAGTGTTTATTAACCTGGAAAGGATTCAACAAACATAAAATGCATGAAAGTGATGAGGACTTTATTATCTTTTTTAATTATCCTCCTTCGGAATGTTATTATGCATTTAACTTCCACAATTTTCACAGATTCCAAACCATTACCACATTCACTGCCACCATAGCCTTCACGACCAATATTTGTAACCTAGTTCCTCCACAACAACTACAATAGAAAAGGGATCAATAGGGATGAATGGCATATTAACAAATCAAAACACATAGCTATAAGTCCAACACAATGACAAGCATATAAATCAACACAACTTCATTACATCAAAATCTAACACTTGAAGGAAATCAACAGTTAAATACATCGAATATTTTAAAATGAACAACTAAAAACTAAGAAAATAAATTGGACAGACAAACGTTTAACTCGTAAAGTGAACTTATTCAACAGAAACTATAGGTTATAAGGAAAATTATATGTTTCCTGCAAGGATCAACCAAAGAACACATAAGTAAACCCTATCACAATATTATGTTCATCTTAACTATATCAAGCTACATCTAAGTTTATTTCTTTACCCCTCAAAACTGATTTGTTTTCTCGAGAAAGAAGCTATCCACAAAAAGAAAAAGAGAAAGATACTTCATCACACATTTGAATATGGCTATCACAAAACACATCCAACATTTCACAAGCGTAGCAGAGATGTCCTGGTCAACTCGACCTCCATATTAGGAGAAGATTAATTTCCATTAGATTTGGTTTAGGTCTACAACTATATTAGTGTACATCAACTAAGACGAAAACACTTTTTATGTTGATTGTCTTTTCACAATCAAATTGAAGTACTTTGTAGTAATAAAACCTTATAGAACAAACCAACAAATATATACATACATATATATACACATAGATATACTTGCATAGAGTTGCAATTACCAGGTTTAAAAGATTTATAACATCGGCATGTGTGTTAGATTTGTGAAGAAAAAATTTCTTCAATTTGAGGGTTAATTAGTAGGATCAGTATGTGATTATTGTCAAACATGGAGCCCTAAACCCTTCTGTTTGAATGTTTCAATAGTGGCCATATGGAGTTGGTCTCTAGAGAAGTATAAGCAAGTTATGGGAGGAGTTCTCTCAACACAAACACTTAATAGCACGGAATGGAAACATATTAGTTTATGGAGAGAAATGGATAAGGAAACTGCCCTTTAACGGTTGCTTATCCTAAAATGTTCCAGATAGCAAGGGAAACAAACTCTATGATTCAAAAATATAAAAAAGGTAATTATTGGACCATCATCCTCAAAAGATACATACAAGATTAGTAAATGGAGGAGTTGGTAAGTCTACTAGCACCCAAACCAAACAAACTCCTTCCCTGTCTCATGAGTGCATCAGAAATTAAAAATAATTCATTTACTAACCTGTTGAATTGGACCATCTATTTATCACTTGATGATGGCGGTGTTGAAGGATGACCAA
The DNA here is from genome assembly GCA_027704765.1 of Solanum habrochaites. NCBI lineage: Eukaryota > Viridiplantae > Streptophyta > Magnoliopsida > Solanales > Solanaceae > Solanum > Solanum habrochaites. Next base: position 18,884,363 of record JAKWJA010002499.1, on the reverse strand, counting down.
GCAATACTCTTGTAAGTTTTTCATATTTACTCTCTAGCTCATCCATGTGTTCACAATTATTCTTTAACTCATCCATGAGTCTTTTTTGTGATTCATCCTATTTTCACATGCATGTGGTCCTCCTCCACACCCCGCCTCAGCTGTTCCAACCTACTTAATTTCATAAGAGAATTATGCTTCAACTGGAAAACATACAACAAAATCAGATGTATACAACTATGGTGAGGTTCTTCTAGAGATATTCATAGGCTATTTACCAATTAATACAAAGTTGCTTACTAGAGAACGTGTAATTGTCATATGGGTCAAAAACTAATCCTACACAATTCCAAATTGTTTATATGATTGTAGGTGTTTTTTGATGAGTTCTACAAATGCGGGGACCCCATGGTTCCTGCAGAGTGCTCTCGTCAAGATACAATGGGAGTACAAACCATAAAGTTTCTGGTCAGGTGGTAGGTAAAAGTGAGTGTCCTAACTAATAAAGAGCGTAACGGATTGATGTTTCAGTATCTCACAATGGCATGGACCTGGTACCGAGGCAGAGTTTCCTCCATTCAAGAAAAAATACAATATGGTTACAGCTTTAAGCTTGTCACGTCCGAGGTGGGGTGGTACAGGCATAAATTTACTACCACCAATCACGATGGAGAGGGTGTTTGGTCACGGATAGTAACTTTTATTTTGTACTTTAGAAATGCCAAACCCATGTTTATTCATGTATTAAAAGAAGAGGGAAGTCAGCCAGCAAGCCTTTTAAAAAGAACTCTATATAAGTTTGCAAAGGACCTGGTTCCCGCAAGAAGGGACCTGGTACCTCCTGCAAGGACTGTGACGTGAAAAGGACGAAAAGACAATGGATCATCTTTGATCCGGTAGGTGCACAGCTTTTCCTTTTTCCAACACAGGACTTCACCAATGGGATTACTTCAACTAATTTGTGGGAATTATATAATCTTTTTCCAACAAACACAAATTTAGACTTGGAAAATACACTTGGATTTTCCTCTCCTCCAAATTCACAAGCTTGAACAGAAGGCCCATCTCAAGGAAGAACATTGCTCAACGCAACAGAAGACCTGATGAGTAAAGAAGACTCTTTGTGTCATTTAGAGCTTTGTGTTATTACTTACACATTGTAAATACTGTTCTTAATCTATAAAGGATTAGCATATATTCGTTTTGGGTTTGTAGAATTCCTAAATCAGTTAAGGCTACTGATTTAGTGGGTAACAAACATTTGGTTTGTTTTAGTCAAATTCTAAGTCATCTCGATTTAAAAGGTGGTTGAGTGGGTTGGGTTTGATCCCGCTTAGGCTCTGCCTTCATCAAAGTATAGGTAGATTACTTGATCATGAGATTAAATAACTGTTTTCCTCACATTGATTTAACCTGAGTTTGCGTTTTGCTTGAGAAGATTAGTGAAGACGGTTTTTTAAATCATGTGCAACAAGGTCGTGGTTTTAATCTCCCTTGAGAACGATGTTTCCACGTCAACGGCTTGTGTTGTGTTCTTTATATTGTTTTAAAAAATCTTCAGCACTGTTCTTGAAGAAAGGGTTAAGAGATGCCAAAGGGGGGATTGGCGGATTAGATTGTGGTGGTGTGGCAGAGTGAGCGGGATGCCCCCGTGCGAGTAGGCTAGATGAGTGTGGCCAGCACCCGCCCGATCAGAAGGTTAAGGGGTGATCTAGTATGGTGGGAGACGAGTAGGGTTGAGTGTAAAATGCTTGTGTCAAGGCACCCTGGTCCGTTGACTGGTAGTGGTCCTACTATTCCAACAAGTGGTATCAGGCGGTGTCTCTATCTTGTTACCACCAAGAGATAAGTTCCGGACGAGGACATGGCGTCGACTATTACGATAAAGCAAGAATCAGTCTCTCCCACAAGACCTCCATTATTTGATGTAAGCTCTATTAATCTATGAAAGATTCGGATGAGAGACTATCTCATGGCTGAGATGAAGTATGGGACTCATATGTAAAGGTCCTTATTGCTAACTATGAAGGTTAAGAAAATAGGAAGAAGGTCCCAGAGTCATTCCCAAAACTAGAAAACAATTTTAAAATGCTCTGACAGACTATTCCAAAAATCAAGCAAGGAAGCTATGATGTGTGGCCTTAGTATAAAATGATACGATCTGATTTCATCTTGGGAATCAGTCCAAGTAAATTTTGGGATCTGTAAAAACAACTTATGAGGGCATCATGATAAATAGGAAATCTAAGCTAGAATCATTCTTTTCTCCCCGTTTGAAGATTTCACCATAATGATGGTGACTCATTCATGACGTGCTCACCAGATTCTCCACTACTATGAGCTCATATTTCTTGAAAAACCTGTTCCTATTCGTGAATACTGCAGAAGTCAAGACAAGAAATGGGACCAAGATGTCTGTCCACTAGTATAAGAGAAGTCTTCTTCGGGCAGTAAAAAGAGAAATGGTTGCATGGGGGAAAAATCTATAGTGAATTTAGATGATTCTGAAAACACAATATATGGTGTGTTTTATGGAAAATTCAGACGAGTAAATTCTCGATGAAAAGGTAACTCTATCTTATTTCAAGCAAAATCGTTGACTCTTTTTCTTACTAGTAAGCTGAAAAGTTTGTTTGTTTTTTGTTGTATTCCTTGATTTGAAAGTAAGATTAAAGTGAGAAACAAACCTAGACATCTTTTAAGAGTGGAAAAATTGCTTAGTTGCCGCAAATTCTGATATTGAAAGTCAAATGTGTTGTTCTATAGAAACTGAAAATCTAGAACTAAAAGGCGATAAAGGGGCCGACTACTACAATTTTTTAAGGAAAGAATGATGCTAGCAGATTGTACTGTAGCCTATGAAAATAAAGCTCGTGAGCCATACTACTGGAATGAAAATTAAGCTGTGGCTTTCGATAGAATCATGCATGATGTAGAGGAAACCCGTGGATGCGGAGCGGTATCGAAGTAGGTGATGAAGACAGACTGGCGTATGGGGAGGTGTCCGCGATTTTTCCGTGTCAAAGGAACGTTGAAAATTCCTCAAATGGACTAATCCTCTAAGATCCTTACAAATATACTCGGTCAATGAAACAACATAAAAAAGAGATATAGCTCTGCAAAAGAGATGTCCTGCTTGTTACAGTATTGTGTAGAAAAGTTCATCAACTATCCGAAACCACGGATTTGACTAAGCAGGGATCTGGTCCTGTTTATGGCCACAAACAGAACTTGCCGCGAAGAAGAACCTGGTCTTGCTTCCGGTTTCTAAGTTTTGAAAATATCAGTCTGCCTCACTGGACAAAGATTTCGCTATCACTCCTTATCGCTTACTGGGACTTCAACTAAAGTGGGTTCCCAAGGCTAATCACGTGATATAGAATTCTTGTGAGAGACAGTGGCAACAACCAGTGTCGATTCATTCAGGGTGGATGCTTCAAGGGGGAAGATCAAGCACTGTACTTCCTCGCTCTCAAGGCACTTCAAAGTGGAGGTTTTCATTTGGTGATACAAGAAAGTCTCACTGAACTTTACTGGTCCGCAGTAATAATGTTGAGGTATGACACAAGAGACTTGCTCAAATGTGTGTGTTTGCTTTGCGCACAAACCTTGTTGGGGGAGCCTGGTCCCATTCTGGCATGAAGGATACTTGCAGTGTACAAAGGGTTTTGACCTATGTTATAAGAAGCAATGATCAGAATTCCTTCAGATGAACACAGCATAATTTTAATCGTTCCAAGAACTTTGGATGAAGTGGTAAAAACTCATGTTGTGTGGCCATAATGATGATTTTGAGAAGTGATCTCAATATTGAATGAAAGAATATTGTGGTACACTCTTATCCAGCAAGCTTATAGGGGTATACAAAACTGGTCATGTGTTTTATTGATGAGTCTTTAAGAGTTTGCGAAGAAACAGTCCCTGAGATAGGAAGAGTTGCTTCATAATCAGAGAGATGGTTTAAGTAGCTGAGCTTGCTGAAGAGATCCTCTTCATGAATCCAACAATCTCAAAGAAAATATGCAGTTGATAACCTGATGAGGGCTCTGGTCCTCTTAGACATTTCTGAACAAGATGAGCAAACGTTTCCAAACCTGATAATGTGATTTTGAAGGTTGAGAATGAAGAGCTAATCCAAGCCCGTTGAAAGAAGCCAACTCTGTATAGTCGTTCCCCAACAAGAATGATCGGTTGTCCAAGTTAGCTTTCCTCAAACAATGTCTTCAAGATAGAGCTACAGATTTAGCACACCTTTAAAGGTACCCTTGTTGTCCAGAAAAGCACATTAATGAGCTATTCACAACTGGCTTAAAATATTTGAATTTAGACAATGATAAAGAGGATAATGTCATCAAAGCTTTGTAAGAAGGAAGATCAAGTGATACATCTTCACTTCAAGCTCTAACACGGACCAGTCCAAATACTTCCATAGGAGCTTAGCTACAGATAAAAAGATCGCACAACAGTCAGGGTCATTGATGTGAACCTGGTACCAGTCAAAGAAGCTGCTGAAGAGTTTCATCATATTTTGGGTGTATAGACAATTCATGAACTTTTCTGAGAACTAACTAGAATTTGGATGCTGATCACCGGTTCAAGACGCTATTCAGTACAAGAAAATATTTGAAGGCTGCTGACAAATCCTTAAATTTCAGTCATCTAAAGAAGATAGAGGACCTGGTCCTATTCTGTCTATCGGGAGCTTTTTGATTTGTAGTACTATGGTGTTGTTGATTATGCTAAGCATATGAGCTGATAGATTGAGTATCTCAAGAGTGGATTATTAATGTGCTGCTATTTCCTCATGTGAATTAAAAGCAAGATTCAATTGCTCTTTCAATCAAACTGAGGTAATAATGTTTACAAAAAAAAAAAAACCAAGGCAGCTTTAGGGTCAATCTCATCTCTCTTGTGGATTATGAAACATCTTGAAGCCATAAAATCTGATGATTAATCAAGATGATTGATGGAAATGCTCAACCTTCTTGACACGGATCCTACCTAAAGCAATCAACTCTTTTAATGACTATGAAAGGGGAGGTATCCTTTGCTTCGGTATGTATGTTTTACAAATTTAGTTTCATCACCTTGGTAGGTATAACACATGGAAAAGGGATAAAGAAAAATGGAGTTCAGGAATAGATCCTAGGCATGATATTCAAACTACAAGAGGGACTCTGGTCCTTTCTCGAAGGTTAGCAATCTAACATTGCATTTGAATTATGAATGAGAACCAGTGAAATTGCCACAATGTCTGTCCTCCGAATATGATTGTCTGTTGTCTCATCTTTTGAGTGAACAAAATGAGACCTTAATTTTGTCTTTCTTTCAATTCCATATTTCTTCTATTTCCCTTCCCCAGAAAAACTGAGTTGCCTTCTAAATATGAAGGGCTTAAAATTTTCTTTTCTCTTCTTTTCAAACAACCCTTCAAATTGTTAACTCCCGATATTGAATTTCTTGCTGAGAATTCTTTGATGAAAGCTAAGTGTGAGAGGGATCTGGTCCCTCCATGAAAAATGAAGAAGTGGAAAAGATATGCTCAAAAAGGGAAGGTTGATATTCTGCTACTCAAGGTTTTCTTAAGAGGAAGGTGTAAAAAAAATAAAAAAATAATCTTGGTTCTCAATTGTTGATCTATTCACTCGGAGAGCATTGAGTTGTTTGTTTACAATCCTCTGTTATGAAAACAATTATGCTGGTGTTGAAGCTATCACGTTGCTTGTGTGAACTGGAATACTGAAATGGGTTTGTTTAAAAGTCCAGCTTCTGAAACATACACTATCAAAGGGACCTGGGCAACAAAAAAAAGTAAAACAAATAAATAATAAAAATTGGCAGCCTTAAGGTTAAACATACAGGTTGGGCTACACATCATATTGTACGGCTAAGAGAAGATTCTTTAATCCTATGCTAGGGATATGGCTCTACTAATTCTATTCTTTCACTCCCTTGACTCTAAATCATCCCTTCTCTTTCCTACCCCTCTATGTCAGGACTCTTTTATCTCTTGGCCTTGTTCTAGTTTTCAATCTTAAATCATTCATGCAAATGCTTTGATGCTGATCCTTATCTTTTGTTATATAGATGGTTAAAGGCTTGTTCTACTAACTTGGCTCATTACTTTATACCTTTTTGGTTCATGCTCTGTGTTGCCCCTAGACATGATTTTGCAAGAACCTATATTTCGTTAACTTGGTTTCTACTTTCACACAAACAACCAACCCTTTTTATGATGTCAAAGGGGGACAAGTTGTTAAGGTAAGGTATGAGATAATATGTTATAACCTAACTGCTTAAGAAGACCAGGTCACATCGATAGAAGGAACAAATGGTAGCTACTTGAAGAGAGATATGGTCATGCTACAGGGGGAATAAATGGTTTGCTACCTGATGAGGACCTGGTCCTGTCGATAGGGGGAGAAGAATGTTTGTCATCATCAAAAAGGGGGAAGATGATATGTTGATGGTTTGATAATTTGACAAACTTTAAGGGCATGATTAACCTCCATTTTACCCAAGATTCTTTTGATAGGGGCACTGATGAATAAATATGTCATCATCAAAAGGAGGAAATTCTACGTTGATATTTTGAAGAGTTGAACAACTTTCGTAGCAGATGAAACTCAAGTTACACCAGAATTTCTTTTTATAGGGAACTGTGAATAGTATGTCCATCATCAAAAAGGGGAAAATTCTAATGTTGATATTTTGATGAGTTGCCAAATTCGAGTGATGAGACTCAGTTACCCTAAAATTCTTTTTGATAGGGGGACTGGTGAATAATTAGGTTATCATCAAAAGGGGAAAGAATGTTAGTTCGAGCTGAGTTAAGATGATAGCTTTCAACTGCTATGAATTTTGATATTACAAACTTATCGATCTACCAAGACCAAATCTTGTTATTGGGAACTGCTTGACAATAAGATGAATGATAACTCAGTGTGAGGCATATGTGTGTGAAACTATCAAATCAAAAGGAGGGAATGTTCTATTCCTGTGTTTTTTGATGATCCTCACTAATGTTGGGGACCTGGTTCCTGGCACCGTGCTCTCGTCCCGATACAAATGGGGCACATTCATAAAAAGTTGTCATGTCGGGTGGTGTTGAAAAGTTAGTAATCATCCAACCACCATAGAAGATCGGAGATTTATGTTTCAATATTCACTAATGCAGGGACCTGGTACCTAGCCAGAGTTTCCTCCATCAGATACATATTGGTTACAATTGTAAAGCTGTCACTCCGAGGTTTGTAACCGTTAGTGTATACATCAATCAGATTGAGGAGGGTGTTTGTTCAACGAATAATAACTCTTTATGTTGTGATACTTTTAGCATACACGACCATTGCTATTCCTTCATCCAAAGAGGTAGTCGCCAGCAAGCCTTTTTTTTCAAGAACTGCATATAGAGTTTGCAAAGGACCTGTTTCCTTAAAAAGGGACCTGGTACTGCAAACTGCGACGTGAAAGGAGAAAAGGACCGTGTCATATTTGAATGCGGTAGGTGCACAACTTTTCCAACACGCAGGCCTCAGCCAATGGGATGACTTCAACGAATTGTGCAATGATTTTACCTCTTTCAACACACACAAAGTTAAGACTTTGGCAAATTAAACTGGATTTTTATCTAAAAATTCACAAGCTTGAAAAAAAAAAACAAAAAAAGGCCATCTTCAAGGAAGAACATTGCTCAACTCACAGAAGGACTGATAAGTAAAAGAAGAATCTTTGTTGTATTTAGAGCTTTGTGTCTATGTACTCCATTGAAATCTGTTCCAATCGATAAAGGATTAATATTATTTGTTTTGGGTTTGTAAAGTCCTAAATCAGTTAAGGCTAACTGATTTAGTGGGCACATTGTTTTGGTTGCTTAAATCAAATTCTAAGTCATCAGAGTTAGTGTTTTGTGGGCGAATGTTTGTATCGCTTAGGCTCTTCAAGTATAGGTAATTACCTAATCGTGCTTAATCATACTAACTTTTTCTTCCTCACTTGATTGTAAACCCCGGTTCACTTTGCTTTGAGAAGATATTGAGACGGTTGTCACTCCTTGAGCAAGAGGTTTTCCACGTAAAACGTTCTGTGTGTTGTGTTTCTTATATTATATTTTTAATTTCAGCACTGTTCTTGCTGGGCACGTCGTCATTCAGGCACCGATTGACTGGTCGCAACCGGTCGCCATATCCAACACAAATTGTTTACACTAATTAATATATTCACAAGTTCTAGAACATTACCTGCCTTACTTCATGAATTGAAAGTAAAGGAGTTGCTTATAATATAGTTCGTGTACAAAAGTTAATATCATCAGACAAACTATGGACATGTACATGATTCAGGGGTTTAATTTAAACAATGCCTAAATTTGTTTTCTTCGTTATTTTAGGTTTTTCCAAGGTTGACAAATAGAAAAAAAAATGGTTTAGCTGTTCCAACCTACAACTAACTTTTTTAGATTTTGTAACCATTAACGAACTCAATACAACAAAATCTAACGTATAAGGTTATAGTGACGTTCCTCATGACCTATTGACAGGTCATGTACCAAATTATAGAAAGCAGCCTAGTGGAGAACATGTGCTTTTCTCATGGGTCAGTAACTAATCCTACACAACTCCAAACTTCACACTAATTAATATTTTTACCAGTTCTAGAACGTTACTGCCTTATTGTATGACCTGATAGTATAAAAGTTATTTATAATATTTTTGATGTACAAAAGTTAATATGAAAACTGAAACCATTACCCTATACAAGATTCAGGGGTTAAACTCAAACAATGCTTGAATCAATTTCCGATGTAATATTAGGTTCTTCTAAGGTTAAAAAATAGAAAAGAACTTTTTGAATTTGTAGATTCAACATTACAAGGGCAGTACAAGAAGAAGGATCTAATCCAGGTTAATGTTAAATAACATTTTGGTACTTTTTAATCCTCATTCCTGTAATACTACATATGAAACAAAATACAATGTTTCATCTTTCTTTGCTAACATAGGTAGTTGTTATAGATGCAATGTGCCATGCAAACAAAAATAAATTATCTTTTGTTAATGATGGATACTGTGCAGTTCTTCTGAAAGAATTTAAGACCAAGCTTATAGTTTCATGGAACTTAGGTGATAATTTTATTTCAGTTTCGTGACACACTTAATTCTAAAGATTACACAAGATGTAAGTGTACCATAATTTATTCATTTTATGTGACTAGACGAGAACCTTCATTTATATTTCATACTGCTCTCCAAGTAAAAATACATGAGTTTCCTTCAAGTTCTGTTTGCAGTCCATTCTCCATAGAATGAGATGCAAATCACTCTTCTATAGTGATAATCATCATCTCGCCTCATTTTATTTTCAATCAATAATAATAATCATAGAGCTCACATTTGTACATACAACATATATGCTTACAACTGTATACTCTCAAGTTCATAAACATAAAAAATTTTGATAGAATCATCAATCATAATGCAAATTCAGAATTAGGGAAAATACAAAATAGGCAAAAATTTAGAATTAGGGAAAATACAAAATAGAACAAAGTCGAGAATTTCACAAAGCAATCATAGTTATAACAACAAAATTTTACCTTGAAGAGAACAGAACTTCAAGATTGCGTCCAAATCATATAAATTACAACAAGCAGAAAGAAGAGAAGACTTTTGTTGTGTTTTTGTTTTTCAAAACAAGAGATCCAATTACCTCTTTATAACGGGATCAGAGGATTATGTATCTCTACCTACTAAGTTTCCTCTAATAAATCTGGGAAATATGCACAATTGTGAATCTATATTTTGTTGATTTTACCCTAAGTCCTAACACAAGGGAGAGAAGCATCTGTTGCACAATTTATTCTAAGTTTTGCTGAATTTTTTCTAGCTTCATCAGTGATGTCTTCCTACTGCTTGATGAATTCTCTAAGTTTGCTGGAAGAACTATAAACCAGAAAAGCCAACTTCATCGATTGTGTTTTTCATGAAGGACACGTGTGGGTGCGTGGAGACACGTGTGTGGTTGAGAAAAATAAAAAGGGAAATATTATTATGTTTTTGAGAAAATAAAGAGGGAAATAATTTAACTTGACCAATGCTTTTAATTTTCAATTACAATTAACATCAGGATACTAATACTTTAAAATTGGGATATTATTTGGCTGTTATGTTAAATTAAAAATTAATTTTTAACGATGGAAAAAAAATTGTGTCCCTATAAATAGACTTTTAATGATCAAATTCATATCCCTTCGTTAAGAATTGGTCAGTAACAGTACAATTTCTTGTAGTGGATGGTGGCCTGTAAGTTACTATCTGCGTCTATTTTAATTTAGGGGTGAATAGGAAATTCACCCCATGTCCTAACTTGAATCTAATAGGTTAATATCTCGTTTTTGTGTATATAAGGGAGTAAAAATGTGATCAAACTATTCTTAAATCCTTCTACACGATTAAAGCCTTTCCCTCCAAAAATATTCCCCTAGAAACCACCATTGTTGGTGAAGCTCAAGGACTGATTGGAGCTTGGATTTTCATGAATGAATCATCAAGTGTTAAAGATTTTAATGTTTATTAAGGTATGGTGATCCCTTCATCTCTAGTTATCCTTCCATCTAGAGAGTTAATCTCAATGTTTTCAAAACAATCTCAATGTTTCAAAAGAGTTTTTCATGACATCAAAGTTCTTTTTTCTTCAATCAAACCATGGGTTCTTTCTAATTGTATTTCAAAGCATATATGATGTTTTGATGATATCCACTGATTTGGACGTGATTTACATCCTAGTTGTAGATGAACCCATGCATCTTTTACAAACTCAATTTTTGCCTACGATGCTTTATGATCTTGCACTTAGGCCTGCGATTTGTGATTCAATTATGTAATATTTCTTATTTCTAATTGTTGATTATGTAAAGTGATGTGAATATGATGAATTACCCATCTGCATCATGTATGAAGAATTAAACATTTTAGTCTCGTTTTCCCACTGATTCACTGTAATGTTGGTCTTGTGGATGATTTAATGGGGAATTTTGATTGTGCAGGCTGGTTGTATCTACTGGCTTATGGTATCTTCTGGATGAACTGTACATAAGTGATTCGTGATTGCGATCAAGGGTTTGTTAGCCTTCATTCTTCTACGCTTAATGGATGTCTTAAATAACCTGTTCATGGTAATCTTAAAAGGCTTAGCAATGGTAGTAGGATTTCGTGTAGATTATATTGTTTCTAAATACTGCCTCTATTGATGAGATTAATGGAAAAAAAAAAAAAAAAAAAATGTGGTATGAAATTTTTTTATGATCAAGAAAAGGAATCTTGTCATGAATTGAATAAGTTTCTTCTGCCTACAATTGTATTGTATGAATATTCGGTGATCTTAATTCTAGGGGAGATGAAAGCTATTTATATTGAGTACATCTATTTGGATACTGCCCTAAGTGTACTATGTATAATTTGGTACATAGAAGGATTGATGCTAAACTAGGTGATGTTCGTTGATGACCTCGGACTCTCTACTTACTTTCACTACCCTGTGAGATGCCTTGTATAATGTTATAGTATGATCTGTGAGCGACTTGTACATGGTTTCTTTATGATTAAGTACATTTTATACTTCCCTATTATAATTTTTGTTTTTTTGATACTGGGTCTTGATCAATGAGATCAAAGGTAAGAAATTGGAAAATGCTTATTCTCTTTTTACCTTTCCTTATAGTATTTTAGTTTTTGATGAAGCCTGTTGCCTTGTATTGTATGTCCACTTTACTGGTGTAGATGTGCTTCTTTATTGTCATTAATATATGTATAACCATAAAAGGGTTGCGAGACGCCATAAAGGCAATAACACACCTCGGGCGTGAAAAAGGCGGAGTAGCGGGACTGATGTGGGGAAAAAACCAATGGCCATGAAGGAAAATTTATGAATATATGACATGTTCTTATGAAATGATACTATTGAAGCTTATCCTACTTTCCTAATACTCGTTGTGATTTAGTTGTATGGCTCTTTGTAAGCATGTGTATATTCAGTGAGGTAAGTATAGGTGCTGGCATTGAGAGTAAAAATGAGTTAATATTCCTTATATATTAACTCCCTATGTGAAATGCAGAATACCACAATTGGACGCTTCAGTAATTATGCAGTGGATTGGTCTCCTATCTATATTGTTTTGTGTGGTTTATGAGGAAGTATATTGTGGTCCTTAGCGGTGGCTGCTCATATGTTGTTGATAGCCATTATTTGTTTCATGTGGACCAATATCCAAACACACGCAATTACCATGCCTGTTACAATTAACTATAGGTCATGGTATTTAAATTAAAGGTAGTTCGCATGTCACTAGTGTCTACTTCTATGGCATGTTGTAAGATAATGTTTATGAAGCAATGATATTTTTCCTTATCTAGGATTACTTGATATGGGTACTAGTAAATGGTCAAGGGTATGAGACTGTGTCTATGAATTGCCCCATGTTAACTGGAGTCGGATATTTCTAGTTTTCGTTCTTATGTATGTATGAACAGGTGTGTCTTTAATGTGTTATGTTAAGGTTTGCTCACATTATGTAATACACACACCCACATGTATAGAAGACCCAAGTCCAAGAGCGGGGCTTGAATAGGGTGTTCATGTGTAACCCTATAACTAGATGAGGCTTTACCTATTCTATGTTCCAATTTGAAGATTCTTCTTACAGATTTGGGTGATGAACTTTCATCAATGACGCTATTAGTAAGCATATGGGGAGATGAACAAACTCTCTAAAACATATGTTTTATAAAGTAAAAATATAATATAGTTTTTAATTGAATGGAAATTAGCCTTCGCACCCCAGTGAACTTGAATATTAAAGAAGATTCCCTCCTGTGGTAGGAAGGTAGGGTCACCTTATGACGCTCCACTTTATCTCAAAGAAGAAGTAAAGGCGGTCGTGTCGAAGTAAATAACCCAACTGTGAGGATGGATCGGTGCCCACGAGGACATAGTTTAACTTAACTTCAATTATTACTACTATTGTTCATCCAATTACTTCCTTGAAAGCAATAAAATGAATAAAAGGGGGTTTCCTATTCCTACTAACGTAAAAATAAAATAGCGAATAAAAGGAACAACTAACACTTGAATGTTGGAGTTTTAACAGTTTTTAATTTATTTGTTTTTTTAGTTGAAACGACCTTGAGGTGGGTCAGGCTTCATCACCCCCAGGAGCCTTACATTTCTAAAATCAAATATTACAGAAGGGGGGCTAGACCTTCTTCTAATTTGTATGTATGTAATTGACTTATCTACTAAGATATGTCAATCCAACCTTTATAACATAAGCAGCCTATATGAAACCTTATAAGAACCATATTAGGAGACTCTCCCTTTACAAGATTAAAAAAAAATAAGATAAACCTATTCTACTACTAAAGTTACTGAATAAGTTAGACATTGTATTTTTTACACAAATAAACATTGAATCATCTAAGGTGGATGGTTAATTCTCTTGAGTTGCCCTTCTTCTAAATATTGTATGCGATACTTCTCCATATGTACTCCTCTAATTTTTTTTCTCCCCTAGTTGTCCTTTGGTGTAGTAAAATTGAGGTATTCCATTCCAAGTTGTGACTCCACTTTGCTAATAAATCTGTAGTACAATTGGCTTCTCTATATATATGTTGACATTGAAAATGATCCAATTTCGTAATTATTTGTTGAATTTGTGGAGGACCGTTTCTTTCTTCAATTCCATGAATATTTATACATATTTTGATTCCATTTGGCACAACAAATTCTGCAATCACGTCCAGCACAATCCTTTTATAGCCATGTTTTTCACACCAATCCAATCCATATAGTGCTGCCTTTAGTTCTGCAATATTGTTAGTACCAAAACCCAAAGGTAAAGAAAAGGCATAAATTATTTTACCTTGATGATCCCTAGAATTCCACCTCCTCCAATCTTACCAGAGTCTTGTAAAGCACTGCCATCTGTATAAGTTTATATATGCCTAATCTTGTTTGTTCCAGCTTACCATGAATATTTTATTGCTTGGCATTGATATACTATGTTGATCAGATTGCTCCAACTAGATTGCCATGGTATATTAGGGAATACAATTTTGATAACCTGCATTACATCTTTAAAAATACCATGTTGCACTCTGTGTATACTTGATTTCTTCTTTCCATACTTGACAGCACACCTATTTTTCCATACATTCCAACAAATAAAGTTAGGTAAAATATGAATAAGTAGTTTGTGTACCTCATTTTTTGCATTCTGATTCCTCCATTGCAGTAATAGATTCCTCAGATTAGTATTGAGTTGCACTGCTCCAACAGTTGCTGCATGAGTCTTCCATATATGTTTGGCTAAGTTTCCATTAATCAATATGTGATTAATGTCATCTTTGCCTTTGATGTAACAGCAATAACATTCGCTACATTACTTCCAAATCTCTGCAGTGTATCATTTGTAGGCAATAACCTTTAAAGCTCTCCAAATAAAGAAGGCTACTTTGAAAGGAATGTGTTTATGCCATATAATTTGTTAATAGGATCTTTATTTCTTTCTTTTCTAATACTATCCCAGGCAGAAGCAATAGTAAAATTGCCAGATTCTTCAGGTATCCTATAGCATGGTCAATTTTACCTGCTAGATATTGAATTTAGTCTGTAAGGATATTAGGTACCAAAAGGGGTGGCACATGCTGTCTAACTAACCCTCATTCCATTTACCTTCAATAAGGAAATCAGCTACATACAATTGTTTAAACTGGATATATGTTCACAATGCATGGCAAGAGGACCTTATCTAACCAATTATCCCACCAGAATCTGCAAGTACCAGAATGAATATGCCATTTAATAAGAGGTTCCACCTTTCTATTCCTAGTTAGTATCTCCATACAATAGAATCCCCTGTATCACACTTTTTAGCACACGGATTAGCTCTTTGACAATATTTGGCTTTCAGGAATTGACTCCACAAGAATTCTTGGTTCTAATTCCAAACACTGTTTATATTGAAAAGCAGTACAAATGTCTTCAAGCAATCTTACACCAATACCACCTTCATTGGTTGGATTCCATATTATCCCAAGATGACCAATGATATTTCTTACCATCCTGATCAATACCCCAAAAGAAATCAGCAATAACCCTTTTAATACAGTTTAAAGTAGTCTGGGGAGGAGAAATAGCTGCAAGAGTATGAATAGGCATAGATTGCAAGACATGCTTAATTAGAGTGACTTTGCCCCCAAAATTTAAAATCTTTGACTGCCAGCCTGCAATTCTTTTGATCACTTTTTCTACTACTTCAGCATAGTAAATAATTCTTTGCCCTCCAATATATAAAGGACATCCCAAATAATTGATAGGACTGTTCTTCCTACCAAAACCAGTGGCCCTCTGATTTTTTCAATAGTATCATGCTTAGTGTTATTAGTGACCATAAAGAAACTCTTATCTTTATTCACCTTCTGATCAGAAACTCTTTCATATTCTTCAATAGTCTTCATAATCAGATGAAGTGAATTACTATCAGTAGAAGTAAAAATAATAATATCATCTGCAAAACTAAGATGATTAATTTTAGGACCATTGCTTTGCATATGAAACCCTCTATAAAGCTGGTTATGGTATAGAAGACTAAGCTGTCTAGAAAGGACTTCAGCACCTAAGATAAAAAGTGCTGGAGACAAGGGATCTCCTTGTTTAAGTCCTCTACTAGAATGAAAAAATCCATGCCTCTTACCATTTATCACTATAGAATACCAATTATTACTCATTATCCTCCAAACTCTATCAATAAATATCTCACTGAAACCCATTTTTCTTAAGACTATACAAGTATAAGTCCAGGATACTCTATCATAAGCTTTAACCATATCCAACTTGATAACAGCATTACTGCCTTCTCTTGGTGATTTGATGCCATGAATAATTTCCTGAGCCAACAAAATATTCTCAGAAATGCTTCTTCCTTTGACAAAACCAGATTGGTTTTCAGATACAATAATAGGTAATATTGAAGCCAATCTAATACTCATGATCTTAGAAATAATCTTATTAGTAAAATTACTTAGGCTGATAGGTCTAAAGTCCTTTAGTCTCTGATAGGATGATCAACTTTAGGCACTAAAATAAGGCATGCATGAGTCATATATCTGGGCATACTATTACCAGTAAAGAAAGCTGTAACAGCAGCCAAGAGGTCTTCTTTAATAATATCATAGCATACTTGATAAAATTTTCCATCAAAACCATCAGGACCAGGGGCAGAATTTGGGTTCATGCTCATAATAGTACTTTTCAATTCATCCTCAGTAGGCATTCTATCAAGATCATTATTTTGTGTCTGGGTAATCATATGATTAATACAATGTAATGTATCATCATTTATCCTCTCAGCTTTGCAAGTAAAAATCTCCTCATAATAATTACAAGCTGCTTTAGCAATATTATCTTCCCCTTGGATCCAGGACCTTTTGTCATCCATAACTTTATGAATAACCATTCTTTTTCTTTTACCTCTAATAACTGCATGAAAGTACTTAGAGTTTGCATCACCCTCTTTTAACCAATGCAACTGAGTTTTCTGCTGAAGAATTTTGTATTCAAGTTTCAAGTACTTTATATAGTGAGCATTAACAGCATTCAACTTTTCACTATTTTCAGCACTATTGTCCAGAATAAAATCATTTTCAGCTTTTTTAACCCACTCCTCATACTGTTTTACTTTGTGAAAAACATCACCATATTCCTGTTTTGACCAGTATCTTAATGTTGTAGTTAACCTTTTCAACTTAGTATGTAATATCCACATAGGGTTCCCAATTACCTCTCTTTTCCAGCAATTCTCAATTGTTGTTAAGAATGATTCATTCTCATCCACAGTGTAGCATTATAATAAATTAATAACATTAGAATTGGAGATCACAAACTTCCTAAAGGGTCACTATCTGATCCAACGAAGGCAATGAGTAATATCTAATGGAGTCATTTTTCTAACCACTATCATTTTGTCATTCCCCTGTCCACCTTTTCCATATTCTTGCACCATCCTTCCTGTTGATTACACCATGTATAATTTTGACCACTATAACCCCTGTCCAATAAACCACAGCCTCAATAATACTAATAAATTCCAGTGCTTTATAATATTATATCCTACTCTCTACACCCCAACTTTTCATCAATAGAAGATATAACATTGAAATCACCTATAATGCAACAGGATACATGGTTGCAGACCATTCAACATATCATCCCAAAGAGGTCTCCTTAATGATCCTTACACTTAGCATATACATGAGTCATAGAAACTTCTCACTGCAACTCTCATGGCTAACTTCACAAGTAATATGTTGATGATACTTTCCAAATATCTACAAGTAATCAATTAATCCAATTAACAGGTTTTACGTGTTCCCCACAGGTTCATAACTCGATATTCTAACTATACCAATTCTTTCCTAGTATCTTGCATGCCAATTCATAGTTAATATCATCTACTCATATCATAATCTAATAATCCTCCTAATAAGAATAATCTACCTAATAACTAATAATCATAATCTAAAATAATATATAATCATATTTGCATATTTGACAAGTTATTACCTCGTTACCAATCAATACTAGCCTATTAAATGTATACACTAAATCTATGTTGATACTTCTCCTATTATCTACCTCCTTGGTCCAGCAAGTAGCATTAAGGCGAGTTCTACATTGGCCATCCGTTAAAAGACTTCTAAATGAAAGATTATCATACATACAAGACACATTCTAGAATTGTTATTTTAGTTAGTTTTACCTCATTATTAGCCTATGTTCCCCACAACCATAGTTTATGGAGTTTAGTTACCACATAGTCATATCACATATTCACAATATGAATATAAGAATTCATGCACTTACTTCGATGAGAAAGAGTAAAATCCAAAGTCACTTGATAATCACAAAAGTCACCAACATAAATGATAAAAGCTCACGATAATCAATAATCTCTCAAAGAGTCTACAATAATCAAGAGTCTCACAATATTGAAAGGTCCTAAATTTTGATCCAGACATCAAGCCTCAAAAATGAGTTTTTAAAAACTAATTTATAGAAATAAAAGCCTATTAAACGAGGACTCTATTGTGTGGAATATGTCAAAACCGGTTGGATCAACAGGTCTCCGACGATCTCGTGGTCACGACGGGCCTCATGGATTCCGTCGTCCCATACTTGTGCATTTTTTCTCTACTGCTTTTCTTCACTACCCTCGACGGCAAGTAATGACGGATGTTACGAGCAACACGTCCTCAGGTCTCTGCCAGAACACACTTGAACTCTTGGAAATGGGTACTGGGGCTACCTCTTCTGATGCTTACAACGAACCTGCAGGATGGACCGTCATGGCTACACGGTCCGTCACGCTTTTCATAAACCCCACACTTGGTCAGACTCCCAGCTTCCCTTCAGCAGCTACATCATATAAAATACGCTCCACCTAAACAAAAAAACGACTGTCCAACTTCGTAGGTGGTCTCCTTCTGCATTTCTTCGCTCAAAACCTCCGCATTCATCTTTAGGCGATTTCCTCGCAATAAAGAGAAACTTTATAAACTTAAGCACAAAAGGCCTTTTGGACACACTAAACTTAAGGACATAAAGTATCCCCTATATCATAATAATAGTGAAACACATCGGTATTCAACACCCTCAACTTAATTCGATTGTTTCCTCACACAACCTGTAGACATCAAACTACTACTCTTTGTTAAATAGATAATTCCATTTAATCCTTTCCATTCATTTGGCTATCAATCCCGAGTAATTCATATAATTTTATGCGCTATCACTATTAGGCTGGAACTTATTGCGAATAGACCCATTGAACACAGAGTCACCATGCAACTACACCTATCCTCTACACGCTTTACACCGAGGTGCAATATTACCGGTTAATGCCAACTAGTGTCCTCACTTTAACACCAAATCCTCATGTTTCACACAATTGATTCAGGTTGCAGTATAATGATTACTTTTCAACACTCACTGTCAAACATACACTCATTCATACTATTGTCATAAGCCTTGGCCCGTTATTTTCACTCTTTAACAGTTCGCCCTATAAACCTTTCTAGGATCACGATAGGACCTTCTTACTGGTAAATAGGCACCTCAGTTCTCAGGTAGAACCTTAGTAGGTATATTTTTAGTGACGTTTTTTCCCTTGCCATTGGCGAAACTCTAAAATAACATGTTCCCTTCACTTTTATCTCGCCCAGTTTCCCATATTTTTCACTAGCTATTTTCTATCCTCTTCCTTTCATTGGGTTAACGTGACTTTCCTCGCCTTCTTGCTTTGTATTCTTTGTATATTTTTATTTTCCTTTACCTGTTATTTCAACTACTTTTTGAGTCACTTTCACTTTGTTCATTCCTTCTCTTTGTTCTTGGCAACCCCTACTTTCCGAGTATATATTCCTCTAATAGCACCCTCAACTCATGGCTTTTGTTCCATAAGTCAAAGTACACAATAACCAAGTTGGGCTCAGGGCCATAAAAGTTGTTTAAACACGTAGTCCCACCCTCACCTTATGCTTTTTTTGGCATAAGCTGAGTGTCACATGTCCAAGGGAGGGACCATGGCCAACACATTATTCCCAGAAAAGGATCATTTGGGGTGCGAAAGAAAGGTCTAATTTAAGCTCACACATAAATTGATCAAAGAAGATAAATTTCTCATTGGTTTTCTTTTATTAGGCTAAAAGGGATATATTGAATAATGTCCTATGCTCCTTTCCTACTTGGTCTATTACAATTTACACACTTACTTTTTCGCAGACTAACCAGGCCAGTTCTAGCTCAGTAAAATAGTGGACTATTCAAATCTCCTCAAACTCACTGACATCTCATCCCTCTACCAAATTATCGCACCTATTTCGAATTTTATACTTAGGGTCATGCATGGTGTACCTCTATGTCATGCTTAAGCCACACTTATCAGTACTATGCCTAATCATGCATTCTTTCCATTTATCAATTTCAGGATTCAATTTTAGCCATCATGATCAGAATTAAACTATGTACACAAGATATAGAAGCATTGCCGGTTGAACAGAAAATAATCATCCTTTTAGGAAAAGAAAACAAGAAAGAAAACCCCAAAGAGGATAGGTCAATTAGGCTACTCATACTTCTCACCCTAAACTACTTTTCCATGTACCCCACCCAACAAAATACATGCAATGTGTCCCCCATGCATAAAAAAGTTAATACCAGGGGGGTAGTGTTAATCAAACTGGGAGCAAACTCCGACGATCAGCAAGTTGGTGGGTCGTTCGCCCTGACCCACGACCAATCTTAATCTGGACGGACACCCTCATGTTTCCTCCCCACAATCAGCCGTGGCTCCCCTCCATCTCCATAGTCTAGAGGCCCTAGACTCGTCTAGAAGCTAACTCGCGAAAACTCTCTGCTGCGCGCCTCCTCCTTCACAAGCGAGGCTCTCACTCGCCAAACAATGCCTCGGTCTCACTTGTTCTCACGGGCTCTTCTTCCGTGCTCAGAGCCTTATCTCCTCCCTCTCGACCCCTACGCCTCTTGGCATCGCGCGCGGGGGGATGAGGCGCGAGCACGAAGAGGAGAGTCTTGATGGCCCTCAGACTCAGGCAACCCTATCCCTATAGATCATCCGATATCTGCTCAAAACTAATCGACCGTCAAGCCTGAAGGGTCGACCACATCCACCTAGAGACTGAGCCATGGGCTAGCACCCGCACTCAAAAAGCTGTTCAAGCGCTGGTTAACCTCAAAGATCTTCAGCGCTCTGTATGCTACCATTTTTCCGCTCCAAGCACTCTTTGCCTCATAAAAGACCTTCTGCCCCCACACTTTTTGCCCCCCCCATCATTCCGACGCTGGATCTGATCCCAGAATGTAGACATTTGCACCGCCTCTAATTTTTGGACCCTATCAAAGCACCCAGAGCGGGTAAGGGCTGTGCGAGAGAGCCTGGGCATGCTACACCACCCGATGTGACCGCCGTGGTAGTGCATGGACGCCACCTGCGTAGCCGTGCTCGGGCCTGCTGGCTACCGTATACAGCCGATCGTCACAAGTGGGGGTCAAGCTCTGTACGGGCCCTCGTTGGAGCCAAACTCATTCTGACTTATCTCTGATGTGGCCGTGGCATCAACAGTGCAAGAGGGGTCTTGAGCTGATCAACTGCATATTAGGCACACCTACGGACCTGCAGAGAAAAGATCATCAACGGGAAGATCAGTAGTTTGACCTTAAACAGCCCTTCATGCAGGACTGCATGTAGAAGCCCACTGAAATAAAATCCACCGCGACCCGTCTATCAATCATCGCCGCCATCACAACGCTCGATCCTGTACTATTATCTAGCAGGTTGGAGGAAACGTGGGCGGAATAATCACCACAAGAACTTTCCTAAAAGTCAGGTTGGCCTTGCTTGTGATCCCCCCTCGGCTTGGTCAACCATCGGCACCCGTCTCCATCCACTGAAAAGTGCAGGCCCTCCACTCTCCTCTTGTGTCTCTCTCAAAGAGGCTCGCTGCAGGAAACGCTCAACGTACTTCATCAAATAAGAAGTATAGCGGTCGCGTCAAATTAAATCCCACTAGTGAGGTTGGGATTCGTTCCCACTAGAAATAGTCTAGACTTAACTTTAACTTGTATACTTACTTTTTCGGGAGTTGATACTCCTTAGATAACAAAAGAAATGTAAAAAGGGGGGTTTGTATTTTCCTAATAAGTAAAAAGAACTACAGAAATTGAAAGAGACCTAACACTTTTGAAAGTTGGGTTTTAATCAATTAATTAAAGTAACTAGGTTTACGTGTTCCCCACAGGTTTCAACTTGATAATTCTAACTATACACATTCTTTCCTTATCTTGCATGCAAAGTGATAAGTTAGTTTTCTAAATCCTGGTCCGCATCTAAAATCTCACTCCGCACCTTGGTCCGGCTATGTGTGTTGCTTCCTAACCCTTATCGTTACCGTTCATATAAGCATCGTATTCGATATTTGACTAAGTTACTACCTACTCGTACCAATCAATACTAGCCTATTAGATAGTATACACTAAACCTATGTTATAATTCTTTTCCTATTATCTACCTCCTTGGTCCGGCAAGTAGCTTTAAGGGAGTTCTAACGTTGATCATCCGTTAAAAAGACTTCAAGCGAAAGAATTATTAATACATGCAAGACACTTTTCTAGAATGTTATTTATTTAGGTTACTCTCATTATTTGCCATGGTTCCCACAACCCTATTTTGGAGTTTAGTTTACTCACATGCCATAAACACAATATTCAAATATATTAAATAAGAATTCATGTACTTACTTCAATGGAAAAGAGTAAATTCCAAAAATTGCTTGATTAATCACCAAAATTACTTGTAGAATCTCCAAAGAATCAAACACTAATCAAAAACAAAGTCTAATAAAGTTCTAATCTACAGAGTCTAACCTCCAAAACGAGTTTTTTGAACTATTTATAAAAATAAAAACCTAATTAAACAAGGGTCTATATCTGGAAATCTGCCAAAACGCGGCTGGGTCGACGGACCACGCGACGACCGTCGGGTTCATGACGGACCATCGTGGACTCCGTCGTCCCATACTTGGTGCATTTTTTCTTTTCTGCTGCTTTCTTCATTCCCCTAAGGCAAGTGGGACGGACCGTCATAGGCACAACGTCCGTCGAGGGTTCTTTCAAAAGACTTCACTCTTGGAATTGGGTACTGGGATCACTTCTCTGATCTTCACACGAACGCACGGCCTGTCATGACTGACCGTCAACACTTCTAATCCCACACTTGTCAGACTTCCCCATCTTCCTTCAGCAGCTCTCACGCTCTACGCTGCCACCTACGGACCGTCACAGGCATGACGGACCGTCATCAGCTCCGTAGGTGGTCTCTTCTGCATTTTCTCTCTCAAAAATCTCCGCATTTGGCTTGGACAGATTTCCTGCAAACAAAGAAAACTTGTTATAAAAATTACACAAAAAGGGCTTTTGGACCACTAACTATAAGGAAAAAGCATTAATTATACCCATGAATAGAAAAAAAAAGAAAATGCTACCATTATAAAAGACGATAAGTATTGGGTTGCTCCAACAAGTGCCTGATTTAATGTCGGCACGACTGGGGACACTTATTACTCAGACTATCAAGATGGTACAGCCTCGATCACTTCATTCGCCGATTCAGCATGCCCGGATAGATTTTTATGCGCTTGTCCATTCACCTTGAACCGCACACCCTCCTTGTTCCAACTCAACGTCTTCCATGAGGGAATAGTGTGGGTAACGTGTAAGGACAGTCCATTTGGACTTGAGTTGCCTGGAAACAAGCGCATCTGGAATTGAATAAAAGCCCCAAATCCCCAACCATAAACTCTCGTTTTTCAATTTTGTTGTCATGGTACTTCTTCATCTTTTCTTTGTATAGGGCTGAGCTTTCATAGGCTTTCAGGCGGAAATTCATCAAGTTCATTCAACCCATTTAACACGGTTGCTCTGCAGCTGTCGCTCCAATCCATTTTTAATTCTTCAGTAGCCCACATGGCTTATAGCTCTAACTCAACGGTAGATGACAAGCTTTCCCATATACAAGTTGGTGTGGAGAACATCACCATGGGAGTCTTATATGCTGTCCGGTAGGCCCAAAGAGATCATCAAGCCTCCGTGACCAATCCGTTCTACTAGCGTTCACTTTTTGGACAATATCTGTTTGATCTCTCGAATTCACACTCAACTTGCCCACTAGTTAGGGTGGTTAAGGAGGGCCACATTATGGCGAACCCAATATTTCTCCAATAACCCTTTGAATAATCTGTTGCAGAAGTGGGAGCCCCCATCACTAATAATAGCACTTGGGTGCCAAAACGAGAGAATATATCTTTTTCAAAAAGCAGTGACATCTTCCCTTCATTGTTTGCGAGTGCTATGGCTTCGACCCATGTATACATGAATAACTGCTACTAGAATGACTTATCCCATGAGAACTCACGAAAGGGCCCATAAAGTCATATCCCCACACATCAAATAACTCAATCACAAGAATGCGGTTAGAGGAGCTCTGCTTTCTTGAAATACCACCATCACGTTGACATTTGTCACATGCTTTAGCAAACCCATGGAGCCTCTTGATAAGAGTGCCATAGTAACCAACATTGCAATATCTTGTGAGCGGTTCGGATACCACTGTGATGGCCGCCAACAGGTGAAGAATGCTGGCATGCCTCAATATACAACTCAACATTTCACATTCATGCACCAACGCCCGAATCAAGCGCCGTCGGCACAATCCTATACAAGTATGGTTTCATCCCAAAAGAACGTTCTTCAGCATCGTCATGAACCTTTTTCTTTGATGAAAGGGACAAGTCTGATGGAACAACTATCACTAGCCAGATAGTTTCGCAAAATCCGAACATGGCAATCAAGTCTTGTGAATCAGCAACTCAATTTTCATCGAAGAGGAAAGTGTCATCAATGTCAGTCTTAATCCCCTCACTCCCTCATAGCTTCATCCTCTAGACGAGCACAAAGTTTGATCAACAACTGATGTCCTAGCCCTTTTCTAGTACCGAGCACTAAACAAATGTCAAAGTCAAAGATCTGCAGCATTAGATCATAATCTCTTGAGTTCATTTTTCTTTCGCCATCAAATTCTCAGATGTGTTGAATGGTCATTGAATATAACTCATGTCCCTAGCAATAGTGAGATGCAAAAATTTCTTTCAAAACGCAAACATCTTACACTGCTAGGAGTGTCCTTGACTCAAAACCGCATGCCAACTCACCTTTCACAGAGATTGGTGGGGGCAGCTTCTATCGCTCATTACCTCAACTTAGCTCGCTCGATCAACTCTGCACTTATGCCCTTTGCTGAAATGCGTGATGACCCAACACAATACCCTCTTTCACCATGAAATACACTTTTCCCAGTTTAGTACGCAAATTGCAGTCTCACATCTATTAAGAACCTCAGATAAATTGGTTTAAGCACCGCTCGATGAATCACCACACAGAAAAATCATCCATAAAAACCTCTATAGTATCCTCCACCATGTCAGAAAATATTGACATCATACATCTCTGAAGGTTTGCGGTGCATTGCACACCCAAACGGATTCTTCTGAACGCAAAGTCCCATATGGGACAAGTGAAAGTGGTTTTCCTTGATCTTCTGGTGCAATAGAAATCTGGATTATACCCCGAATAACCATCAAGAAAACAATACCACCCTTTTCCGGCAAGTCTATCCAACATCTGATCCATGAAGGGCATAGGAAAATGGTCTTTTCAGATCCATGAGTTAGTTTAGTAATCCATACACACCCTCCATCCAGTAACGGTCTCATTGGAACAAGTTTCATCTTTTCGTTGGGGACCACAGTCATTCCCCTTTTTAGGTACACACTGAACCGGGCATACCCAACTACTATGGCGATTGGATAGATTACTCCAGCATCCAACCACTGATAATTTCCTTCTTCAAAACCTCTTGCATAGGAGGATTCAAGCGTTCTGGGTGCTCAATACTCGGCTATGATCAGGCATGTTGGATTTTATGAGAGCAAAATACAGGAGGGATCCCAATAATGTCCCATGTCCACCCAATGGGCTCTTTTGAACCTTTTTAGTACCTTCACCAAACTCTGACCTGTGTTCATCCAGGTCTGATGCAATGATTACCGGTAAAGTGTCACCATTTCCTAAGAATTCATACCTAAGATGAGTGGAGAGCTTTAATTCAACTTTTGGAGCTTCCTCTATCGATGGTTTCGCGGGTGGGGACTCGCGATTTTTCATATCAGCCTCAAATTTCTTCGGTTTAAATAAACAACATCACCTCGGTCAAGAGCCGCGACTAATGACTCATACTCTTCAATCATCCTATCAAAGTTCATTATACTGCCGCTAATGCTTTACACAGCGTTCTTCTATTTTGTGTCCAGATGCTCACCCGTGTTGTAGGATATAGCAATGCATTGAGCTCACCACTCTGCCTCATGGACTACAAAATTAAAGGTCACTTCCTCATGTTCAATCGAAATTTTCATTTGCCCCTTTTCCAGGTCTACGAAGGCTTTTCCCGTAGCAAGAATGGCCTCCCAAGAATGAATGGCCTCAAAATCGACCTCGCAATCAAGAATAAACAAATCTGCTGAGAAATATGAATGACTCCACTTTACTAGCACATCGTGGAGTTATCCCTAGGTCGTTTTACTGTTCGATCAGACATCAGTAGCCGCATCGCAGTGGCTTGGGTCACCCAAACCCAACTTCTTGTAAATCGAGAGGGGATGAGATTATGCTTGCCCTCCAGATCACATAATGCTTTGCAAAATGTAATAGCCCGTATTGGTACAAGAATCAGTAAACGTCACCCGATCTTCTTTTCTTTGGACCAAATAGTCTGTGCAATCGACACTACAAATGCTCATTCTATCATCATCCTCAAAGTACCGATCTTTTCTTTTGACAGATCTCATCTTTCATAAATTTGGCGTAACCGGGCATTTTCTTAAAGCTTCTACAAACGGACACTTGATAAAAGTTGCTTCAACATTCGTTATAAAACGCCGGATTACCATCCTCGGTGTGTTTCACATCACTATCTACTGGGGAAATGGGGGTGGTGGCTAGGCATAGATTTACCTTTTTAGGGCACTCCAGCAGCTTTTGCAGTGTTATCCCCTCTATATTCAGCATCAACGCTACCACTTTATCACAGTTATGTTGCCACCTTATTTCATCAATGGTGGTGGGATCCAGTGTGTCTTACCCCGAGAGTAATTGGCCTGACCAATGTCCATCATTTTTTGGGATTTTGGACAGTTGGGCTAGGAGATAGTGCCCGGTTTGCCGTGGTTCACAGTTGCAGATAATTGGGCCAGTTTAACCAAGTTGCTTATGTATTGCAGGGTGGTATCAACTTTTGCCAATACCCGCTAAATCATTTCTCAACGTTTTATGTGCATCCATGACTAGCATCGAACCTCCTCATCAATTTTATGCACACATACCTCAAACTCGCGACATACTACCTCCTCCATCCTAGGAGTAAATCCCGATTTTGAGGAGGAAACATAGGGTCCCCCCTATTCCTTCGTTTCTGATTACCATAGTTACCCCTGTTAAAGTTGTTAGTCGCGATTGTAGTTTCCCATCTCTGACTAATGTACCCTCCGATTGTAGTTTTACCATAGTATTCCGACCTTGGTTTCCCTTGACCTGGACCCAATTTCGCTGATTTGAGCCTTGGGCACTTGGTGGGAACCCCCCATCTGTTCATTAAAACTGCATTAGGAATCCTCCGTCATAATAACACTCATCGTTTGGGTGGTGGTTTAGCTAAGTGTTGACTGCGTTAACCTTATTTCTGCACCCCCGTGCATTGTTTTAGTACCANGATATTGAGCTTGGGCACTTGGTCGGAAACTCCCCACTGTTCATTACATGCATAGGAATCCTCCTCCATAATAACACTCATCGTTTTGAGGTGGTGGTTTAACCAAGTAGTTGACTGCAATTAATCTTTTCGCACCCCCAGTGACATGTTAGTACCAACCAAGCTCAGTTCTCATTTGAGCCATTTCTTCACGACGATCATCTGTGGCTGGGGTGTGAGTGGACTGCATGCATAGGTGTTTCTCCCTGTATCAGATTTTCTAGTACTCCAAGCTTTGTTATTCGGGAGATTTTTCTAATTTTTCAGCGACCTCCGCATAAGGACATTCTCTATACGATCCACCTGCTATAGTGTCCAATACCGTTTGTGTTGTATCATCTTGTCCCCTATAGAAGTATTCTTCAGTGACTTCATCATCTATACGGTGATTTGGAAACTTCTCAAGAATGAGGTGAATCTATCTCCAAGAACTACTAACTGACTCTCCTGGTAGTGCCACAAAGTTATTCACCTGTTTGTGGTTTAGTTCTTTGGAGACCGGATAGTAGCGTGCTAAGAAGACATCCCTCAGTTGATTCCAAGTAAAGATGGAGTTGTATGGGAGCTCAGTGAACCAAATAGCAGCCTCTTCGCAGTGAGAGAGGAAACACTATGAGCCCTATCACATCTAGATCCAAATCAGGCTCCCACACAACTTTTACACACTGCCCTTACCTTAGCTATATGGGCATGTGGATCCTCAGAAGGTAGCCCTGAAAACAAACCCTTGCAGTGAGCATTTGCATCAGACTACTAGTTACCACAAAGTGTGGCTGTGGGTAGAGGAGGCAAAACCAGTGGCCCATCCGAATCTGCTATGTTATCATAGCCCTGTAGTATGCTTGGGGCCGCTAGAGCGGGATTTGCCTCATTGATGTTCACCGGAGCATCGGGTAAACATCTGACCATGAAATCAACCGGAGCTGGGATGTCTGGTGTGATCCTCATCATTGATTCCCAAATTAACGATTTAGTTTCGCAGTGTACGCTCTAACTCGTGATCGTAGGGAAACAACGGTTCTTCTTCCGTCTGTATTGGCTACAGGAGGATAGTTTTGAAAAAGAAATCAAAAACAATAAAACAAAGTAAAATCAAAAAAATATCAACTAAACTACAGTAAAAAAGTTCAAGTTAATCTAAAAGCTAAATTTCACAGGCGCAGGCGCCAAAATTTGATACGCTCAAATTACTTCTCAAATAGGAAGTAAAGCGGTGCGTCAAGTAAATAACCCAACTAGTAGGTTGGGATCGTTCCCACGAAGGAAAATAGTTAGACTTAACTTTAATTTTATTACTATTGTTCGTTATAACTTCCTAGAAAGTAAAATAAAAATGTAAAGGGGGGTTTTATTTCCTAATAAGTAAAAAGAACTAACGAAATTGAAAGAGACACTTAACAGTTTTGAAAGTTGGGTTTAATAATTAATCAAAGTAACTAGGGTTTACGTGTTCCCCACAGGTTCAAACTTGATATTCTAACTATAACAATTCTTCCTAGTATCTTGATGCAAAGTGATAAGTTATGTATTTCTAAATCCTTGGTCCGGCATCTAGAAAATCTCACTCCGCACCTTGGTCCGGCTAGTGTGTTGCTTCCTAACCCTTATCGTACCTCATATTAAGCATCGTATTCGATATTTGACTAAGTTACTACCTCGTACCAATCAATACAGCCTATTAGATTATACACTAAATCTATGTAATAATTCTTTTTATTATCTACCTCCTTGGTCCGGCAAGTAGCTTTAAGGCGAGTTCTAACGTTGATATCCGTTAAAAAGACTTCTAAGCGAAAGGATTATTAATACAGCAAGACACTTTTCTAGAATAGTTTTTTTAGCTAGGGTTTATCTCATTATTGCCTATGGTTCCCACAACCCTATTTATGGATTTTAGTTACTCATAGCCATAAACACAATATTCAAATATATTAAATAAGAATTCCATGTAACTTACTTCAATGAGAAAGAGTAAGTCCAAAAATTGCTTGATTATCACACGAAAATTACTTGTAGCAATTCCAAAGAATCAAACACTCATAAACAAAGTCTATATATGATTTAATCTAGCAGAGTCTAACCTCCAAAACGAGGTTTTTTGAAACTATTTATATAAAAAATAAAAACCTAATTAAACAAGGGTTCAATTCATGGAAATCTGCCAAAACGCGGCTGGGTCGACGGACCACGCGACGGATCGTCGTGGTCATGACGGACCATCGTGGACTCCGTCGTCCCTACTTGGTGCAATTCTTTGCTGCTCTTCATTCCCCTCAATGGCAAGTGTGAACGGACCGTCATAGGCACAACGGTCCGTCGAGGGTCTCATTTCAAAAGACTTCAACTCTTGGAATCTGGGTATGGGATCACTTCTCTGATCTTCACACGAACCTGCAGGACGGACCGTCATAGAACATGACGGACCGTCACAAGCTCATAATCCCACACTTGTCAGACTTCCCATCTTCCTTCAGCAGCTTCTCTACGCTGCCACCTACGGACCGTCACAGGCATGCGGACCGTCATCAGCTCCGTAGGTGGTCTCTTCTGCATTTCTCTCTCAAAATCTCCGCATTTGGCTTTGGACAGATTTCCTGCAAAACAAAGAAAACTTGTATAAAAATTAGCACAAAAAGGGCTTTTGGACGCACTAAACTTAAGGAAAAAGCATTAATTATACCGTGAAACCACGGTATATCATCTAGGCATGGAAATTACCTTCATAGGGACTTTTGCATCTTTTCTACTGCCCTCTTCTGCTTCATCACTACCCTTTACCACCTTATCATCATCCTTTCTCACTTTTTCCTCATTAGACGGCATAGGTGGGTCAATGGTTTGCTTACCACCACGAGTAGTCATTTCCATACAGCATGCATCATTTTTTGGATTTTGGACAATGTTGCTAGGAAGAGTGCCTGGTTGCCGTGTGTTCACAGTACAGATAATTGGGCCATTTGCAACTCGATTTGCTTAATCGATATTGCATGTGTATCGACTTTTTGCCCAATACCCGCTAAATCATACCTCAACTCTTTATTGTGCTCATCACTAGCATCGAACCTCCTCATCATTTTATGCAACATATCCTCAACTCGCGCCATACTACCTCCACCATCCTTAGGAGTAACTTCACGATTTTGAGGAGGAACATAAGGCCCATTCTTGTCATTTCTGTTACCGTAGTTTCCCCTGTTGCAGTTGTTGTCACGGTTGTAGTTTCCATCTCAGACATAATGACCCTCATGGTTGTAGTTACCATAGATCTGACCTTGGTTCCCTTGACCTTGGCGCCAATTATCCTGATTTGAACCTTGGGCGCTCGGTCGTAAACCCCCCGTTTGCTCATTTATTGCATAAGAGTCCTCCACATAATAGCATTCATCATTAGGAGGTGGTGGTTTAGGCAAGTAGTTAACTGCATTTATCTTTTCTGCACCCCAGTGACATGTTTTAGTACCAACCCAAGCTCAGTTCTCATCGAGCCATTTATTCACGAATCTCATCTGTGGCTGGGTTGTGAGTGAACTGCACTGCGAAGGTATTTCTCCAGGTATCTTACTTCCTAGTACTCCAACATTTATTATTTCGTGAGATTTTCTCTAATTTTTCAGCAATCTCAGCATAAGGACACTCCCCATAAGATCCACTGCTATAGTGATCCAACACTCGCTTATTATTTCATACCTGTCCCTGATAGAAGATTCCTTCAGGATATCTTCTATACGTGATTTGGGGACGCTTCTCAAGAATGAGGTGAATCTATTCGCAATAACTACTAACTGACTTCTGGTAGTGCCACAAAGTGTTTGGTTTAGTTTCTGGAGACCGGATAGTAGTGTGAACAAGAAAACATTCCATTAGGGGGTTTTTGGTTCCAAGTGAAAATTGAGAGGGTAAGGGGAGCTCAATGAACCATATGCAGGCCTCTCCCGTACTAGTGACAGAGGAAAAACACCTCTAATCCTATTACATCCAAGTCCAGTCAGGCCTGCCCTACACAACTTTACACACTGCCTTACCTGATCTATATTGGAATGGGATCCTCAAAAGGTGAGCCCTGAAAACAAACCTTCTGGCAGTGAGGCATTTGCATCAGGCTAATAGTTACCACGAAGGTGTGGCGTGGTGGTAGAGGAGGCATGACAGTGGCCCATGGAGTTTGAATGTTGTTCAAGCTCTGTAGTATGCTTGGGGCCGTGGAGCGGGAATTCACCCTCTGTTGGTGTTCACCCGGAGAGCAATTGGGAACAATAACCCTGAACCTCAAACCGGGATGGGGAGTTCTGGTTTGCGATCATCGATATTTTAATTCCCAAGTTTCTATCATGTTGTGTGTGGTACGCTCTAATTTGTGATCGTGAGTTAGAGAAACAAGGGGCGCTTCCTGTGAGTGTATTTGGCATACAAGGAAGAGATGGGTTGCAAGAATCAAAAAAACAATAAAAACAAAGTAGTAAAATCATAAAATATCAAATAAACTATAGACTAAGTTTAAGTTAATCTAAAAGCTACTTTCCCAGGCAACGCACCAAAAATTTGATACGCTTCAAACTTACTTCTCAAATTAAGAATATAGCGGTAGTGTCAAGTAAAGAACCCAAACTAGTGAGGTGGGGATCATTCCCAACGCGAAAAATAGTTTAGGACTGGTACTCATATCAATTACTACTATAATATTCAGTCAATTTACTTCCTTGGAAAGGCATAAAATGAAAAAAGGGGGGTTTTATTCCTAAATAAATAAAAATAAACTAGAGAAATACAAGAGGACAACTAACAGCTTTGAAGTTGGAGTTTTAGTTTAATAATTAATCAACGTAACTAGGGGGTTACGGTTCCCACAGGTTCATAACTTGATAAGTCTAACACTATAACCAATTATTCCTAGTATCTTGCATCCAAAGTGATAAGTATGTTATTCTAATTTCGTTGGTACGGCATCTAGAAAAATGTACTCCGCACCTTGCGTCCGGCTAAGTGTGTTGCTCTCCTAACCTTACTTCCATCATAGTAAGCATCATATTGATATTTGACTAAGTTATTACCCGTACCAATCAATACTAGCTATTGAGCTAGTATACACTTGAAATTATGTTGATATTCTTTCCTATTATCACCTCCTTGGTCGGCAAGTAGCATTAAAGCGAGTTCTAACGTTGGCCATCCGTAAAAAGACTTCTAAATGAAAGACATTATCAATACATGCAAGACACTATTCTAGAATTGTGTATTTAGAGGTTTTACTACTTTGTATTGCCTAGGGTTCCCTACACCTAGTATTATGGAGTTTAGTACCCATAGTCCATAATCCAATATTCAAAGATATGATATAAGGAATTTCATGCACTTACTTCGATGAGGAAGAGTTAAAATCTGAAAGTTCACTGATAATCAGCAAAAGTCACCAATAAAAAAAAATTCAAATGATAAAAGTATCAAGATAATCAATAATCTCTCAAAGAGCTACAAAATAAGTCAAGAGTCTCCAATATTCAAAGGTCTAATTGATCCCAAGTCTAGCTAAAAAAACGCAGGTTTTTTGGACTATTTATAGAAATTAAAAGCCTACTTAAACAAGGACTATATTACTGAGAAATTTGTCAAAAAGAGTGGTCAAACGGACATCGCGCAGGATAGTCGTGGTCACGACGGGCCTTTAGGATTACGTTCGTTCCCATATTGTGCAATTTTTTCTTATGCTGTCTTCACTACCCTCGACTGCAGGCATGACGATTCGTTACCAAGCACAAACGGCCATTGAGGGTCTCCGTTCCAAAACACTTGAACTTTGAATATGGGTACGGGGCTACTCTCTGATCTTCAAGACGAACATTGCAGGACGACCGTCATGGCTTACGACGGTCCTGTCACGCTTTCCGTAACCCCACACTTGGTCACAGACTTTACCACATCTTCCTTCAGAGCCTACACAATGCTGCCACCTATGGACCGTCACGCGGCATGACGAGACGTTAGAAGCTCCGTAGGTGGTATTTCTAAATTTCTTCGCTCAAAAACCTCCGCATTATCTTTTGGACGTGCTTTCCTTGCAAAAAAGAGAAACGATAAAAAATTAGAACAAAAAGGGCTTTTGGACACACTAAAACTTAAGGAAAAAGGTATTAAAATACGGAACACACGGTATATCAGTCCCCATAAATCTCATGAGGGGATAACCACAATGCCTCAAGGGCATAAATGGGGTCCATAAGTGAACAACTACAATGCCTAATTTGGCATAAAAGGGTTTTCACATGTACCTCCCAAGTTCCATCAACTATGTTGCCACCATAGTATCCTAGCTCGTGGAACTAGAAGTGATGTCAAGTTGGTCTTACTTTGCCGGTAGCCACCCTTCGGTGGGGGTTGCTCATGACACGGATTCCAGTTTAGCAATCACATGGAGCTATGTCAGTTAGGAATAGTTTCCCTAAAGTAAAAATGGACAAAGAAGTAAATGACAGGACGCTAAAGAGAATTACTTACGGAGGTTACTTGGATAAGTGGCAAGAATGAACCACCTAGACATGGCCACAAGTAGCTCCTAAGAAGTTCAGGAAGTGTTCCAAGCTTTTTATTAGTATGTGTTCCTTATGTATGACTTGTAGTTATTGTCTACTTGTTAGCAAGATGTACATGATATGAGATCTTATGCATATGTTGACTTTGTTGACTATATGATGAAGTCTGACTTAACTAGTCTAGGTTACACTAACTTATATGATGTATGTGTGTGCCTTGACTAGGTGATGCATTGCACCAAGTATACTAGAGGTACTGGGAAAGTGAAGTGTAATGAATAAAAAGGAAAATAGTTCACTGTTAAAGGAATTAAATTCACTGTAAAGTGACTAAAAACGTAATAAAGTGATAACAGATAGTATGAAATGTTGGACTGGGAATATGCTTATATGGAAGATATGAAGATATATATAAATTTGCTATAACGGTTTTATAAAGATTTACTAAAAAGGCATTGAAGTATGATTTCAAGAACATATCCCTTTATGAATGTTTGCATGCTTGTCATACTTAGTGCATTCTTGACTGAATTCATTCCTCTCTACTTTGTAAGAAACAAAGTAGGTTATGGGATGCTAAGGATTGTCTATTATGATTGAGTAGCTGATATGTGATTTCCCAAGGACAAGGAAAGGAATTCTTAAGAGTCAAGATTTCCTAGTTAAGGTTGATTGTATAAGACTTAAATTATTGTACTTAGTTTTATGTTTAAGGGTCGTGTCTGTCCCTAATGTATTCTGAAGTTGTGATGTCTACGATGGAAAAAGACTTCGAGTCTAGATATGTATATGGCTAGATTTTATAGGTATATGAAGTAAAGTTCTATGCTATGAGGTGCTATGAAGAAATTTTAAATTTCCGCTAAATTACAAATGCGATGCGAGAATAATAATTATGGTATTGTATAAAGACCTCCGAGAGGTCAAGGAGCCATTTGACTTCTAGGGGTTGATCCCCGTTGTGACACTCCATTTGGGATGAACTGTGTGATAACTTCACCTTGGTACCCAACACTGTTTGGAATGACATCAAAACCTAGAGGATGTGCACCCAGATATGATTGATGGATAACGGAATATCATGCGACATCAATTCATTCTATGAAGATCTTGCTAATCTTCTACCGAATAAGTCGACTTGACGGGAAAAGTGAGTGGACTTGGTAACCTATCCACAGTCACCCTAGAGAGTCATATGACTTGAAGGCCAAGTAAGACCTACTACAAAATCCATATTGATGTACTCCCACTTCAGCAAGTAGGAACTTGAATTTCTTGTAGTAGCCACCTGGAATGTTTGGAGGTCCCTGTTCTCTTCACGTTTAGAAATTTAGACACTTAGCGTCCAAATTCCGTATTTCTTCTTCAAACTGTCACCACCCAAAAATATTTCCCTAGGTCGGTAATCTCTTTGTTGAACCTGGATGAAATGGGTACGGGACCCATGAGCTTCCTCAGAATCGAATCCTCAAACCTATTCTATATTGGGAACCACATAACCTCTCTTGGTACTCAAGACACCATCCCCCCCCAAGGAGAATGACTCATTGAGTTTACAAAGAACCAATTCCTATAACTCCATCAATGCTTGATCAAGGTGTTGTTTGGACTTCAGCTCAACCACCAAAGATGAATCAGAGTTATGAGCCTCAAACTAACACTTAAACTGGGAAATTCGACAATTTGATAGGGTAATGAGGTGTCAATAGAGTGTGAGAAATGTTGTTTGTTCAAATGTTGGTACCCAACTAGAACTAGACTGGTTGGTCCTGGAAAAAGGAATTTGTGTTAGACTAGGAAATGATCATATGCCCTTGTTCAAATTAGCAAACATCTAGACTAAAATAAAGCGAACCAAATAAAAGTGTTATCCCATTTTGATCCAAATATGTTGAGTTTATATTAGAACTTTCTTTTCTTCATGAACTCACCTTCGGTGGGTTTAATGTGTTCGCCTTGGTCCCTCATTGTACATGTGCACCTCGACTTAGGCCAAAAGCCTAAGTTGAGGATGGCTACTACAGAAACTGACCTTGTCTTGGCCATGACCCGACCTTGGATAATGTGTACCTCGATTTATGGCAAAGCCATAATTTGAGGATGGCTATTATGAGTGATGGACCAAAAAGTGGGTATGAAAAGAGTAACGTCAAAAATAAAAGAAAAAGTGATCAATAGAGGTGACTCAGTCAAAATTATCAATTGAATGAAAAGAGAGAGAAAATAAAGAAAAAGAGTTGAACAAAAAAAAGCAAGAGTCACTTCCACAAAGAACAAAGGGGGGAAAAATAAAACAAAAGTAGGGCATAATAGATAATGAAAGAGGTAGGACGCTTAGCCGTAATGTCAAGGAGGTCAAAAATTCACTAAAATGTATCCATATATACCATACCTGACCCTGAGCCTACTTTACAAGCCAAGAAAGTCTTATCGTAATCCTAGAGTCTAATGTGGTGAACTTTAGCAGTGAAAATAAGGGCAAGCCTATGGCGACAAGTACTAGCTATGTTTGAACTTGTTTTTTAGTGTGAGTGTTCAATACAGATCCTTGTACCCAGAGTTATAATAACTGTGCAAAAAAGGAGGATTTCTTTTGAAGTGAGGTCACTAGTTGCAATATCGGAAAGTTGGTGCCTTGGTGAGAGGCATAAGAGTAGAGGTCCCTGTGCATGGTGAGTTTATGTCATGGTCTGATCCACATGAGTTAGGTTATCGAACCTAAGAGTAGATGCATGCACGAAAGCAAAGAAAAAGTTGGTATTCATAGCCATGTGATTGCAGAAGCTTAAAAGAGTATACCATTGTACAAAGTGTTGTGTTGAGTCCTAGTGTGTCGCTTGAGGACGAATTTTAGTTGAAGATGTTGATCTATCGTGGTTTTGCGGTACTTTCAATGTTTTTTCCTTAAGATTTGTGTGTGTGTAGAGCCTTTTTGTAGTAGTTTTAACATGTTTTTATATTTGTTTTGTAGGAAAGATGTCCAAACCCAACAGGCCGAAGGCAACTGAGATTTAGTTCAGAGGTGACCCACGAAGGCCATTGACGGTCTGTTGTTCCATCGACGGACCTAGATGGTGACCGTCGACTGATAGTTCAGGCATCTGGAGAAACTCGGGGAAATCTGACCAAGTGTGGTACTAAAAAAGGATCGACGGACCGTCCTATTGAATCATCGAAAATTCAAAGATAGTCTCAGTATCTAAGTTGAAGAACGTCTAAGTATGGAGCAACTAAATACATCGACGAACCGTGTTGTTGGTTTGTCAATTGATTCAGAGAGGATGCATGCTGAAGGATGAAAAAAGTGCTAAGTCTTGACAGACAGAGGCATTCGATGGTTCGTCATTTCATCGACGGACCGTCTATGGAGGTCGTCGATTACGCTAAGTCAAGCAGTATTTTTGGACAGAAAAAACGCGTTACCTATATCTAAATTCCTTTTAATTAGGAACTAATGTTTTCTATAAATAGGGTGTAAAACCTTGTTTTTAGGGGTATGGATTCCTATTACTAGATTTGTTCTTAGGATATGTTGTTTTTTTGGAGATGGGTTTTTTGCAAACATTTAGCATGAATCGTCATTTATGGATTTGGTTTTTCAAACGTTTCTTGTTAGTTCAAAAGTTGAATTTCTGGATTTTCTTGAAAGTGTCAAAGTAAGTTCATGTTATATTGGTGTTTAACACTATGAATTGTGTTCTCTTTATATACATGTGTAACTAAATCCACAACTATAGTGTTGGAGAACCAATGGGTGAACTAACAAAAGTAGGACCTAAGCTTGATAACAAATTCCCTCAAATAGTTTTTATTGCATGCATAATGATATTCTTATTGATTAAGTCTTATTACGGAGTGCATGCGTTAGAACTGCGCATTGTATGCTGACTTGGCTGGACCAAGGAGTAGTTAATACCAAGAAGAATTATCACATAGATTGTAGTGTTCTACTATCGAATATGGTAGTATTGATTGTACAGAATTAAGTAAACTACGCATACCGAATGTGCTGTAATTATCTGACACAGTCCACTAATATTTTTAGGCATGCTGGAGTACGTCAGGGAAGATCTAGTGACACAAGTGTGGGGATATGGAGGATCGACTGTCCCCGTCAATTGAGATCGCGGGACCATCGTTGTTGAATCGTTGATAAGTTTAGTCCCAGTACGGCTAGAATTTGAAGAAAGTCAAGTATGGAACTGCTGAAGGCATCGACGAACCGTGACCAGGAGCGTACGTGTTGTTGGTCCGTGAATTGATGTCAGAGGATGCTAGCAAAATAGGGATGATAAAGGTGGGCGCATCCTTGATGACGGAGGGAGGTCTACATTCCGAGATCGTTTTATTGACGGACCGTCTGTGGAGGGGTCTCTATTAAACAACCCAACCGATTGTTATTGGTTCAACTTTGCTCTAATTTTAAATTCCTTGTTCAATTTAGGGGACTATGTTTTCTATAAATCAGGTGCAAAACCTCATTTTTGGGGTTGAATTCATACTAACTATGTTCTGTAGTTAGATTTTTGTTGAGATTTGGTTGGTTATTGCAAGATTTAGCATAAATAAAAGATTCATTTCCAGAATTTGGTTTTCAAGTGATTTCGTATTATTTTAAAAAGTTTACTTTGGTTTTCATTTGAATTGAAATCAAGTAAGAGTTATGGTTTATTATTTAACAACTATAATTTGTGTTATTATATGCAATGGGTAACTAATCCACAACTAGGTAAATGTGGGAACCAAGGTGCTGAAGCAATCGGATAGGCTTAATAACACAAATTCTCAACTAGGTTATTGGCATTTATTGGGTAATTCTTGATCTTTTTTCGCTTAGAGTCTTTTAAGAGAAACGATGGCACAAACCTTAGAACCGCCTTTT
Organism: Solanum habrochaites; assembly: GCA_027704765.1. Classification (NCBI taxonomy): domain Eukaryota; kingdom Viridiplantae; phylum Streptophyta; class Magnoliopsida; order Solanales; family Solanaceae; genus Solanum; species Solanum habrochaites. The sequence continues at coordinate 18,845,491 of JAKWJA010002499.1, read as the reverse complement.
ATCCTACATGCCCGAACACAAGGAGGTAGTTAAGTAAGAAAACCTTAATCAACATAAATTTTAGTGGGATCTTTCTAATAGGCTAGATTGATTGGTACGAAGTAATAACTAAGTCATACATCGAATAATGAATCTTAATCTTCAGTAAAGGTACAGGTTAGTAGCTGATGCACGACGGTAGCACAAGTACCAAGGGTAGAAGTGTGAAAATTCCCTACTAAATGTCCCGTACCAAAATTAGAGATACCTAACTTATCACTTTGCATGCAAAACAGTTGGGAAGAAATGTTATAGTTACGAATACGGCGTTATGAACCTGTGGGGAACACTTATACCCTAGTTTCTCTCACAACTGATAAAAACCAAAGTTTTGCTCCTGTTACTTGTTTTACTTAGAGATATTAAAAGAATTTCGTTTCACAAAACCCCCATTTAATTTACATGTTTTCAAAAAGAACTTGACTTAATAGAAGTAATTGTACATTGAAGTTAAGTCTAAATTATTTTCTGAAAATGGGTGAAACTCGGACCCAACCTACTATTGGATTTTCCAGATCGGACCATATTATAGGCTTACTTTAGCGGAGTGTAAAATTGAGCATAAATGCATCATTGTATATGGACTTGAAAGGGATTCTAAATGTCAGAAGGCTCGTCATTTCCCGGTAGTAAACCTATGCTGTTAACGTCCACGCCATAATGCTAGCCTCATCTATTATGATTAGTTTGAATAAAGTGGCGTATTTTGAGAGTTGACAAAGGCGGACAACATGCACACTAAACCAAAGGGGAGATGGTCCAATTGGGTGGAGGTATGAGTTTACAATGTCCGTTATCCAAACAAAGCAGTGAAACATTTTAATATATAGGTGAAACAGTAACACAAACCAATTTATATAAACATGTAAATAAATAATTAGATAAATAATCAGGTCTACAAAACAAAACCATAAAAACAATAATTAAATAAGGAAAGAGAATAACAATCAACATGAAAATAAACACTATAAGGAAAACAAATAAACAATGAAAGACAGATAACAATTTAGCATGAAAATGACCAACAAGCAATAAAATAAATCTCACCTCAAGCCTGGACACTCATAATGTAAGAACCTATGCCGCCAGCCAGAATCATCATTCTAATCGCGCCCCAAATTTTTTCATCTAAACAGTTTTTTGTGCCCTGAACCTAACTACTCTTGGGATTTGTGGTTAATTGAGAGTCCCCACCTAACATTAAAGGCGCGTTTAGAGTCATCTATCATAACTAATCTAAAGGTCTAACAAGGTCAACGACAAGAGTTGAGGGTAATATTTTCAAATTACGTTCTGAGGAACGGTGTTAGGCATCCCTTGAAGTCCACAAATGTGCGTCCAAGTCGTATCTCATGCAATTTATGTAGGGGGTACGAATAACAAATGAGGTCACTTCATTTATTTATTTATTTTATTTAAAACAGATGATGAAGTGATAATATTAAATAGTAAGAGTAACTTTGTTATTTTATTTAATTAGTTAAGCATGAAAAACTAGGTGATAACATAAATAACAAAATACTAAGAAATTAATAAAGAAAAGCGAGATGGCAGAAATTTCACGAATAGATATAAAAGATAATTTTTATTTTATTCATTAAGCTACCCCCAAACAAGCATAAAATGTGTAAGAATAAAGCTTTGAAAATTGAGCAATTTATGAATAGATTCTTATTTTTTTTTTTTAAAAAAAATATTTGTTTTTTATAGGGGTAATGCCACAATATTGTTAATCGTACTCCTCCACCGTAGAAACAGTTTTTATCTGAGGTCGGCCTTGTAAAATAATGATTGATATTTTTGAAGACGGCTGAAAAGCTTTGATTTACATATAATCATATAAATATTTACATATAAATATACATAATCCTTTTTTAAAAAAAAATCTTGGGTAGGTGGTACTCCCTGGGATGCTAGTTTCTTTGGCTTTCCCGCTAACTATAAAAGCATGTCATGTCCAACCCAAACTTGAAAAAAACAATTAAATAATGAATTTTACAAAACCAAACGATCATGTATAGAGTTTGAAAATCCAACAGAAAGTACTCCGACAATAACATAGGGTAATAGGGGACATTGTCGATGCAAAGAACCAACTCCTATACAAAATGTAAAATGAAGTTAAAAAAAATCAGTCATAACTACTCGTATTATTAATTCTTCTCATTATAGGTGAACTCTTCTAGACTTGGTGACTCTTCAATCTTGAAGTCTTAAAGTATCAAACACACCTGCTAATACGAACGAAAATAGCAAGGAGTGATGAGAGATTAAATAACTACAATTATATATAGCAACACAGAATTATTCACGGCCAACACACGAGTTTCAACATATAAGACCACTCATTGAGAAAAAGGATAAGAATACTACCCAGATGTTTCCTACATCACCATAAACCAAATAAATATTGATGCAAGATTAATATAAATGCTAAATAAGAACACTAACCAATTAAGCAGAAAAGATTATCAGCAATGGATGGTCCAAAACTTTACTAGAGTTCTTACTTCTTTTCAAGAGTAGAGAGCAATATTTTTTTTCGTTATTATTCAAAAGTGAATCAAAGTGAGAGATGAGAGTTAAGAATAATGTAGAACTTCTCTTTAATGAAAAAGAAAGGGGTCCTATTTATATAGCAAAGAGGGTAATGATTTACAAGGAAAAAGTATATTTTAAGGAATCAATTTAATAATATTTTTCTTATTATAAAGGAGAGTCAAATCAGACAAATAACAATTACTTTTTTTATATCAAATTTAAGCAAGTAAGAAATAAAATTAGGAAGAGTAATATTATTTTTCCTTAAATAATGAAGAGTCAACTCAGATTTTATTATTAATTTATTTTACTAAATATATGAGCAACTAAATATGACAAGAAAATAATTAAGGTTGTCATAAACAAACAAGGAAGAATGAATCAAGACAAATACTAATGGGAGGAGGGATCAATTAATATTATTCATTTCATATTTTAACAGAGAGCCAAAACGGATACATTTTAAATTATTTTTTACCAAATAGGAAGGCAGACAAGAGTAAGGCAAAGAGATCAATTAAGGAGTCACAAAATTACTAAGATTTCTAGCCCAAATCGAATGAACATTCACAAATAATACTGACTTACCCTAGTTAGATGAATGAGCAAATTGACAAGAAAATAATTGATTCAGCTAAATAAGTGAATGACCCATTCAGCAATCAAAAATGAAGATTAAACTATTATTATCTAGATTAACACAAGAACAAGTATTAAGACATCATTTTATTCAATTGATTATAAATTAACTGATATGAAGAGAGTTGAAAATTGTCCGACTAAAATACAATATCACATAGTATTCAAACCTAAAATATCTGTCAATTACGATGATTATTTCAGAAGACCCAAGATTTTACCATAGATATGGGCATCAGAATTGACCAAATTAAGGAGCGGAGTAATTATTTAGCATATCCGGAAGTTGAATAAAATTAGCAACAATCATAGGCAAATTAACTATTAAGGAAGTTAAAAAAGAATTTAAACACAAATTCAAGAAGTGAAACATGGATTTTGAGAAAAAATCAGCCCATACACACATTGATTTGAGACTAATAAAAAAATTGTACCTGGGACAGATCTTTCCTTATCCAAATTATTCGCTTCCGATGTATGTGTCATTTGTTTGACGAAGGTGCTTCTGTTGGAGGACCGGACTGGGGCTACAGTTTTTTAAGATACGGCATGCTGCTTTATCGTCAGAAACTGTGGGTGATTAGTGGGCCGTGTGTTTGGTCTGGCCTGCCTTATTGTTGGTCGTCCCTGGGCTGAGGTTGTTGTTGTTGTCCCGCAGTTGTTGCTGCTGCTCGGGGAAAAAGAGAAGATGAGGAGATGGGCAAGGGATAAGAGAGGGGAAGAGGGAGGCGGAAAAAGGGAGAGAAGGTTGTCATCGGTCGGAGAAAGAGAATAGGGAGAAGAGAGGGGCAGCTGGAGAGAGGAGACGCCTGCTAGAGAGACGAGGGGCGGCGGCTGGAGATTGGGAGAGAAGAATGAAATGTTTTAGGTTTTGGTCTTTTAGGTTAAAAGGAAAGTAGAAGGATCAAATCTTGACCATCGATTTAATTTCGAGTGGACGCACACGATTTAATCTTTAGATAATCTGATTTGGGTTGGATGGACGAGATTAAAATAGATGGGTCTTAAATAAGATGGATTGGGTGTGACATGGCCAAAATTAAAATAAGTTGGCTAGAATTGAAATGAAAGGGTGCCTATAATTGAAATAAGATTTGAATTGGAGTGGTTAGAACAAAAAGAAATTAGAATAGAATGGACTAAGATTTAAATAATTTTGAGGTAGATCAAGGAATTTGATATCCAATTAAAATATTACAAACATTATAAAATTTTTATATAATTAAAATCACTTAAATTTTAAAACATTTTACTAAAACAATTATTTTGGAATTCATTAACCATTTTAAAAAATATATTTTAATAATATTTTCAATAATTTTATAAAGTAAACATACTAAAATGTAAAATTTATGCAAAATCGACTAAAATACAAAACTTAAAATAAAATTTTAAATATGTATTTAATCGAATAGAATTCCTACAGGGTTAAAGGTCAGTCAAAATTGGGTGTCAAAATGGGTGAATAGTAGGATGAATGTTATGTAATTGATCTTGTAATGATTTATTTACTTGAATCATGTCATATATTGTATGGCCTAAATCTAGTAGCCTGGTGGGTTGGGTGATTTATTAATTCAATTAGCCCTTGAAGGGAAAATTAGAAGTTAATTTATAATTCATGATGCTTATGTATATGCTTTGTGATTCCAATTAAAGTAATGTGATCATGACTACAATGCAATTGTGATGTTGTTGAAAGGTTATTCTCAATTATACACATATGAATAATGGTGATATGTTGTGAAAAAATTCTTCAATGTAATGTTACACTTTGATTTGTAGGCTTTGGACATTCTCTTCTTGTGTAACTAATGTATCTTGACTTAATAAACATTGAATCGGTAGACCTAAGGGTGGTATCCTTTTTAAGTAATGAATAATGAACATTGAATAGGTAGACCTAATGGTGGTATCCCTTTCATAAATGATTAACAAAGTATTCTAATGATCTACTTTGGATCAGTAGGCTAATGGCAACCCTCTTATGAATGCTATCCTATGAACCTTTAATCAGTAAAACTATGATCCCTTTCAGAGGATTCAAGTGACTTTCCTAATAAGGGTACCTTGAAATCGGTAGACTTGTGACAGGGGCCCCTTTCATGAGGATTCAATGAGCGTTTCCTCCTCTAGTTACTTGAATCATGTAGACTTTGAACTCCTTTCATGTAATTGTACCTTGAATCGGTAGACTATGACCCCTTTCCATGTGTTAAATAAATTATACTTTATCGATAGCTAATGACCAAAAAAGACAGCGGAACAAACCCTTTGTGTGAATCAATTTACTTTTGGTGTCAGTAGGCCAATGCAACCTCTCTGTGTATAATTTTAATGAGAATGAACTACTCTATGGGGAAGATTAAGCTAGCAATGAATGAATAGTGTCGTTGGAAGTTGTCCCATGTTAGGTCGGATTTTAACGAACACCTTCCTTATCTCATAACATAGTGTCTGCATAGGTTATTAGCTAGTGGATCCCCTAAGGATAATGTTACCGGATCTTGCTTATGCAAGTAGACCCAAGCCCTTTACGGTGTGAACATAGACCGGGAGTTGGTTTCGGTGATCTACATCACATGGTGTTATGTGGTTAATTGCTTATTTCCGGATCACGTGAGTTATGTGTTATGGTTACTTAAGAGGTTTCATGAAGTGTGAATGGTAGTATGAGATGTCATCCATGCATTGCACGATTAGGTTTTGAGAATGTCATGGTGTGTTCCTCAAAAGCTAATGTGTAATGAAATGAATGTTCTCATAATGATGCTAATGAGAATGTTGACTGATATACCGTGGTTTCACAGTTTTTTTAATGTTTTTTCCTTAAGTTTAGTGGGTGTCCAAAAGCCTTTTTGTATTGATTTTTATGTTTCTCGTTATTTGCAGGATATCTGTCTAATGATGAACGCGAAAGTTTTTGAGAAAAATGCAAAAAGTTACACTACGGTGCTAGACGGTCCGTCGAGCGGTTGTGAAGCCCGTAGTGACATCAATAGTGAAGCGGGTGAAGGCAGATGGGGAAGTCCGAGTCACTCCAAATTCCTGAAGTTTAAGTGTTATGGAACGGAGACCGCTTGCCGGACCGACATGCTTGAAACGGTCCCTGTCATACCTGTTCGTCGAGGGTAATGAAGAAAAGCAGCAGAAGAATTTTGTTAAGGTTATAATGATGACGGAGCATGATGCCTTTCGTGACCGATGACCACACCCGTACTTGAACCACACATCCCCGTCACGAGGTCTGTCGACCCAACCACGTTTTGACAGATTTTCAGCAATTTAAGGCCATCTTTTATTAGGTTTTTTGTTTTTTAAATGTTTTGTGAAAAACCTTCATTTTTGGGTTTTAGACTTTTTGGTTATATTCTCTTAAGTTAGATCTCTTATGTTGTAGACTCTTTGTTAGTAGACTCTTTGATTGTTAGACTTATGGAGAATGTTTTGGGTCTCGATTAATGTTCGGTAAAATTGATCGCACTTTTCTGGAATTGATTGTTTGGTGGGCGTTTGTTGATTAATCAAGTGAACTGTCTTGATTTGATTATTTCTCAGTTGAAGTAAGTGCATGAATCTTATATTACATATATGAATATTGTGATTAGACTCTAGGTAACTAAACTCCATAACGTAGGGTTTGTGGGGAACCATGGGATAATGAGGTAATCAACTAAAATAACAATTCTACAATAGTATCTTGTCAATGTATTGGAAATTCTTTAGCTTGTAAGGGCCAAGGCGTTCTTAAACTCGACCATTTAATACTACTTGCCGACAGGAGGTAGATAATAGGAAATGACTTATCAACATAGATTTGTGTATACTATCTAATAGGCTAGTATTGTTGATACGATGGAATAACTTCGTCCATATTGAATCAATGGCTTACTATGAGGTCGAAGGTAGGGTGTTAAGGTATAGGGGTAATAGCAGGGGGGAGGGGGGGGGAGGTGGGGGGAAGCAAAAAAGATAACTGCAGTGGTACCCGATGTGGGAGAGTATGAATGTGGACAAGCAAACAAAGGGGCGAGAAGGGCGTAGCCGGATAAGCATGCGAGTGAAATTTTCTAGATGCCAGACCCAAGGATTTTTTAGAATTATACTTATCACTTTGCATGCAAGATACTAGGAATAATTATTAGAGTTTAGAAATTATCAAGTTAGGTGGAACCTGTGGGGAACACCTTAAACCTTATTATAGTTAGAATTATCAAGTTAGAACCTGGTGGTTAACGTTAAACCCTAGTTACTTTGTATGATTGATTTGAACCGTCCAGGGTTTGGAGTTCGGTGGTGGATGTTGGGGGGTGGGATACGTGTTTTAATTTAGTATGGTTATCTTTAGTAATTTTAGATCAAAACCCCCTCTTTTGTCTTTTGTTTTCTAAGGAATAATTGACCTAATCATAGTAATAATAGATTGAAGTTTAAGTCTGACATTTCTTCTCGTGGGACGATCCCACACCTCATTAGTTGGGTTCTTTACTTGATACGATCGCTTTACTTCTTATTTGAGAAGTAAGTTTGAGCGTATCATTGACTTGAAGACTTAATGTAATGATGAATGCTTAACTTGCAAATGTCATTATGAGTTGCTTTCCTTGTCATGCGTTATTAAATGTGAATGTTCCTTGTCTATGATTATTGAGTAAAGATGAGAAAGAAGAATGATAAGTATGTTATGGTGGCCTCAAATTGGTACTTAGTATGAATGGTATTATGAAATGTCATTCATACATTGCACAAGTATAACTTAATGGTACTTTCATGATGGTTTTATTTTATGTTTTTTAATTATGACCGAAAATAAAGGGGGGGGGGGGGGTGGGGGGGGAGAGGGGGGATTTTGTGCATGTGACGGTGCTAATGGATTATTCTTACGTTCCGTCCTTACCTTATGCGGACGCCTTTTCCGTCCGTGATACCGCCTCCTTGAGTAAAGTCTCGTGCGATTGACTTTAGAGGTCGTCTGCCCTTGCCTTGGCCTCGGCTGGTAGGTCGCCAGGGCTACGTCCCTGTACCCCGCTTCTCACTCCTCTTCTCTCCGAACTTTCTCCGTTGCCCAGGCCCTTCTTCAAGTTGCGATTTTCCTTCCAAAACAACGAACGCATAGCTTGGGTCGCGCAATTCTCACTAAGAGTAATGGTGTTTATTTCACAGTTCATTGTGATAGCTCACTCCATTCCAATGAAGATTGTATGGCAGCTTGAGGTCAACCTTACTATGTTGAATAGCTTATTCTTGTGTGTTTATCACTAAGATTATGATGATGCTCAACCTTTGACATATAGCATGATTTTCAATCAAAATGTCTTTTTAGCATGATTTTGCATGACGATCATACTAAGTACATATTTGTGGTAACCTATATTTCTTCTACATTTTACAGTGTGTAGGTTCTGGATCTTAAGGTGACTTTTAGTGTTCAAAGCTTGGATTGATTCTCTCCAAAGCTAGTGGTGAGTTCTCATGGTTTGAGGACGAGAGTTGTTCTTTCCTAGTTTTTTTTTAAGTCATTTTACATCTTTGGACTATGTTGAAGGGTTGTGACCCTATCTTTGATTCATGTTGTATTAGATGACCATGTGAGACAAGTTAGACTTCCGTTGTTAGTTTTTAAATAAAGACTTCCATTGTATGGATAAATATTTTAGATTCCGTACCATTTTCTTATGTCTTATGTTATGAATGCTATGAGGCTTGTATGAGGCTCTCAGAGTCTTGTACGTCCTGTTATGTCAAGGGTATAGGCTCAGGTGATAACACCACTATGAATTTTACTTTATTTGATCCCTGTACTCCAATTTGCGTCACTATATCCTTTCTATATTGTTGAATATTTGTTATAATGCAAGACATAGTTTTGAGTATGTTTTAAATACTCGAAAGCTCTTTTCATTATCATCAATGACTTTGATTGAGATTACTCGTGAACCGACTCAGTTTATTAATAGCACATGTTATATCTGATGGTGTACACTTTTTGATATACATCATATGTCCCGATACTCTAGCATAATTCAATTGTGAGTCATTTTCGCCTTAATTATTTTAAAGTGTAAAACTCACATTTATTGGAGTTTTGACAATATTAAAATTCAAATATTTGAAGTAGTCAAGCACATCTTCAATGTAATGAAACCATGACAATGCTAAACATTATGAAGTTGTAAGGATTCTTATACCTAAGATCGGATCAACAACTTCAAAATCTTTTATATCAAAGTTACTTTCTAGCATATATTTAATACTTCCTCTGTCTCAATTTGTGTGACTTATTTTCCTTTTTAGTCAGTCCCAAAAAAGAATGACACATTTCTATATTAAGTGATAATTTAACTATAAATTACCCTTAATGAAATGGTTTACAACAATACAAATTTTTATCATTCATTTTGGACCACCAATTGTAGAAGTCTTCATTTTTTTTCTTAAACTCTGTACCGAGTCAAACTACCTCACACAAAATGGAACGAAGGGAGTAACATTTATGTCATTAGTGTCTATACGGATGATCAACATATCACTAATATACAAACAAACAATGACCTTATGATTTGGAGTTTTGACAAAATCAAAATCCAAATATTTGAACTAGCTAGTCAAGTGTCTCTTTAATGTAATGAGACTGTGACAATGCTAAACATTATGAAGATCAGGGTGGTGGCTTTGATGGTGGTCTAAGTGAGGTGTTGTGGTGGAAAACAAGGTTGATTTGAGTAAAAAAATGAGTTATATAATTAAATGAGTCGAATCATATTAAAATTGGATAATTTTAATTGATTTGAAGCTTTCTATCTAATTGAGGGGCAAAAATAGTAAAATTAATAAAAGTATGATAAATATAACTTTATTTTAACAGAAAATGCATAGTCAATCAATAAAATAAAGTTGAGAAATATTTTGAATCTTTCTCTATTTATAATCTACTTGTATATTAATATATTTTGGATTGACATGACGATTTTATTTTTTATTTTTTTGGGGGTTTCCTATTGACATGACAATTGTTCCTTCACTTGGTAATTACTTGTGGATAAAGGCTTAGAGTTTTGTTAGGACTTCCACTCTTTGCTTAAACACTATATATATAAAAATATAAAATTAATTAGGTTTTTTCTTTGTATACGGGACAGCAGCTGCTTTGTTTTCTCTCGATCGATCGTTCAAGCTACTCTCAAGGTAAGCAATTATAATTTTTTAAAAAAAATTGTTTCAGATTCGTGTGGAAGATTTATTTTTTCTTTCACTGGGATAATGTTGTGTTTAAAATTGTTTAATGGAAAGGGAAAAAACAGGATTTTGCAATGTGGTAATTGATAATTATTAGGTAGAAGTATACGTTCATAATTGAACCGAGTGATTTGGGTATATTCAACCTATAATATAGGCTTGTTTTGTAAATATATTTATTTTAATTGAAAGACGTTTTGATCGTATGGGAATGTTGAAAAAAGGCTAGGTGATCAAGTTAAAATAGTCTAATGAGAAAGCATCTGCACGTTGGTAGTTGCAATCGAGTTTTTCTTTTTTGTTTCGAGATTGGCTTGGTCGTGGGAGGTAAGTTCGCTCAAACACCACCATTATTGTCATTTTTTACAACGCTTGGGTTGATGTTGTATTGTGTTTTTGTTTTGTTGATTATGCTTTTCATATCGCAGCTGAAACAACATCAGTTTGTTACCACTATGTTTCGCATCCACAAACCACTGCTCCTTCTTTGATTTAACAAGAAACAAGCAGAGATGGGTGGAAGTGCAATAAGTGATGATTGGGAACTCACTACAAATGGAGCTCGGACACTGGTTCTGGTTGGATGTACAGGTAATGGTAAAAGTGCCACGGGGAATAGCATTGTTGGAAGAAAGGCATTCAAGTCGATGTCTAGCTCAGCTGGTGTAACAAGTACTTGTGAACTACAGAGGACTGTACTAGAAGATAACCAAATTCTTGATGTGATTGATACGCCAGGTATTATGCATCGACTTAAAAGTTTCCTTCTTTACTGCAATAAGCTTCATTAGTGAAATTAGTATATTTAAAAAAGTCACACACTACTCTATCTGTTGCCTATAACTAATAAGAATTATTGTCTATAGTTAAAGTGGATTTTTAAGCAGATTTATTTTCAAAATGTTAGTATCTATATTTGTATTGTGTGTGACTCACATGTAGAATACTTTTTATACTTAGTGATCTGCTTTAGCGTGTTTTCAAGAATTATATTACTGAAACAAACTAATGCAAATTATAGCACACATAAAAAGACAACATGAAAGAGGTTAGAATTTGTCTAATCTGAGTATATTACTTGTTTTTTCAAAATATAACAACATACCAGTGTAATCAATCCCATTAGTGGGGTTTGGGGAGGGTGTTGTTCAAGTATGTAAACTAACTGATAGGAGTGTTCTTTCATAAATTACTAGGAGGACAATTTTACTGTGTTTTCCTTTATTCCTGAGATTCCTCATATGCTATTAATTGTTCCTGATATATCTAAAGACACTGATAAAGCATGCTACATCAGAGTTGCAAAAATTGTTGACATATGGAACAATGGTGCCTCAACACTCAAAGTATCCGCATAGATAAAAAACATGAATTTTCTCTTTATCATATCTTGATCTGTCTTTTGACTACCTAAAGTCAAAAATTGCTGACTTCATCAGAATTACAGGATTGTTTGATTGTTCTTCTGAACCTGAATTTGTTGGAAACGAAATTGTTAAGTGCATCAATATGGCCAAGGATGGGATTCATGCGGTTCTTGTAGTTCTGTCTGTGCGAACTCGCTTTTCAAGGGAAGAACACGCAGCAGTCCAGAGTCTGAGGGAGTTCTTTGGGAGCAAAATCAGTGATTACATGATTTTAGTTTTCACTGGTGGGGATGATCTTGAAGATAATGATGAAACCCTGGATGGTTACTTAGGTCGTAACTGCCCCGAGCTTTTAAAGGTATAATGTGCTTAAAGATAATCTCATACTTATAGGCTGTCTTTGCCCAAACTTTTGGGAGGCCAAAAATGCTTGTTTCTAAAAAGTGAAATGTTTGACCAAGTTTTCAAGAGAATTAGTGATTCCGAGGAGTAACAAAAATTATTTTCGGTAGCTAAAAAAAGTAACTTTTCTCTAAAGCACTTTTTTGAAAAGCATTTTTGAGAAAAATACACTTAGAAGCACTTCTAAAAAGCTTGGTCATACACTAATTGCTGCTTAAAATTACTTTTTAAAGTTATTGGTCAAACACAAACGTATCTCACCAAAGGTACCTTTTTTTTTTTTACTAATTGTTGCTTAAAACTTAAAACGTATCGTTTAAGTTTATTGGCCAAACACGATCTGTTTCTCACAAAAAGTGTTTTTTTGAGAAACAACTTTTCAAAAATAAGTTGAATTTAGAACCTTGACCAAACATGCTATGACAACCTAACTTTCACTAAGATACTTGATTTTATTTGTAATTAGAAAATTTGTTAAAAAGGTTTCGTCTTATTTCATTTTCCTTCAATAATTTTGGAGATTTCTACTCCTTGATGGATAAAACTCTGGTGGGGGGAGAATGTGCTTTGGCTTGTTAGATAATAACTTACAAAACCTAGTCATATATAAAGCTTAGAAACAATAGCTTGTGGGATGAATCTAGTACATCTGAAGAAAAGAATGCAAAAGTAAACATGTTCTCTTTTGAGGGTGGGGATGGGTAGAGGCAAGAATTGGTAGTAGATTTATGACTTCTTAACCAAAAAATGTAAAAAAAAGAACAAATGGAAAAGAGAGGAAAGAAGTTATACGAAATATAGCTAGGTACTACGATTTCCTTGATCAAGTTTCATTCTTTTCTCTTTTCAAAGTTCTGAAATTAAAGAAAGTTCTAAATCTAGCAAAATCAGTTGGCTTTATAGGTTATTGTTTTCTCTCTTCAAACTTGTGCAAGTATGAGGTGTTTTCAACTTAAAGCATTTTCTATGATGATCTAGAATACCCTCAAGATGTGTGGAAATAGGCAAGTGCTTTTCGATAACAAGACTAGAGATCCTTTGAAGAAAGCTGAACAATTGAAACAACTACTTTTCCTGGTAAATGTGGTTGTGGAGAATAATGGCGGAAAACCATATACAGATGACTTGTTCAAGGAATTAAAGGTATGCATTTCCAACATTTCAATTGTCCTCTGTACTTTTCCAGTGATTGGGCTGACTTGTTAATTGCAATGTTTCATTTGTAGAAAGGAGCTACCAAACTTCATAACCAGGCAACCGAGGTTAATTCTTTGGTGGGATATACTAAGCAAGAGAGACTAGAGTTGAAGGAACAAATGCAAAAGTCGTATGAAGAGCAACTGAAGCGGATAACTGAAGTGGTATGTTTTATCTTTATTGAACTCTTTTGCTACTATTAGAAAATGAACTCATCAGCCATATATCTGCTTTTGTGTGTCCTATTGCCAAATAGTGATGTGGCTGCTAATTATGCTGTAGATTTTTAGTACTAGCAAGGGAATGAGCTAGTGGCTATCTTCTACTAGTTTGTTTAGAATCATAAAATTCTTTAGTTATACAAAGTTTTGTCAAGGAAGTTCTTGATTGGTACTACTTTTCTACTGGAAAAACATGATGTAAGATATTAGATTTGGCCAAAGGCGCCATAGAAACAAGCTTGACCGATCTTCCTTAGCTTTCTAGATTTCATGTTTCTGGACTTCCCTTGGCATGTTAGTTTGGAACATCTTATACTGTAGTGAATTAATTCGATTTCGGGAAAAATAATATACATGTAAAACTGCTTTTCCAATTTTATACTAATAAACATTGCTATGGAATGATAATGATGGTAAAACGCTTTTTTTTTAAATCAAATACAAAGACAACTCTGTTGAATTGTATACAGTATTCTGATGCCAGGGAAGTAGGGTGTAGTCTATGAATTACATCTGGCAATGTCATAGCTTAGATAGTGCCTTTAGGCTTTTCTATTTACCTAACTATTGTTACATGTTTGATAGGTTGAGTCTAAGCTGAAGGAAACCACCCATAGGCTTGAAGAGCAATTGGCCAAAGAGCAGGCTGCTCGGTTGAAGGCTGAACTAAGTGCACAAAACGCACAGAAGAAATCAGATGAGGAGATTCGCAAGTTGAGAGAATATCTGGAGAGAGCTCAAAGGGAGACAGAGGAGCTCCGAGGTCGTTCTGGCGCATGTAACATTCTGTGAGAAAGTTATCTATATGTATATACTTTTGGGAAGAATGTGCCACTAAAGTGAATTAACTCTTCGCTTCAACTCTTTTACTACTCGTACTATCGTATAGAAGAGAGTAGCACATCTTGATAATGTTAAATATTCAGTTGGATATTGTCTTGATTATTAATCAGAAATAGCTCGATGATGAATGATGGTTTAGGCTTTTATTTTCTCCCATGTTTTTGGTTCTGATTGACTTGGTGGTTGGTGCAGTTTGTGGAGTAGTTTCTTCTTCCGTCTTATTGCATGCATATATCTATGGAACTTGATGATAAGTTACTGTTATTTTACCAAAAGAAAAGGAATTTGTAGGAGGCTTGTAATGCCAACCAACTTATGTCACATTTTAATAATCAAAAGTCTCTGTAAAATTGCAATTAAGTTTTAAGGTCATCAAGTCCTAGTACTTGAGTTAGACAAGGTTTTGCTTTCAATATGAATTGTAATTAGGGTAACAATAAAGCAGGCAGGATCGCAAACTAAATTGAAACTAGTAAAAATCATTTCTGACGATTTTTTACCCAAATTCAATTAAATTTCATAACTAAGCCCCAAATTTTAGGAAATGATGCAGGGTCTATTGGAAAAAAAGTTGAGATGTCCAGAGTATACTAATAGCAAACATGTAGAAAAGATTATTTATATGTTTGAAAAGAGCGCATTCCTTCCTCCACAGTAGAAAAGGATTTACCTGCATCAACAGAAACCAGAATTGAAAAGCGCGGTTTATCAAGTTACTACTCATAGTTTTCCCCATTGAAACATGCATACCTTTTGTGATTTCCCCATTGAAACATGCATACCTTTTGTGATCAGGAGACAATGGATCATAAGATGGTAGTGCAGTTTCCACCATGTTGAGTTGTAGCATATTTCTTGCTAAATATTGTTGAAATGCATTATACTCTTCCCCACCAGATGGCATCATGCTTAGTTCCTGCAACCTCTCATTTTCTGCTATCTGCAACCAAATCAATTCAATTGTTATTGAAGTCTTTAAATAGTAGTAATATGAAGAACAGAGTGACTCCCTCTATTTCAGAATCAACAAACGTCAGTTACAATGTGAATTGTATTATATAAACAGCAGTATCACTAGCTCATTCAGCTCTAGCTGACTACTAACAAACTTGTGGTCCCAATCTACTAACTTTTAACTAATCAACTTAATCAATTACCTAACTACCAGACGATTAGTTAAATGAATTCCAATACTCATAGAACAAGTTCAAGAATCCAAGCTTGGCTACAATGTACCTACCAAGTGCCTTTGTCAATAGATCTGCCTGTTGGTCTTTTTGTATGAATGTAGGTGGTTTTGATTAATCATATGCTTGGACCTTTTCTCTGATTAAATGACAATCGATCTCAATGAAATACAGGGTTAACATCAATCTGTATGGCTGATTTACTATCACAATGAATGCTTGTTGGTCCTAACAACTTAACCCCCAATTCCTGAAACAAATTTGTTACCCAAACAACTTCTGCGGACCCACATAGACTCCTTGGGGTGCTCCAGCACCCATTAACCTTGTATCAGACTTTATATATTTATGTAGAAATTAAGAACAACTTATATAAATGTAACATGGAGCGCCTAGTGAACAAATGATTTCATTGGTCCAATGGCTCATGGATGCTTAAGGTTGTTTTAGCGTTGTTGAGCCTGAGTTTAAGTTTCATTCTTAACACGTATTTTTTTTTTGTATATATCTTGTTCTTGAACAACACCCACAACCTTGATTAGTCCAGTCACAAGAAAAGAGGTTTTCTAAGGCTACAAGGACATAGATTATGAATAATATCCCCAAAAGTCAAGAATTAGAGAGTATAGACTCATATCTTATTATACTATAGATTTTTATGGAAAACATCAACATTTGTGTAATCAATAATAACATTATGCTAAGTTAACTGGCCTGAAATGTTTAGAAGGAAAGCGATTTCTCTTAGATTGAAATTATTTAGTATTTTGTTGATTATTCCTCTTCTCTCTCCATTAATTTGCCTAAAATGGAGAATAGATGTTTATAAGTTTGTAAAAAGATTGTGGATTAGTAATCAACTAATTTTATTAATTATTTTTTAACGTATTAAATAGCTTTGAATTTATTGATTTTTCAACATAAAATTTACAAACTGAAATTAATGAGTACCAAAATATGTGAATGATAATGCATAGAATAATTTAAAAACGGTTACTACGAACAAGTGTCGTTTATCTTGTGTAGATTGGGAAATAGAGAAAAAATGTAATGGAGAAGATTGATATAAAAAGCAACTTTAAGTGATCAAAAAACATATATAAAATACCTTTGATCTAAGGAATGCATTTTCCTGTTCAAGTTGAATTTCCTATATCAAGTTAAAGAATTTAAATCAGTAGAATTTTTTAAAAATAATATAGTGAGAGTCCATTATATTAAAAAATAAAAAAATACCCTCTTGTGCAAATCCTCAGTCTCAGCTAGTATTGCTTCATGCTGCATACCGAACACAAACAAATAACAATTACTTAATATATGCTCATCATATAATTAAGAAAATTAATTAAAATATTATATGATATTATAATTATAAAATATTATACCTTTTTGGACCTAATTCTTGTAATGCCTCGTTCAAGTCTGTTCTCCAATTGCTTCAGTTCCCTCACATTCAAAGAGCTCAGCCCTTCACCCACCAGATGCCTGTACTTTTTATTTACATTCAAATTAATTATCACTCACTATTTATTTATTTATCGAATATTATTATATATACATACAAATTAAATCACCTATTTGTGTTCTGCATCATTTGTATCTGTTGCCGCAACTTCTTTGATTCTTGTTGGTAAAACTATAAAAATATTAAATAAAAACGAAATTAAATAAAAAGCATAGTAGTTAAGTTATATATGACATTTTTGTATGTAAAATATTAAATAAAAACGAAATTAAATAAAAAGCAAAGTAGTTACGTTATATATTACATTTTTGTATGTAAATAATTAAATACAAATACCTGTGCATTGAGCTCTTGAGTAGTGTACGCACTAGACGTTTCTGCTGTTGTCTTTTTGTATCGTTCTATAGTTGCCTTTACACTGTCCACATATATAATATTTTAGCTCTTTCATATAAACATAACATATACAACAATATTTATAGTTATTAATTGTTTAATGTATTACAATTTATATGTTTTTAGAAATAGAAGAGAGATTGAAAGAGGGAGGAGAAAATCGAGCTATGTTTGGGACAGATAAAAAGAGGACGTATACAATTTATTGAATTGATTTGTATATCAATATTATGTATAAACTCCACTAACAAACTTGTCGTCTCCACCTACTAACTAATTTTAACTAATCAACTTAATTAATTAACTAGCTATCAGACAATTAGCAAGACTCCGGTGCTCGAGCACTCCATTAATCTTATATTGTACTATATCTATTCATGTAGACATTAAGAAAAAGTTGTATAAATTTAATACAAAGCACTTAAACAAATGATTTAATTGGTCCAATAACTCACATTAGGTGCTTGTGTTGTTGAGCCTGAGCTCAAATCTCATTCTCTAACATCTTTATATATATATATATATATATCTCGAACAATAACTTATTACTCCAGTCACAAGAGAAGAGGTTTGAGGTTTTCTAAGGCTACAAGTGACATAGATTATATTTGTATAATAATAATAATAATAATATGGTTTGTATATATATCGTTTTATATATGTATTGATACAATGTTGTGGTTGGTTTACATTGAATTATGTTGTTTATATACTCTTTCTTCAAAGTGAGTGATCAATATTGTATCTCTTCGTTGTTCATACAAATGAACGGAAGGAAAGGAAGAAGAGAAGTCTCCAACCATCTATCTTTGGCCAAATTTTTATGTATACCTAATTTAGTAATATATCCTATATATATTAGGCAAGATAAAGAAAGGGAGTGTAAAACTAGAGTTGAATAGTAGAAATAAAATAGTAAAAGCGTAAATATTAATTAACATTATGTTTTAAATGATACCTACAAAATGGCTTAATTGAACAACTCAAAATGAAATACAAATCGAGATAAAGTGTGAAAATAAAATAAAAATGATGATAAATTAGACATGTTGTCCATATATTTGGGAATTAATATTTCAAAAGGTCACACAACTTTGGAAATTTATCTAACAACAAAACAGACAATTCTCAACATTATCTACAAAAAAATGTCATTAAAAATTAAACTTTTAAACTTGATTTTAATATCGAATAAATCACTCAACGTAACTTTTTTTTATTTAAATAAAAATTATTTCGCAAATTTATCACTAAAAAAGCCTTTGATATAGTACACAAAATATTTTCTAATGTTCACAATATAAATATTATGTGCACCGTATAAATGAAAAAAAAATTAAAAATTGTTAATCAACTTTAGGCACAAACTTAAATTAATGAAAGTATATACTTTTATAAATAAATATTAAAGTATGTAGCATTATGACATTATTATGATTATTTCAAAAAAAAATATTTACAAACAAAATTACTAGGTGTAAGCAAAAAAATGAAATATTGAAAAAAATTTTAAGTTTAAAAAAAGAGGAAGATCAAGATAACAGAGCCAAAATAATTGTTAAGCTTCAATATTACTGTTTTTTTTTTTGTTTTTTTTTTTGAAAAAAAGTTACAAAAACAAAAAAAGACAAATTTCATCAGCTTATTTGTTTGGTTAATTCCTCTGAAAGTTATTACTAAAAATTAACACTATTTTGTAAAAAAAATTTAACCTATAGATTTGTCATACAAATGTCGTCGATATTTGTTTATGTGCTATTTCCTCACTCAAAAACATAACTAGTGAACCAATAAATAGAACTATACCATTTATTTCTGTTCTTTTATTTAGTCCGCATAAAAAATTTAAATTAAGTTTTTCTTCTTTCCTTAATTATTTATTTAGGGTCTATTTTATATAAAAGAACAGGAAAAAAAATTATGATAATGTTGTTTAGTGATTTTAACAACAACCAATGTCTAAGTTGAGTGATTTTAATTGATATTAAAATCTAAGTTGAGTGATTTTTTTTTTTTGATACAACATAAACTTTATAAATGACTTTGCTAGATCATTTTTCTTAAAAGTTAAGTGATTTTTATTGATAAATAAAACGTTAGTTACGTACTTTTTTGATACAAAACAAACTTTAATGACTTTGATAGAAAAGGGGGGTGATCTTTTAAATAGTAAAATTTAGCTACCTAGTTCCAAAAAATCCGACTTATTAGTGATAAAAAGATCCATACCTTAATAATATTAGTAACATTCAAAAATGTCTTATTTTAAAATAATATTATTCTGATATTATTATTTTTCTCTCACACATTAGTTACACTCTATTTTCTTCTCATACATTATACAGTCCTATATCTGTAATTATATAGAGTATTAATGTTATTTTTTTAATAATTTGTTTTTCTCTCTTTTCTTAAGCTTATCATTTCTCGCTTTCTCTTCTCTTACTTCTTTTCTAATCAAATCCCCAAGTTTTTCCTCTCTTTTTTACGCTGCTTTTTTCAATTTCTCCTCTAAAATTCTCCAAATCAATTTCACAGATGTTTCAATTCAATATATTAATTTTTCTAGTATTCTCATTTAATTTTTCGTTGCAAGTTTGATTTGAAGTTAAACATTGATTTGTGTATTATAATTTTTTTAAAATTCCGTGTTATTTACTCCTTACTTGATTTTTTAGTGTTTTTTAATGTTTTTTTCGTCTCGTTGTTGTTTCTTAAAACGTTTTTTAGGGTTTGAGACTGGATAATTCTCTCTTCAATGTTTTTCAAGAAAGTTATTAGAAGTATTAGCACAAAATATCAAAGTTTCTTCCGATTTTCTATCATTTAATTATTTTTTTCACGCACGAATTAAATAACATGTAGGTTCTGCTTCTAAATCTAAGGAGGATATACTACGGAAAAAAATGCATGAATCGTGCGTATGTGTCAAATCTCACCAAATTTATAACCAATTAAGAAAGATCAATTTGTAGAAGAGGTATTTTTCTTTTGCATGTTCGCTTTCTTGCATTTTGGTTTAATTTGTTTAGTTAATTTTTTAGATTCAAAAAAATAATGTTCCAATCCGTTTTGAAGTGTTATATTGAATTTTTTATTATGTTATAGTTAGTATTTATTTTGTATTTTGCCATATATTTAGTGTAATTTTATTGTGTTAGTTATTCAATGTAACATATCAATATGAGTTTGATTGTGTAATTTCCTCATAGTTTTTAATCTTTTTGTATTCATAGTTTTAGAAGTGTATTGAATTTTGTTGGCTGTTTTCGTCGGGAGTAATGTATTTTTGAATTTCATTGTTTTATTGTATTTTGGGTATCCATACATTTGGAATTTTATTTCAGATATTTATTTCAGTTTGTATTTTTTTGTGTTGATAGTTATGTCAATGTACCACATTTAAGTATTTTTTTTGTAATTTCATAGTTTTATGTTTTTCATAAATTTGTGGAAGTAATATATTGGAATTTTGATACTGTTTTTAGTCATATGTTATTTTACAATTAATAGTTGTATTCATTGTTCAAAATTATGGTTGCACCCTGGTTTCTCTGGAATTTGAACATTTTTTTGTTATAATTTGTATTTATTCTAAAGGTATGGTCAACTAGTTTGTATTTTTATTTAAAGATGAGTACAACCCAAATCAATTCATTATATATTTCTTTTCAATTTTATCTTTTTATTATTTCACTTTTTCACATCACGAAATTTTTGTATTTTATATATTATTATACAATTCTAAATAACAACTAGAATAAAATAAACATACAAATAAAATACAATATTTGAAATATGAATACCTCCAAGTTGTTTGGGATGAAAACAAATACTATAAATAGGAAACAAAATGAATAAACTATATTTCCTTAAATGACTATATATACATTCGGCCTACCTATTTGAAAATACAAACTAGATAAAAAACTAGAATAATCTAAATGCAATATATTGTGGAAATGAATCTAATTTTAAAGGTAAAAATTCTAGAGACAAAAAAAAAGAACAAAAATTTACATTTTATTT
This sequence comes from Solanum habrochaites, assembly GCA_027704765.1. Lineage (NCBI taxonomy): Eukaryota > Viridiplantae > Streptophyta > Magnoliopsida > Solanales > Solanaceae > Solanum > Solanum habrochaites. The sequence continues at coordinate 18,823,929 of JAKWJA010002499.1, read as the reverse complement.
GAAAATGTAACGGCTGAGAAAATTTACGTGATCCTTACCTTTTTTTTTTGAAATATTCTCTTCCTTGCTTTTCATTCCTTTTGTTCTTACATTATATTCTTTACATAAAAACAAATAATAAACACATAAATAGAGACATAAGACAAACTAAAATTTTGCATTTTTACTAACTATTTAAAGTATGGCTAATGAGCCCTCTTAATGTTAAAAATATTACATTTTTTAAAATTTCCCTTTAAAATAGTAACTTATATATTTGTGGGCCTTTTTATAAATAGTTCTCCGAAACAACAGAAGGTGCATTTACATGTATTGAGATTTAATGCATTATATTATATACGTGTTTTTATAAAAAGTTTATATTTTAATTAATTTCAGTTCTTCTATTCTTATATTCGTTTTGTTGGTCTCAACTGTTCATCAACTTGGTAACACTCGTGTTTCTTCTTTGCAAAGTTTGTTGGAATCGTAAGAATTCTTTAGACACATATTAACAACATTCTTCTTTCTTTTTAAAAAAGATTTCGATATTTTTTAAAAATCTGTTCATTCTAAGTTTCATCCAATCACTACTATTTTAATTTTCTAGTTTGTTGCAAAAATGTTCTTAAACCTTTGTTGTCTTACAAAGTCTTTCAAGTTTTGTTCTAGTATATTTTAATATAAGATAACAACATTATATTATATAGTAATAATATATGATATATATATATTATATATATACAACAAAAGACAGTCCCAAGGACCAAACTTGCTAAAGCTTCAAAGGGGAAAGTAGCCATGCATGCTGCATGTATCATTAATGTCAAGAGAAAGAATATATTATTATATATTCAAAACCTGAACTAATTATGAAAATATTTTTGTTGCATACTAAAAGCAAAAAAGCAAAACACAAAGCTAAATGAGCTTTTAATAGTGTATAAGCTACAAGTAGAAATCAAACTACTCCTACAACCACAAGTCCTCAAACAATGCAAAAGCTAACTTTGCACTTCTCCATATAAGAACTCACAGTTTTTCTGCTGATTCACTTAATTCCATTTTTCTCTTTCTATTTTGTTGCCCTTTTTTAGCTTATTATTGTAATGATATATGTGGACTATGATTCCTAAAGACACACATTAACAGCCCATATGATCAAACTTCAATCCACCAAATGTGCTTATATATTTATCCCGCGAAATGACAATATTTATAGTGTATTATTTAATTTAGCTATAATTTTGAATATTTGATATGATTTGTATAATGCGATTTTTGATTGTATGAATTTAGAATTTATGTATTTTTCCCTAGTTATTTTCATACAAGTTATTGATACATTTGATTTATATAAGTTATAAAAAATTCATAATAAATTACCATGTTTATACAATTGAACATGAAATTACCAATACGAACTTTTTTTTTTTTTGAAAAAAGTTCAGAACGTTATATCCACCTGTATGTATACTTACCCTGTTTATTAGTTGAGAAACGAAATATACAAACACAAATGCCATAGCAACTAGAAATTAAAGCTATAAAGTGTAATTAGACAAACTGTTACTGTTGAGGAGACTTATTAAATTTAATCTCTTTCACTTATCAATTGTAACTAATCTGGAGACTATTGCTTCTTTTATTTTTCTGATTTTTTCTACAACTATTTAATCCATCATTTATTTTTACTTGACTCATGTTGATGTGATATAATTCTTAAAAAATAATAATTATCACCAGTATTATATCTTACTAACTAATCTTATTAATGATATTTTGAAAATCTAAATTTGACTATTATATATTATTACTTTATGTAATTATTTAATACCAAATAATATAGAAAAAATCACTCACTTAATTTACTATAAGGAACAAGTACACATTAAAGAAAAAAATTATTTGTAATATTACAGGCGAAGTAAGAAATCGATTTTTATGAAGAATCATTGTTAGAGACTATTTTTTGTCTATTAGAGAAAATTTTATAAAACTTACCCCGAAGCGTAACAAATTTTGGGTTACAAAATTCTGTAAGAAACTCTATATTTCCAATGTACTTATATTTTTCTTGGTGTAAATAATAATTCTTCAAATTCAAGTGCACGAATACAAAATTAAGTGGTAAAAGTGTGTTACTCCTAATTCTCTAATTAACTTTTAGACAAGACACGTCACACACTTTTAACATTAACTACTTGAGATTATCTGAAAGTTAATTCTTTGATTGTAGCTAGAAGTTAGGAAAAAACAAGTTTAATTAATCTGCTTCTCCTCATTTTTGTTGTATTCTTTTAATCAACTAGGAATATTTACTTATCTTTTATTTTAAAGTTATTATGGAGTAATTCATAATTAACGAGGATGTGAAGTTTTAGAAATTGTAAGGTAGGGATATCTCCGTTCACTTTCAATTGTCATGATTTTGTTTTTTTGAGTTAAATGGAATGACTTTGACTAACATTTATAATGTATTTTCATCATATTAATATACGGAAAATTATAATTTATAGTACTTTTTGTATATCTTTTGAATTAATATAATCTAATTTTATCCTAAAAATTAATCGAATTGATTTTCGAAAAACACAATCTGACAATTAAAAATGAATACTTTTAACCTAAATTAAACACTAAGCTATGAGCTATCCCTTTTCTTTTTTCTTTTAGAATTTTTTTTTAAGATTTATCGGACCCCATTAAACCAATCATAATTAGGAGCTGAGAACGATCCTCTACGCCTGCATGATCAATTTCAAAAGCTCATTCATCCACTAAACTACATTACAATATAAACAAATTCACTAAAACAACAAATATTTCCTAAATATACTACAAACTAGTAAAAAAAACATTTTTTTTACTTTTAGTTTTTTCTTATCTCCTCTGTTTCAATTTATGTGTTATAGTAGAATTTTTGAGATTCAACCAAGTTTTTTTTAAAAACAATAATCGCTTTATAATGTTTTTTTTAAAAAAAAATATTTTAAGTTAATTAGGAATAAAAATGTGTAAATAAGGAAAGTCGAAGTATTAGTAAGGAAGTTATACTGTGTTAGAAGTATCATAAGGGTCGACCACGAGTAGAGAAAACAATGAGAGCAATCTCAGCATCACATAGAACTGAAAGTTCATATGCCTTTTTCAGTAATCCATTTCTTCTCTTGCAGAATGTTACCTGTCGATTTGTGTTATTTTCAATCCTCTTTATCTCTATCTTTCCTCGACCCATCGATCGAATCGATCGATCTACGCATAATACAAAAATTTAAGTTAGGGTTTAATTCTTTCACTCATCAACATATAGATCTGAAGATTTACATGAAAAAGATGTACATGTTTTCAGATGATTGAGTATAAACAAACCTGAGTGAGTTGAATGGATAAGATATGCTATTTTCCGGCGAGTCTTTTCCAACAAAGACTTTGCTGCTATACTCTTATCAAACAAATTATGAAATTAAGCATACTATACTATACTATAAGTAAATATATGAAAGGAAAATGACTAACACAGAGCAGCTGGCAAAGAAAATGACATTTTTTCCACATATAAACCAGACATCTTCTTCTTTATTACCACCGTTTGCACATCAAAGTCTACACCAAAATAGCATAGGGTTTAATTTCCTCTTTTTTCAACCTCAACTTATTTCCTCTTGTTTTTTTTCTTCCTACACAATTAAGGGGAAAATTTCGAAAACAACAAATGTATTACACCTTAAATGAGTTTGCTTGATTACGAATAATAATAAAATGTTAGGGTCGAAGAGAGGCGAGCGAAATCTCATACAGATTTGGAGAAAAAAAATAAAGATGTACAGACTGACTTGTATCAAAATGAATACATATTAGGAGGAGAGAGACGAGCAAGATATCTAGAGAGGAGAGAGGCGGACAAGATCAAATGGGATAAAAAAGGCGAACAAGATCGAGAGAGCGAGGAGAGAAGATTGTATTTTATATTTTTATTTTGCATTGTATTCTATATTTATTTTGTATCAATTGTATTTGAAATACAACGAATACAACTATTTTCATCATCTATTTGATTGGATACAAATACATTTTGTAGAAAAGATGAATGCATATTGTATTTGTATGAATATAAATACAATTGATACAAAAATATAAAATACAAAAATTTTCAAATACAATTAAAATAACACACAAAAATCTCACTTATATTTAACTGAACACAATTGATACATAATACATTAGAATAAATCCCTTCTTATGGGCACAAGAAAGAGAAAAACAAAGAGAGAGATGGCGAGAGAGAGGAGAGGGCGAGACAAGCGAGAGAGGTTTGCTATAAAAAAAAAAGAGAAAATTGTATATAATAGCAAACTAATACCTAAATTAAATGAATAGCTAGGGTTTTGATTTAATTGTGCTCCATAGGCAAACAGTTGACAAACATTGCCATGGCGTGTCTCTCTCCCAGAAGTCTCCGCTCTAGCCACTCATCGGCCATTCCAGCCTCTTCCTCTACCTATAACACAGAATTTATAATTATCCCTGTTTTCTGTTGTTGGTATAAAGCCGAGAAAATTGTTAATACCCATGCAAAAATGTATATCTCTTCGTGTTATACCTTAATTATATAATTTACAAACATGTTACTTCAATTTGCAGAGACAAGGCAAAGAATTATACAATTGTGAATTAATACAATTGCAGTGAAATACAATTTTTTCTAGCTTATACAACAGAAGATGTATATATTGTGTTTTCTGTTTATTGTTAAACGAGAAAAAAACCCATATCCTCACTTGGCTATAATATAACAAGACACTATAATTATGCAATATCATACATTTTACATTCGACTTCAACTGTAGCAAAACTAATTAACAATTGCAGCGAAATAGCCAAGCGAAGTTAATACAATTGTAGGCTAGCGCATTATACACTTGTAATGTATCGAGCGAATTATAACAGTTTTATGTTTGCTATGGAGCCAATTAATGCAGTTGGCTATAGCATCACAATATGAATTTTGTGTTTGCCTATATGGTGAAAGTTGGGCCCAAAAAAAAAAAAAAACATTTGATTGTAATTATACTAGTATAATTTTTTCCTATAGCTATTTCCCGTAATTAAATTGTAAGATTGCCATTTTCTATAATTTTCCCAAACTTTCAAAAACAACAAATATTTTAAGTTGTGTACTCTTTGGCCGTAAAACATATTTTACACAATTAATAACTAACTAGTCTTAGAGTAAGCGTTTTGCGAGAGTCTCTTGCATTAATAAGAATAAGTTTTAAATAATAGCATAAATAATATTATTTAAAAGATGTGATGGTGTAAAAATAAAATAATTTAGAAAGTAAATTTTAAATTTTAAATTGATAATTAATAACTTTAAGAGTTTGATCTTATCTAATAATTCTTCCTTTAGTTTGTTCAAATTATTGCATCGTTGAAGAAAAGTGTTGTTAAAATAGAGTTTGATCGAATGACAAAAGAGTCTTTCACTCTTATAAACACTAAAATGTATGGATTATGTATATATTTCATGTTAATAATTAGTATAAATTTTGTTTTACTGCACTCTTAAACGGATTTAAAAATTTAATATGAATATCATCATTACGAGACACATTGAAATACAAAATCGTATGGTAGATTAAAACATATAATATAAGTTATTCCTCATCCCCAGGGGCGGATCTATGTGAACGGGTAGGCATGGCACCCAATGATCTCGGATTTTTTTTGTATATATATATATATATGTATATATATATGTATGTATGTATGTATATATATATGTATGTATGTATAACATTTTATATATATTGACTTTGCCACCCACAACATTAAATGGCGAACGACTTAATTAGCGCAGGAGACGCCTGTCATAGTTTGAGCGCAGGTTCAAACCTTGCTTGCTGCACTATTTTTTGGCCCGCAGGTGACTCTTTTTCTTTCTTTCTTTCTTCTTTTCTTTTATATCTTTTTTCATTAATGTGTTAAGGGCATTTACTATTTTTTCTTTCATTCATTCTTATTTATTTGTTAATAGGTAAATTACTAGTGCTTCGCACGAGATTGAACTATGTTATTAGCCCATGTGATCCATTCAGTAATTTCCGGATTTTCGATTATAACACTACAATTGTCAGATTATTTTAAATCTTAAGTCAATCTACAATCCTAAAAGTGTTATAGTTTTTTTTTTTTTTTTTTTTTTTTTTTTTTTTTTTATACAAATTTTAGTTAGTTGATCACTGCAATTACTACTTCCGAAAAGAAGTAAAAGCGATCACCTCAAGTAAAGTTTCCCAACTAGTTATGTTGGGATGTTCCCACGAGGAAAATGGGTTCAGACTTAACTTTTAATTCTATTATTACTCGGTTTTTAGTCATTATTTGCCCGAAAACAAATATAACTATAAGGGTTTTTGTGAATAATAAAGAAATTAAACTAAATTAAAGTACACAATTGACAAGGTTCAAGTATTTGGAGTTTAAAAATCAAAAATTAGAGTAACTAGGGCGGTAAGTTTTCCCCTACTAGGATCCCTAACACAACCCGTAACTTTTAGCTATAACAATCTTTTCTAGTATCTTGCCAATGCAAAGTGATAGTTAAGTATCTTCTAAATACTTGTCCTGCATCTAAGAATTTCACTTCTCACTCACTCCGCCCTTGGCCGGCTAGACGTTGTTGGCGTTACTACTCTTTCTTTACCTCATATTAAGCGATCATATCGATATTGACTAAGTTTGTAACTTCGTACCCACACAACTAGCCTATATATAGTATACATTAAACGATCTATGTTGATGAATTCTTTATCCTAATATCTGTACCCGCCTGGTTCAAGCAGTAGCAATAATACGAGTTCTAACGTTGGTCCATGATCATGTCCGTTAAAAATAACTTCTAAAACGCAAGAATGAGCAATCATGGCAGGACCTATCTGAATTGTTATTTAGCTTGATTTTACCATTTTTATTTATCCATGTTTGTTCCAACACCCTATTATGGAGTTTAGTTACCATGCTATAATCATACAATTCATATTGATAATCTAAGAATTCAAATAATGCCTTAACTTTATGAGATGGAAGAAATCCAATAATTCACTTGAATAATCACAAAAAAACAAAACTTGATTCCATGAAAGTATGTCAATACCAAAACCAGAGTTTCAACATTCAATACATAAAGCAATAAACTGAAAGATATCTAAATTCTAAACCCCCAAAAAAACGATGTTTTTGAAACTATTTATATAAATAAAACATTAAAAAGACTCTATTTAAGGAAATCTGGCCCAAAACACGTTTTTTACACAACGATCCCTCATGGACCGCGTAATGGCCAACGACAGATTGTCGTGGGCTCCCGTCATGTCCATACGTTGGCATATTTTCCCCTGGTGCTTTCTTCATCAGCTTTCTGTTCCCGTCCGCTGAACGGACGATATACGGATCTTGCAAGCACGACGGTGTTCCGTCGAGGGGTTATTCCGTTCCACAACACTTAGAAAAATCTTGAAATTTGGTACTGGAACTACTCTCTGACAACGCACGCGAATATGCAGGAAGATCATAATGGCTATGACGGTCCCATCATGAGGCTTCCATATCCCACCCCTGGTCATACTTCCCAACTAGCTTTCCGTATAGCTCATAGCAATTTTTCTTACAAAGCAATTTTCTTCCTCCGTGGTGCCACCTCTGACCTGTAACTACCTGTCACGACGGACCATTCGGTGGCCCATCCGTAGGGGGTCACTTCTGGCAATTTTCTGCTCAATCCTCTGCGGGACCATCGTGGGCTCCGTAGGTGGTCACTTCTGCAATTTCTGCTCAAATCCTCTGCGTTCTCCTTTGGACAGATTTCCTGCAAATAAAGAGAAACCTACATAAAAAATCAATACAACAAGGTTTTATACACACTTTAAATTAAGGAAAAGACATTGAAAGTACCGTGAAACCACGATACATCAACACCCTCAACCTAAATTTGTTGTTTGTCCTCAAGCGACACACTATGACTCACTACAAAATCTTTGTACAAGAGTATCCGTCTTTTAAGTTTCACAATCATTTGGCTATCCATCCTTATTAATCTCATTATGTTCATGCATGCTATCAATATTAGGCTTGAATTATGTGGATCAGACCATGACACAGACTCACCACAACTTGATACCTATCCTCTTCGATCTCCTACCTAGGTGCTAATTTTTTCGATATTGCAACTAGTGTCCTCACTTCAAAATAACATCCTCATTTTTCACATAATGATTTCAGTTTGAGTATAAGGATTACTTTTCAATACTCGCTCTCAAAACAACTTCACAACTCATTTATACATATTGCCATAGGCTTGCCCTTATTTTCAATATTTTAAGTTCGCCATAACAACTCTTAGGATCACGATAGGACTTTCTTAGCTTTTAACATAGGCTAAGAATCATGTAGGGTATATTTAGGTATATTTTAGTGACTTGTTTCCCTCCTTGACATATCGGTTAAGCGTCCAACCTTTTCATCATTCTATTCCGCCCTTTTTCTTATATTCTTTCACCTTGCTATTTTACCTTCTTTCTTCTTTTGTGTAAGTGACTCTTTTCTTTTCTTTCTTGTATTTATTATATATATATATATATATTTTCAACTGGTTCTTGAGTCACTTTTCTTTTGTTCTTTCTCTCTCTTTATTCTTTCAACCCCACTTTCCGGAGCATTGCTCATAATAGCCACCCTCAACTCATGGCTTTGCCATGAGTGAAAGTACACAATACTTAAAGTTGGGTCAGGGCCAAGACAAGGTTGTTTTCTGCATTATCCACCCTCAACTTATGCTTTTGACATAAGCTGAGGTGCACATGTCCAAGGATGGGGTGAAAAAAAAAGGTCTATTTTAAGCTCAAATCATTTGGATAAAAAAGGGATTAATTTCATTCGGTTTTCTGTTATTTAGGCTAAAGATTGGCTATATTGTACAAGGGCCTATGATCCTTTACTAATTGTCTATTACAGCTTACTTTTAGTAGGACTAACCAGGCAAATTCTAGCTCAGTACAAATAGTGGACTATTCAAATTTTCCTCACACTCACTTGACATCTCATTACTCCACCAGATTATCAGACGCCTAGTTCGAGTCTTAGACTTAGGGTCATGCAGTGGTGTATCTCTATGACATGCTTAGAGCCACACATTTATCAATTACTATGCCTAGTCATGCATCATTTTCATTACATCAGGATATCATTTCTATTTTAGCCATTATGCTTCAGAGTTATACTATGTACACAAGATATAGACATGTCAGTTCAACAATTAAAAATAACCAGTCTCTTAAGGAAAAAGAACACAGGCAAGAAAATTTCAAAAGAGGATCGTGAGTTGGGTTATTCAGACTTTACCTTATCACTCACTCTCCATTTACCCCACCCCAACAAAAAGATATGCAATTGTCCCCAGCATAAAAAAATCCAAAATAATAGAGTGGTAGGTGAAGCAAACCTGAGGCGCAAAGCACCGTCGATCAACAACCTGGTAGATCTAGTGTCCCGGAACCCACTTCCTTTGTAGTCTGGACACCCTCAGTAGTGCCCTCAGCATCAACATCACCCTCAATAGTGCCTCTCTCAACAATCACAGCACCATCAGTAGTGCTCTTCTCTGCCTCAACAACTCTAGAGCTAGACACCCCAGCAGCCAACTCAATGGCCCTCAACTGATGGGCCTCCTCATCAGCAATCGAGGCTCTCCTTAAATCCTCCAACTCTCGGCGCTCCCTCTTCTGTGCCCTAGACTCATCCTCATGTCGACCTCTACGCCTCTTGGAATGCTCTCGTGGTGGAGGTAGTGGCACTGCAGCAGTGGAGAATAAGGCTGCCAAAACGATATCCTCGGCGGGCTCTACAGAAGGAACCTCACACTCTGGCACCCTAGCCTCCAAAATCGTGTGCAAGTCCGCTTGCAAACTCTCTACAGCAGCTTGAAGGGTCGACACATCCACCGGAGGGGCTGGCCGGGCTAGCACACGCAACTAAAAAACGTCAAGGTGTTGATGAACCTCCATAATATTCCTCTCTGTGTGCTGGGCCATCTTCAACTCCATGCCCTCCTTCGCTTCAGCAATAGAACATTGCATTCAAGGTTGGATGTGATGCAGAAGAGTGTCCATTTGGGCCTCAAGTTTCTGGACCCTAGCAAGTGGGACTAGAGTGGCGGAGGGAGTCAAACGAGAGGAGCTCGGAGCGGTGCTACCACCCGGATAGACTCGACCGGGGTGGTTTTAGTAGGATCAGATGTAGCCTGGGTAGCTGCTTGGGCTTGCTCTACTATATCCGCCAGATTCTCACCAAACGGAGGTATCTCCTGGCGAGGCCCTCTGTGTGGGGCCAACTTATTGGCCTCATCCCTGATAAGGCCTATATCAACATTGCCCGGCGGGGTCTTGATCTGAGATATGTGACAAATGGTCACACTTGCAGACCTGCACAACGCAAACACCATGCATGGAAATGGGTAAGTAGTAGTGACCTTGGAAGCCCTCTCGTGCAGGACCGTCTGAAGAAAGCGCCAGTAACACAACGGCATGCGGGCCCGAGTTCCCAGGGGGTCTCGAAGTGTCCGCGCACCGCGGAGCCCGCAGCCCCACCCCGCGACATCGAACACGGGACCGACGTTGCGCGACGACGCGAGCGGACATGACAATCGCCGCCATCATAAATTGTGCGATACCATGTGACTATATTATCTGCAGCAGAGGGGGAAAGGTAGTGGCAGACTATCAACCACAAGATTTTGGCCGTGAAGGTCAGATTAACCTTCTTGATGGATCCCTTCGGCTCAAGTACCCAGTTAGTAGCCTCTCCATCAACGGACAAATACTCGGCCAACCACATCTTGGAAGTCTCTCTTAACTATGGCGCACGCAAGAATCGTCCATCTGTACCCAGTTTCCAGCGGTAGTCAAACTCGGCGGTGAGAGGAGTCCTGGTGGCATCAACATCCTCGCCGTATAGATACCGGCGGATGGATGGAAATGAGATGTATACCCGCTTGCTGTGGACTTGGATGTGATCTAGTGGAATTTGTTTGGCAGGGGCAGCCCGCTTATCAATCTGGAATCGGAGAGTCACCACATACGAGGCGCAGAACTATCTGACCAACTCTTCACTGTATCGGCCCAAAGCACGAGCCGTCCAATCTAGCTGGTGCCTGGTGAAGAGTGCATTGATATCCGGCATGGTGGGGGGACTCCTCATGAGGACCCGCCTCTCCAGGGTAAGGGTCTGGGTCATGACGCTCTTATCATTCAGCATCTTGGCGTCGAAGTACACTAAAACTGCCCCTCAACACACCAGCGGTTGGGCTGGTCGGTAACTGGGGCGGATACTCTAATCAGTGGTGCAGGAGTGGAATTAGCATTATCGGCCTCATCAGATGAGGCGGACTGGGATGCAGTGGCTAGAGTAGAAGCCTCCTTAGATCCGGAGACTTTTTCTAAACTCGATACTTCCTCAAAACCGGAAACATCGCAGGAGTGTGTAGCAGACCCAGAAGGCATGCCGATCAGTATGCGCTCCTCTTCAAACCGAGAGGCAGTGATTACGTCGGGCTCCATCTTCGTGGGGGTAGCTCTGGTGGTACGTACATCCCGTGTAGGAGTGACAGTGCCTGGGGGCATGAATTCGGGGTCACGCTCTTCGTCAGAGCCAATGAACAGTCAGGCAGATGGGGTAAGAGACTTTGAGCGCCCTTATGCGTACACACGATCTAACTTTGGTGCCATAACTGTTAGTACCTGAAAAGAACAACAATTAGTACCAGTAGAAACAAACAAGATATGCAAAAAAAGAAAACAAAAACGTAAAACCAAAACTGAAATAATATTGTTGTAGTTTCTGTGCTAGACGACGGAACAATTGACGGTCCTTCGTGATCATGACAGACCGTCATCACGGTCCATCATGAAATACTTGAAAAAATTTATTGGACACTCAAAAATGAAGTCTTTGACAATCACGAAGGTTGTGCAGGACGGAACATGGAGAGCATGACGGTCCGTCGTTAGAAAAGATTTTGAGACCCTTAGGAATAGGGTCTCTACAACCATGATGGTTGTGCACGACGGTCCGTCGTAGAGGTCTTCAATGGACACTTAGAGAAAATAAACTAAAATTGGTGGGATGGACCCCTCGATGGTCCGTCAATGGAACGACAGTCCATCGATGGGCTCTTATTCAGTCCTTCAGTGACAAAACTGGGGATACCTCTCTCATCTCCTAAAATGCTAATCGAAAGAATACTTATTGACCCATAAGTTCTAACCCAATTACCCAGCATACTAGCAATCCTAAGGCAATAGTTTCTCAAGTTTTTGCATGCCATTTTGGATGACTATCAACCTAGGTAAGAAACAATTATAAGAAACATACACCCCCATTTGATTTAGTTAACACAACACCCCCATTCTGTTTACTATGTGAAGGGTTTTAAGGCATGTAGGGATAATGGGGATGAGTTGTAGCATGAATTTTAAGGGTCAAATTTAGGAAGAATCCAACATAAGAATCAAGCTGGAGGCATGGGAAACAAGAAAGAAATGTAGATGATTAGAAATCAGAACCAATACCTGATATTTAGAGGAAGATGAATGAAAACAAAGTAAAAGGTACACAAACTCTGCTATCAGCCACAAGAACGGTGGACTCCGACCTGAGATTACTTGAAGAAGCAGGGAGATTGGAAGAGGGGAAGATAGGGGAATTGGGAAGGGATGGGAATATGATTGTTTTGGGTGAGAGGAAAGAGAGTGTTAGGGAGTTGAACAGGAGTACAAGGGGGAAGTGAGGAAAGAAAGTTTAGAGAATGAAGAGGTGCGGATGAAGTAAAAAAGTTTAAAAACTTTTAATATTCGATGGTGGATCCGCGGTCGGGTTTACGGGTATTGAGCGATGAGCACTATTCGACAGGTGTCAGCTGTGGACGGTCTGTCATGGGGTCCGTCATGGGTGCCCTAATTTAGAAAAAATGGAAAAAAACTACCTGGACACGGGACTAAATGCTTGCGACGGTACGTCGTTAGGCGTGATGGTTCGGTCGATGGGTCCCTCAATGGTTATGCAGACTAATATTTTGGTGATGGGCTACATGGCAAATTTAAAACACCCATGAAGCTATTCTTTGTATTTGTATACATTTTTGGACGCGGACCATTAAACTACACTCTAGCAACACTTATACAAAAAAAAGAAAAGCAACGAAAAAATTCAACTATAACTAGAAAGTCATTAAAAAAAAATCTAGTTGGATTAGAGGATACATATTGGGTGACTGCCCAACCAGCCACTTGGTTTAAAGTCTGGGCACGAGGAGGACATTAATACTCAGATTCTCAAGGATGGTATGCCTCGATACTTTATTTCCGTTTCAGCATGCCCCATATAGATTTTGATTGGTTTCGTTAACCTTAAACCCACACCCTCCTGTTTCCAACTTAAACCACTCGTGAGGGAATAGTTGGTGTGACAAAGTTAAGGGCCAGTCCATTTGGCCTTGAATTTGCACGAAAACAAGCGCAACCTAGGGAATTGCATAAAAGCACAAAATCCCAAAACCATAAAATCGCGTCGTTTCTCAATTCTTTTGGTCATGGTACTTATTAATCTTTTCTTGTAGAGGGGCTGAAATTTTATAAGATTTTAGGAGAAAATTCATCGAGCTCATTTCAAACCATAACCTTGTTCTGCAAACCTCATTCCACATACATTTTCAAACTTCTCATTGCCCACTGAACTTTATGCTCTAATTCGATCGGGAAGTGAACAAGCCTTCCATATGACAAGTTTGTATAGGGGACATTACCTATGGGAGTCTGTATGATTATCCGGTAGGCCCAAGAGCATTCATCAATCTCATTGGGCCCAATCCCGTTCGCGTTCACTGTTTTCGACCAAAATCTTGCTTTAATCTCCCTATTTGACACCTCAACTTGCCCACTAAGTTGCGGATGATAAGGAGTGACCACATTATGGTGACCCCATATTTCTCCAATAATTCCTTTAAAAATTGTTGCCAAAAAGTGGGATTCCCCATGCACAAATCTAGCCCTGGAGGGGTGCCAAATTGGGAAAAAGATATTCTTTTCAAGAACGCGGTGACACTATTTCCTTCATTATTTGCGAAGTGCGAGGTAGCTTCTACCCATTTAGGACAACATAATCAACTTCTACTAGAGTACTTCATCCCTTGAGGAACTCACAAAAAGTGGACCATGAAGTCAAAACCCCACACATCAATAACTCAATCACAAAAGGGATTTAAAGGAGCTATTGCTTTCTTGAAATGCCCATCTCTTTGGCATCAACTTTTCAATGCCTTATCGAAACTCATGAGATCTTGATGGATAGTGGACCAATAGTAGCCACAGGTAAGAATACTCGTGAGTGTCAGAATACCACTATGATGTCCACCTATGGGAAAAGACAGCCTTCAAAAACACTCACACATCCAACTTCTGGCACACAACGCCAGAATAAGCCCATTGGCACAACTTCTATACAAGTAGGATCATCCCAAAAAACTTTTTTCACATCATACATGAAATTTTCTTCTTGATGAAAGGACAAGCCGGTGGGATATATCGCTAGCCAGTAATATCGCAAAATATGCGAACCATGGAATCAAGTCTTGAGAGGTGGCTAATACATGCTTCATCGGGAGGAAAAGTACATCAATTTCAGTTTTATCCCTCAATTATCTCATTGAAGTTATCTTCAAATGGACAAGTGATCAACAACTTGATGTTCGGTCCTTTTTCTATCAACACTCAAAGTCAAATTCTTGCAATAGGTAATACCCAACAACATCAACCTCGGTTTTGCAACTTCTTTGATATTCAAATATCTCAAAGAGAATGGATCAGTATGCACAGAACCCTTAGTGCCAAGAAATAGGAGCATAAAATTATCAAAAGAAAAGACTACTGCAATAAGCTCTTGCTAGTCACGTGTAGTTCTTTGGGCTTCATTTAGGGCTTTACTAGCATAGTAAATGGGGGTGACGTGAAGGATTTGTCCCTTCTTGCCCGCAATACCACCCCAAGAGAATCCCACTAGCATCAAACATTACCTAAAAGGGCTTGATCCAATCCGGCGAAAATAATGATAGGTGCAGACACCAAGTTTTCTTTCAACCACCAAATGCCTTCTTAAGACAGGAAGCAAGGATTCATCAAAACAAAATTTACACTATTTTCACAGACAACTTTGCACAAGGATGCACCAAATTTTTTGAAATCCTTGATGAAAACCTTCGTAAAACCTGCATGCCACAAGAAAGCTTCTCACACCTTTGACAGAGACAGGTGGGGGGGGAAGTCTCTCATAACCTTGACTTAGCTCGATTCAACCTCTATACCCTTCTCTAAAATGCGATGGACCCAATACTAGTAACCTCTTTCACATGAAGTGACAGTTTACCCAATTTAGTACTAGATTGCAGTCTTCACACCTCTAAGAAACTCAGATGAATGACTCAAACACAGCTCAAAGGAGACACCAACACAGAAAATCATCCATAAACACCTCAATAGTGTCCCTTCACCGATTGGAAAATATCACACATCATACATCTATGAAAGTGTGGCGGGGGTATTGGCCACAAACAAATGGCATTCTCTGAACGCCAAAGGTCCCATATTATTAACAAGTAATGGTGTTTTCTCTTGATCTTCCGGTGCAATAGAATCTAATTAATACCGATATAACCATAAGAAAACAGTACCACCCTTTTTTCCGGCAAAGTCTATCCAACATCTGATCCATGAAGGGCATAGGAAAATGTCTTTTTCGGTCAATGATTTAATTCTGTTAATCCAACACACCCTTCAACCAGTCACCGGTTCATGGAAACAAGATCTTTTTCTCATTGGGACCACAATCATTCCCTTTTCTTAGGTAAACACTTAACATTGGCATACCCATTCCTATCAGCGATGGTTATATAACTCTAGATTAACATTATAATTCTCCTTCTCACTACCTTTTGCATAGGTGGGATTATTTAGACGTCTCTGATGCTAATTACTTGGCTTATGATCGGGCATGAGTTGGATTTTATGAGAACAAATACGGGCGGGATCCCAATACATATCCACAATAGTCCCACCCAAGAGCTTCTTTTGAACCTTTTTAACACTTCACCAAACTCTCAACTTGATGCACATTCAAATCTGATGTAATATTAACCGACAAAGTATCATCTTTTCCCAAGAATACATACCTCAGATGAGGTGGTAGAGGCTTAAGTTCTAATTTTGGAGCTTCTCAATAGACGGTTTCGCGGGTGGAGATTCGCGATGTTGCATATCTAACTCAAATTTCTTTGGTTTAAAACGAACATTGCCTCGATAAAGTGCCGCGACTAATGACTCATACTCATTAATGCCATCACCATCATAATATATGATCAGTGCCGCCAATGCTTCTACACCCAGACGCTTTTCAATTTGTACCTCAGATGACTCTTCAACTCTGTAGGATATAACAGATACCGATTGGAGCTCACCACTTTGCCTTATGGACCTACAAATGTTGAAGGTCATTTCTTCATTGTTCAACCAAAATTTCATCTGCCTCTTTTCCATATCAACCAGGGACCTACCCGTAGCAAAAAATGGCCTCCCAAGAATAATAGTCACCTCAAAATCGACCTCACAATCAAGAATCACGAAATCGGCCGGAAATATCAAGGATTCACATTTACTAGCACGTCGTGGTGTATACCAATAGAACTTTTTATCATTCGATCAGCCATCAGTAGTTGCATCGCAGTGGGATTTGGGTTACCCAAACCCAACTTCTTGTAAATCGAGAGGGGCTATGAGATTTATACTTGCCCTAAGATCATATAATGCTTTTGCTAAATGTAACAACCCGATTGTACAAGGAATAGGGAAAGCACCCGAATTTTCTTTCTTTTGCACTAGAGATCTTATAGCCATGGTACTACAGTGTTGCATTCTATAATCATCCTTAAAAGTGACTGATGTTTTCTTTATAACCAAATATTTCTTGAAATTGGCATAACCGGGCATTTGTTCAAGAGCTTTTAGCAAAAGGACATTGATAGAAAGCTGTTTCAGCATCATTATAAAACACCGATATTTACCATTTTAAGTCTTTTTTACTGACCTTTGTGGGAAAGGAGGTGGTGGTGTAGGCATGGAGGTCTCCTTTTGGGGCACTCAACATCTTTTACTGTTTTATCTTCTAACTCATAACTAACCTTTCCACCAATGTATCCCATAATTCCTATCACTTTGCTAACGACGACATAGGTGCGATCAATGGTTGCTTCACATTGAGAGTGTGTATTGCCATTAAAATAACCCATTCATTTTTTGGATTTGATTTTAGACATTATTTATAGGAAGAGTGCCACGGGTGCCGTAGTGTTCAGAGTTGCAGACAAGTGGACCATTTGCAACTCAAGATGCTTAATCAAGATTGCGGTATTAACTTTCTGCCCATACCTACGAAGTCATCCTTAACTATGTTATTTGTTCATTACTAGGCATCAAACCTCCTCATGCATTTTATGTACATATCCTTCAACTCACGGCCATTACTACCTCCACCATCCCTTACAAGCAACTTCACGATTTTGAGGTGGAACCATAGGGCCCAACTCCCCCTCTATAATTTCGGGGTTACAAAACTACCCAGTGAAGTTGTTGTCGCGATTGTAATTAATATATCGAACATAATGACCCTCGAGGTTATAATTACCACAGTTCCGACCTTGGTTTCCTTGACCTTGGCGCTAATTCTCCTAATTGGAGCCTTGGTCATTCGGTTGGAGACCCCCCATCTGATCATTCACTGCATAGGAGTCCTCCTCATAGTAATATTCATCATTTGGATGTGGTAGTTTAGAATAGTAGTTCACCACAATTACCTTTTCCGTACCCCCAGCAACATGTTTCAACCCCAACCCAAGCTCAGTCTCATTTGAGCCATCTCCTCACAAAGATCATCTACGGGAGGAGTTGTGTGCGGATGGTACTGGCGAAGTTTTTTTCTCCAAGTATGTGACTTCTAGTACTCAAGAATTTATTATTTCGAGAGATTTCTCTAACTTTTCAGCAAATTTCGGCATTAAGGACACTCCCCATAGAACCACCTGCTATTGTATCAACCACCACTTTGTTTATTATCATCTTGTCCACGTAGAAAATACTCTTTCATAGACTCTCATCTATGCAGGATTTGGAAACACTTCGCAAGAATGAACGTGAACCTACCCAAGATTACTGCTAACTGACTCTTGGTTAGGGCCACCAAAAATTGTTCACTGTGTCTTTGTGATTAATTTCTAGGACACTGGGTAGTAGGCGGTGGCAAAAAAAGCATCCCTCAGTTATTCCAAGTCAAGATTGAGTTATAGGGGAGCTCAGTAAACCATATTAGCGTTCTCTCCGTTGTGAGAGAGGAAAAAACTTCACATTAACATGAGTACATCCCATATTCAAATCGGGCCTCCCTATATACAATTTCTGTACACCTGCCCTTACCTTAGCGAGTGGGGCATGTGGATCCTCCTAAGGTAACGTGTGAAAATGAATGAAAATTAAATCTCGAGCAATGAGCATTGCATCAGCTTACTAGTTACCACAAAAGTGTGGCCGGGTTTTGGGTTGGTTAGAGGGGATAAGACGACTGTGGCCCATCATAGTCTGCGATATTTTCATTGCCCCTATAGTACTCTTGAGGGGCGTGGAGGAGGGTGGTTGTCTCCATAATTTAACCTTTCCCACAATATCAGGTAATACAGGGTCACGAGCGTCGACCACTTGTGGCAATTTGTGGGTCGACCTCAACACTCTGGATGCCCAAATTTGATTATTCTCCTAAAGTACGATCTATGTTCGGGGTCAGGTTCATGTACGAGTTATTCCATCTACTCCGTGTGTCTGGGTTTGTATGTCAGGAAGTAGTTAGGACCTCAGGAGACAAAAATAATAGAAAAAGTAAAAATTAGGAAAAATGTTGAATAAACTTCGATAATAAGCTTAATAAAGTTAATCTAAAAAGTCACTTTCCCCGGCAGCGGCGCCAAAATTTGATACGCTCAAATTTACTTTTTTGAAAGAAGTTAAAAGCGGTCGACAAAAAAGTAAAGAAACCCAACTAGTGAGGTTGGGATCGTTCCCACGAGAAAAAATGTTCAGACATTAACTGTTTCTATATTACTTCTATTTAATAAATTATTCTCGAAACAACTAAACTAAGGGGTTTTTGATTAATATAATCAATTAGCTAAATTAAAGTAAAACAATTGACAATTCAACTATTGAGTTTATAAAGTAATGAGAGTGTAACAAACTAGGGCGTAAGTGTTCCCACCGGTTCTTAACTAAGTAATTCTATGTATAACAATCCTTTCCTAGTATCTTGCGTGCAAAAATGAGTAAGTTAAGTATCTCTAAATCCCTGGTCCAGCATCTAAAGGAGAATTCACTCCGTACCTGGTCCAGCTACCTGTTTGTTGCTTTATTAAATTTATTTTTTACCTCTATTAAAGAAATCATATTCGATCTATTTGACGAATGGTTTTTAATTAGTACCAACCGGCCACTAGACTATAGATAGTAGACACTAAATCTATGGTGATAATTCCCTTTCCTAAAATCTACATCCTTGGTTGAGCAAATAGCAATAAGGCGAGTTCTAACGCTGGTCATCCGTTAAAAGACTTCCTAGGAAAGAATTAGCAAATACATTGCAAGACACTACTTCTAGAATTGTTATTTAGCTTAAATTTTTACCTTGTTATTTACCCATGGTCCCACAACCCTAGTTATGGATTTTGTTACCCATGCTAATAATCACACAATTCATAATTGCTAATATAAGAATTCATGCGCTAACTTTTATGAGAAGTAAGACAATACAGAAATTCCACTTTAATATTGACAACAAACACCCAACAATTGATTCATTAAAAAGTAGACACAAAACCAAAATCAAGAGATTCATACTTAACAGAGAAATAAAAAATATCCAAAACTCTAACCCCACCCAAAAACTAGGTTTTCAAAGTATTTATAATAAAATAAAACTCATATAAAATAAGGGACTCGATGTAAGAAAATCTAAACTAATAAAGCGTCCTGAATCGCGATCCTGCGACGGACCGTCGTTAGAAATATGTTATTCCATACTTAGCATAATTTCTACTTGCTTTCTTCACAACTTTCGTGTTACCCCTCGACGGACCGATATGACGGACCGTTGGCAAGCACAATGGTCCGTCGAGGGGTTCCGTTCCACAAAACTTGAAACTTTATTGAAATTGTGTTTGTGCTGGAAAACTACGCTCTGACAACACGCGAATATTAAGGGATGGATCGGTCCATGGCTATTGGAACGGTCTCTATGAGCTTCCGTAGTCCCACACTTGTTCAGACTTTTCAAACTCCCTTCACCAGCCATTTTCTTCTCACTACGGGGCCACCTACAGACCGTAACAGTCACGAGAGACAGTCGTGGGCTCCGTAGGTGGTCACTTCTGCAATTTATGCTCAAATCCTTCGCGTTTTCCTTTGGACAGATATCTTGCAAATAAAGAGAAACCTACATTAAAAAATCAATACAAAAAGGTTTTACACACACACTAAACTTAAGAAAAAGACATTGAAAGTACCGTGAGAGCACGATACATCAGTTATAGAGACATTTAAGTATAACAACGAGTAAGGATCCCAGGAATAGTAGGTCAGAAGCAATGAAATTTTAAATTCTAGAATATAAAGAAGCAACATTAGGACATTAAAAAAGAGATTTAAAAAGCTAAAACCTAAACAATCCCAGGTAAAGTGTACTATCACTTCCATACAAAAATATAAGAATTAAAAGGCGGCATTAATCATTATTAGACCCTAAAATTGTGTTAGATCATAAATGATTTCCTAATAGTCTCAGAAATATTCCTTGTATGGTTTAGGTTCACTTCACCAACCTAACTTATTGGTGGTGAACCATAGTTATTGTTATGGTTATATTATGTTGTTACAAAGTATTAATGTTATTTTCATCCAAGCAGTAAGCGACATCATTCATAACTGGATATTATAGACAAAAATATTTACACATAACATATTAAAATCTCAAAGAATAATTTTCTGAGTGCTTGAACTCACAAATATCAAAAAATAATAATAAATATAACCTTACTTTCCTAACAATCAAGAAGAAAAATGCATGCTGCTTTACATATTTTTCAAAAAGATAGTCTGTAAGTCTATCCAAGTTTACAGTTCACAAATTTAATTAAAAACTAAGACAAAAGAAAGAGCTATTACTTGTTTATCAACAAAACAAAAAAACTTTATCAAAAGAAAGAGTTATCACTACGGCAAAATGATCTTTAGCGACAATTATAAATGTCCCCAGAAAAAAAGTTCATAGCAACATTGAATCTAATGAAAATTAATTAATGTAGGTAAAGACTCTAGCACTCTTAATTACTGTGCATATTTATTGCCGATAAAGAACATTTTTATTTCAGTGTAATTTGGACATTTATTAGTTTCAAAAAAAATTGATCTCTTATTATGCCTAAAAAGAAGAGACCAAGAAATATGACAAATTAGTTAACATGCGATAAAAGAAGTGAACTAATTGTCTCTATGCTAATTTCTAGGCTGGGTCCAATGGCATATTAAAGTGTTTGTACCTAAGAATGAGGAATAAAAATAATATACTAATTGTGACAAAGAAGAGAGCAATTTGTTTGGTTCTTTTAACAAACTTCAACATTGGTAAGTTATCACATATATATTTATTGTTCTGTGCTATCAAATATAGCACAACCCACGAGAAATTATTCCATAAAGTGTATGAATAAAACTACATAAAGAGACAAAATAGAAGATAAATTTTCAATTATCCTCACTGAAAATTTTGACTAAATTAAAAAAAGACACCAAAATAGAAAAAAGAAATGACAATAGATACATGAATTACTTTGACTTACAGTAAAACTAAGCTTCATTAGATAGGAGGAAGAAAAATTTGAGGAATGAATGCTTAATTAATTTATTTAAATTCAACTCCCCTACACAGAAAAAATCTACAAACAATAGTGACAGAAATAAATTTTTGTCATTAAATAACCAAATTAATGAATCCAACCATTTCAGTAGTTTTATGAATTATGGACTGAGAGGTGCAATAGTAGTAATGTCACATTGCGATCAAAGCCATTTTTCTTTATTTATATGAAGAAACCTGTAGGAAGGGAAGAAAGAAAAGATCGATTTTCAATCATCCTTGCTGAAATTTTTAATATAATTTAAAAAAGGTCACCAAAATAGTAAAAAGACATGTAACTATGACTTATAGTTAAGATTAATCTCCATGAAGTACTAGGAATAAAACTTTAAGGACTGAAACAATCTTCATAATAAGCATAATTAAAGTATTTGAATTCGATTACCCTAGAACGAAAAAAATCTTACAAATAATAGTGGCAGAAAATCCAACTATTTATATTAAACAAAGTGTAGGTCACAACTCTTTGGAAAAGATAGAACTCTTCGGAAATGTCACAACCTTTTATAAAAGTGACAACTTTTCATAAAAGTCACAACTCTTCATAAAAGTCGTAACTTTTCCTAAAGGTCGCAACTTTTCATAAAAGTCACAACTTTTTATTAAAGAGGAAGACTAGTTTTTGTAATAGATAAATTTAAAGGGAATCCTTGTTTGTGGTGGCGCCACGTAGGCGGGTCTAGGATTCTCTTTTATAATTTATATAATTATTTATTAATTCAAGTTGACCCCTTTATAATGTTTTTAAGTTTAAAAAGGATATCTTTCACTAGTATCTAAATCTCTTGATATGAGTATTACTATTGCTTATTCATTATCAATGAAATTAATGGAATTGTGAACGTGACATAAAATATTAGGAAGAACTATTTTAAAAATATAAGTTCTAAAAAATGGAGGAATATTATTATTAGAGTTCTATTTTATTTTAAAGGTTTCTTTCGATCTTCACCGACATTTCTACTAAGTAGATGGACTAGGCTGGGAAATTACCTTTCAGTCTTCTACCTATATATATTTGCAACAACATATTAGTTAATGGAATATGAATTAAGTTAATACTATTGGATGGTTATTCAAGCTCAAATTTTTCATTATTAGTGTTTTTCCTAAAGTTTAAGCAAATAAGACATCTAATCTTATAAAAGGAATAAAAATTTGAAATTATTATTTAATATCTTGAAAATATTCTAAAAGAACTTATTACCGACATGCCTGTTTCATTGATTTGTTTATAAAAGTGAAAAAAGATTAATAATCCAAATTGTAACTCAAAATTAAGGCAACCGATTCTTTTATTTTACTTGAACGATGTGTCACCCACGACCTTCAAATTCTAGATCCACCTCTACTCATCCCTAACCCAAAATTATAATATAAGAAATATAAAGTATAAGTAATTGGCTTAAATAACTGCGCTCACGAAATCGAGTGGTGATTTGCTTGTTTTGGCATTAATAAATTTATATCGCATTACAAACACACAATTTATTTATAATTATTAGTCATTGTGGAATTTTTATGTCGCCAAACTAAGAAAGACTCATCAGAATTAGTGGAAACAACTATAAATGCCTTGTATTTGGATAGATTGTACATATCATACTCCTTGAGTTCGATCCTTCCCTGAAGTCTAGACCACTGCCTTGTCAACGCAAGTTGCTTTGCGCATCAATTTTTTTTTTTTTAAAAAATTGTATACAAAAATTCTAGATATAAGGTTGCTTTGAATAAAAAGCGCACAATTTTGTTCAACGTATAATTATCTCTTAAAAGGTAAAATCTTAATTGCTTTGAATTTATTTTATATAACTCAAATAAGGATGGATTTAATGCATAAATTTTGTTAATTTTAGAATCTAAAATATTAGAAAAATAATCTATTTTGTCAAGTGTGAACTCTATTTTAAAAGGATGAAAAGGTGAAAAAACATTTTTATGAGGTTTCGTTCTTTAAAATTTAGTAATAACTTATTTTTTTAATTTTTTAATTTTATTATTTATGAGATGATTTCAATTCAAACAAATTTCTTTTTCTCTTAATCTACTCGTCTAGTCAAATATTTCTATTAAATTGAAATGAAAGGAATAATGTGAATTTCACTAAAGAAAGTGATTAAAAAGAAAAACTTAATTAATTAAGACAACTTAAAGTATGTTGTGTTTTTATAGAATTTTTTGATCATACAATTTTCTTATATAATGAGTTGAAAATTTGTGATGGGTAATGAATAGCCATAAATATGGGAAGGCTCGTTGGGTCGATTTGGCCTTACTCGGAATTTAATAGAGATGGACTAAGATTTTTGGAGTCCATTTAAGAAAAAAAAACTTTTAGCCCAGTCTGAATAAGCCTGCTAATTTGTGGAGCTTGAGAAATATAGGTAGGGTCGGTTCGTGGGCCACTAGCAATTAATTAAAAAGTATAATATAATACTAAAATTTAAAATTAAAGCGAGTCCAAACTCAAAACAATTATGTTAATATTCTATTTAGATATTTATACTTTTACTTGAAAAAACACAATAAACATTAGTAAAGATAATTTATTTGTGGATTTGATTAACAACATTAACCTAATATAATATTGTTATGTTGAGATTTATGATAATATTTTTAAATTATAATTTATAAATTTAATTTAATAATCATAAAAAATATAATTTTTTAAAAAGTGGGTTGGCCTGGCAAGCCTGTAGCCCATGTATTTGTGGATTGAGCCGACCATATTCTGGCCCACATAAAAAATAAGCTAGCCCAGCCTGGTTCGTAAAATATCAAAACATGTATGAGTTAGCCCGGATGAAATGGGATAGCCCATATTGACATTTCTAATAATGAGTTAGCTTACTAAAAAAGGGATTGTAATAAGTTAAAAAAATAGAAATCGATTTACAAAGTCTTAAATGTTTAACTTTTAAATAGTTCAAGTACGAAAAGATTTTTTTAAAATTAAAATTCTAGTCAATTCTAAAATACTAAATATTAGATGTTCTTATGTCTTATAAATATATATAAAAAATGGTTTTTAATTGTAGACTTTGAAAATAAAAAGACTCATAAGGATTCAAAATAAGATTTTGCTACAATAACAATTATAAAGACATGTGTACAAACATAGAACGAGTTGAAATGAACAAATACTCATCCATGTTGTTCGATGTAAAGCCCTATACATTTTTCGTAAGGTAGAAGAATACAGGTTGTGAACTCTTTATCAGTTGTTATTGTGTTTGTTTCATATACTTTTGGCCAAATCTTTAAACTCTTATCAAATGTCCATCTTTGAGCTGAATAAGTCTTCATGAAGGTCGATTTCTTGGCATTTGTGAGATTTAAAATGCCTCGATGAAATTCACTCAAGCTCATTGAGGTAATGTGTAGTGTGACGAAAAACAGAAGAATTTCATAGAGTATAGTAAAGAATTTCTTATCTTGTAAAGGAAGAAACCTTCGACAAGGCAATATTATTTCGAAGGAGTATGCTTTGAAGTTCACTCAATTGTCTAAGTATGCTCTGACTATGGTTGTCTATTCTAGGGCAAGAATGAGTAAGTTCGTGTTAGGTGTGTCTGATATGTTGTAAAGGAGTGTCGTACCACCATGTTGATAAAAGAGATAGGTATTTCTCGTTAAATGATACATGCACAACAAATTGAGAGAAGAAGCTCAAGGAAAAGGAAAAAGGGTCAAAGAGGGTAAGGACCGGTGATGGTGACGTTTCTCATCTAAGTTTAGTGAACAAAGTCATCCTCAATTCTAGCAAAAGTATTCCACACAAGGTTCTTCTAATGATTAAACTCCTAAGTTCAACAAGGATAAGGTGTCTAACCCCAAGCCCCAAGGAGGTGGTAATGAAACCTCTATCCCCACTTGCACTAGGTATGGCAAGAAACATGATGGAAATTGTTTGGCCGGTACAGATGATTTGCTTTGGTTGAGGAAAGAGTGGTCACAAAGTTAAAGAATATTGTCCGTTCCAAGATAGCAAGGGTAAGGATGACAGGAAAACTCAACCTAATAGTTCCATTTCGGGTGCTCTGAAGCAAAATAGGTTTCATTCTCTTTAGACAACAAGATCATAAGGGTTCACTGGATGTGGTGACCGGTATGTTGAAGTCTTTCATCTTATTGTTTATCTTTTAATTGATTCTGATTCTATCTTATCATTTTTTACTCCTTATGTGTCCATGAGATTTGATCTTGGACCCAAAATCCTTTCTTATCCTTTTCATGTCTCTACTATCGTGGGTGATGCTATGTTGGCTACAAGAGTATATCAAAATTGTGCTATTTTATTTTCTCAGAGATCTACTCATATTGATCTTGTAGAGCTTGATATGTTAGATTTTGATGTTATTCTTAGCATGTATTGGCTTCATGAATGTTATGCTTCCATAGATTGTATGACCTGATTGATCACTTTCAAAGTTCCAAATGAACCTATCATCATATCATGGGAAAGGGGAAACTACGTCCTTAAGGGTCAATCAATAGCTTGCCTATAATATAGGAAGTGATTTCTAATGGCTACATTTATCATATTGTTTGGTTTGGGGATATAGGTTCTGAGATCCCTACTCTTGAGTCATTGTAAATGATTTTTCAGAAGAGTTTCCCGATGATCTTCTCAATGTTCCTCCCAAAAGGGAATAGACTTTGGCATTAACCTTTATCTCTATTCCTCCTTATCGGCCATATGACCCCCAACAAAACTATATAAGTCAAAGGACCAATTGCCAGATCTTTTGGATTAGGATTTTATTAGTCTGAGTATCTCTCCATGGGGTGTTCCATCTTTATCTATTATAAAAAAAAAGATGGGTTTCTTTGAATGTGCATCGATTATCAACAATTGAATAAGGTTACCTTTTAAGAATAAGTAAATATTCAAAGTATAATTTATTTGATCAACTCCAAGAAGCAAGTTACTTCTCTAAGATTGAACTTTGGTTAGGTTATCACTATTTGAGGCTAAAGGAAGTTGACATTCCTAAAATGACTTTTCAAACATTGTATGGTCATTATTATTTTTTTGGTGATGCCTTTTGATTTGGCTAATGCCCCGACAATATTTACGATTTGATGAATAATTATATTAGAAATACCTTGATATGTTTATCGATGATATCTTGATTTACTCATGGAGTGAGGACGAGCATATTGAGCATTTAAGGATTAAGGTGAAAATTCTCAAGGATCGTGATTGTATGCTAAGTTTAGCAATTGTGAGTTTTCGTTGAGGTCCGTTGTTTTCCTAGGCTATATTGTCTCCAGTGAAGATATTCAAGTTGAGCCTAAGAAAATTGAGGCGGTTAAGATTTAGCCTAAACCTTTTTCCACTACAAATTTACAGAGCTCTTGGGTTTGATCGGTGACTAAAGAAGGTTTGTGGAAGGACTTTCTTTTATTGCTTCACCTTTAATGACATTGACTCAAAAAAGGTAAAAAAAATTATGAGAGAAATCTTGTGAGAAGAGTTTCCAAGAATTGAAGGATAGACTTCACCTTGTCCTTTATTTTGATGTTACCAAAGGATTAAATGTTTTGTGATTTATTATTATGCTTCACGTACTGGTCTTGGTTTTGTTATGATGCAACATGCAAAAATCATTGCTTATTCTTCAAGGCAATTGAAGGTGCATGAAAAGAATTATTTGAATGAGATTTGAAATTAGAACCAGTGGTATTTGCTCTAAAAATTTGGAGACAATACTTGTATGGTGTTCATGTAGATGCATTAACCGAGCACAATAGTTTGAAGTATATGCCCACTCAAAAGGATTTGAATCATCGCCAAAGGAGGTGACTTGAGTTATGAAAGGACTATGACATGAGTGTCCTATATCATTACGAAAAGGCATTTGTGGCGACAGATGCTCTTAGTCGATTATCGATAGGTACTGTGCTCATATTGGGGATGATAAGGAGTTAGTTCAGGTTGTTTATAAATTGGTCCGATTGGGTGTTCATTTGGTTAATTCTAATGAGGGTGTTGTTGTTTTTCATAATGGTCCAAAATAGTCTTTTGTATTGGATGTGAAGATTAAGAATATCGGGTACTAGTTCACTTGAAGAAGGCAGTTTTTAAAAAAGCTATTGAGGCTTTTTCTCAAGGGTGAAATAGTGTATTTCGATACCAAGGTCGACTATGTGTTCTAAATGTTGATGAGTTGAGTAATCAGATTCTGACGGAAACCCATAGTTATCGGTATTCTACTCAACTAGGAAACACTATGATGTACCTTTATTTATGAAAATCTATTGGTGGAATGGGATGAATAAGGATATTGTGAAATTTGTGTCTAAATGTATGAATTGTAAAAATAAAAGTTGTGCATCAAAAATGGGTGGTTTGGATCAAAACATTAGTACCCCAATATGAAAGTGGAAAGATTTAAATATAGACTTCGTTACATGTTTACTCCGCACTCGTCAACAATTTTAATCAATTTGGGTCATAGTGGATCGAATGATGATATTAACTCACTCTGTAAAGAATCCATTCTCATCGAAAGACTATGCCATGCTTTCTATTAAGAAAATGTTAAGGTTTCATGGAGTGTCCTTTTCCATTATCTCTGATCGATGTATTGAATTTACATCTTTGTTTTGGAAGTAAATTCACAGAAGGTCTTCATACTGAAGTGTAACTTAGCACGACTTTTAATCCTCAAACAGATGGGAAATCTGAGCATACAATTCAAACCTCAAAGGATATGCTTAGAGCTTGTGTAATTAAATACGAAAGCAATTAGGACGATCATATGCCTTTGATAGAGTTTTCTCACGACAATAGTTATCATTCTAGCAATGTAATAACACCGTTTGAGACTTTTTATGGTAGGAGGTGTAGGTCTCATTTAGGTTGGTTTGAAGCTGGTGAGGTTTATTTGATAGGGCCTAATTGGTGCATGAGGCTATTAAAAAGGCTCAACTTATTTGTGAGAGGTTGAAAATGGTTCAAAATTTAAAGAAGTCTTATTCTGATGTTAAGAGAAGATAACTACATTCTGATGTTAAGAGAAGATAACTAGAGTTTGACGTTAACTACTGGGTCTACTTGAAAATTCACCTATGAAAGGGCTAATGAGATGTGTAAATAAAGGTAAATTTAGTCCCCGATATGTGGGCCCCTATCAAATTTTGAGGCATATTGACAAAGTTCTTATGAACTTGAGTTGCCCAATATTTTAACATAAGTACATCCAGTTTTCCAAGTCTCATTGTAGAAGAACTGTGTTGGAGTTTCGATGTCCATTATAAGTTTGTAAGGTTCAGGAGTTAAAGAGAAACTTTCTTATGAAGAAATACCGGTTGAGATTTTAGACAAGCAAGTTCGGAAGTTGAGAAACAAGGAAGTTTCTTCTGTGAAGGTTCTTTGGAGGAATCAATTAGTTGAGGGTGATACTTGGGAGGTCAAAACTGATATGATTTCCTGGTATCTTATCTCTTTCCATCCTCTCTTACTCTAGCTTAAGGTATTAGTTCCTCATGGTGTATTCTTTTGGATTCATGTGTTTTAGTCATTCTCATATTTCCATATTCCTGCATTTTCATGAAAACTTGATTTTTGATGTTATGATTTAGCTTGGAGTAATATCTCCATGTTTACATGCATTTTTATGAAATTTGCATTCATGTTGGGTTGCTAGCTTCTCTCCTACTCGATTCATGTTATCTTGAGTTTTAGTCGATGATGAATTTTCTCAAGGGGGACATTGTAAAACCTTGAAAGTTAGAAAAATAAAAAAAATACCAAAAAGGGCTACTAACACAATTCCACGAAACTATTCTACGATTTTTAGAAAGTTCTGTGGGTAGTAAACAAGTCTTGTAAGAAGTGATAAATTATTTTTGAAATCAAGCCCAATAACCCATTCTACAATTGACTAGAATAGACTGAATGGACTACAGACCGTAGAAAGGTCACAAACTAAATTTTGAGTTGAATGTTCAGGCCTACGAATGTGGTCTACGAAACGTAGGAAGTTCGAAGGTCCATAGAAATGAGTCGTAGGATTTGCCTTTGATTTTAGTCCCTATTCACTTGACCTAAGGTTTACTAGTATTGCTTGTAAGTCACAATTGTACGACTAAACGATAATTATTTTAAAGGATGTGTTGGTCTTTCCTATGCATCTAATTCCTATACTACATCATTTTTTTCTATAAATAAACCTCCAAATCTACTAATTCCCAAATCATTCAATCAAATCCAAAAATCTTCTACAAGATTTTCTTCAAAATCCTCTCTCTAGATTAAGGAAGAAAAAACTCGGATTTCCTAGTCAAGTATCATTTTCATCAATTTCTTAAGAATTCAATATCAAGGTATGTAGAGCTTCATCAATAGGTTCTATTTATCTATTGAGGTTAAAGGTCTATCAATTCTCCAAGTCTATTTTCAATTGAATTTATTAGGTTTTCACTTAATTCTTTATGGGTTTGATTGGTGTTGATTCGATTGTTCAATTTTGATCTTATTATGATTATTTTGAATTAATTACACGATTTACAATTGTTTTCACATAAACTCATTCATTGATCATGATTTTGGCTATGAACCCTAATTTACATGTATTTATGAAGAATCTTTAATCTATAAATGCTGTTTTTATCAAGTTATGCATGATTTATGGAAAGAAAGGTTTTATGATTTAGGTTTATAGAAATAAAGATTTTATGGAAAGAAACATTTCATGTTTGTTTTCCCTATGACATGATGTTTTGAATATGTTTTATTTTGGAGTCGATGTTCCTCTTTGGTTATGAGCATTTTAATGAAATTGCATTCATGTTGGGTTAGTTTTTCCTACTTGTTTTGATGCTACCTTGAGTTCCATTTGAGAAATAATGTTGCAAGGGAGAGATATTGTAACAACCCAGAATTTGAAAAGGGTTACAGTGAGTTAACAGGAAAGTCCACAAACCCAATACAAACCATAAATCCTTCAGGAACTCTAATCTGTTCGT
This sequence comes from Solanum habrochaites, assembly GCA_027704765.1. Classification (NCBI taxonomy): domain Eukaryota; kingdom Viridiplantae; phylum Streptophyta; class Magnoliopsida; order Solanales; family Solanaceae; genus Solanum; species Solanum habrochaites. Next base: position 18,792,864 of record JAKWJA010002499.1, on the reverse strand, counting down.
TTAAGACATCTCTTTCCATTTAGGGGAAGTGGTCTAGATGTTTATGGAAGTCCATTATATGTGGTGATCTATACGTCTCCCTAAATGAATAGTGAAGATTTGTATTGATCGTTTAGTGGTCCATAGGTAACTCGTCAATTTTTAAGTTAGGGTTGTTTTAGTCTTTCCCTGATGTGAATGATTCCCAATCTATGTAATCTAACCCATATTTTAAGCCCTATATAAGTGATTTAAGTCCTAAAACTATCCATCCTAAATCATTCATTAAATTCTTCAATTTCCCTCCAAGTTCATCCCCAAGAATTCTCTCTAAAGATAAGGAAAAATAAGCTAGGGTTTTAGTTCAAAATCTCGAATTCATCATAGCTTTTGGGCATTAACCTCTATGGTATATCAATATTCACCCATAGAGTCTTTTTCTCCACAAGGTTTCTAAAATCTCCAAGTTTTACAAGTTAAATTCTCAATTCAAAGTTAGGGTTTTATTCAATCTGTATGGGTTCTTTTCAATTATGATTAAATTACTTGTTTCCTATATTCTAATGCATGAATAAAAATATTTACATGATTTTGAGTTGAAATCATATGAACCCATACATGATCTATGATATTTAGACTTTGAACACATGATAATTCTTATGAATTATGAAATATGAACTTATGAAGATGTGTATGCTTTTATGAAGTTGATGTAAATGATTTGAGGATGCTTTGAGATTGAAGTATCAATGTCGTTGTTGTGAAAGGTTTTCTCACATATGAATTCATAAGGTTGAAATATTTTCTCAGCCAAGTTGAATCAAGTTTTAGGAGCTATTCTACAAGAACTTTAGCATGAATTGATTTCTTAATTGTTTATTTTCACAGATGTTAATATGATTATGAATAATGAATATTTCGTGAGATTTTATTTATCACCGAGTGGAATTTTAGATGAAGGTTTCTATTTAGCGTCCATGGACCTTTAGTAGTAATCCGTAAGTCCTAGAACTATGTGCCGCCCAAAGGATTTCCTAAAATAGACATTAGCTAGTGGATCCACTTTAGCTCAGATTTATGGTTATTACCTTGTCAAGTAAGGAAATCTCAATTTGGTGTGGGATAAACACCAAAATTCATGTTATAGCTCAGATATTCTATGTCGGTTATGTCACGCTCCAAGCCTATCCTGGACGTGGATGGTTCCCAATGATCATTGCCGTCATCGAGCGAACTCTTGACTTGTCTTACTTAACTCACCGGAAGACTTAACTCAATACAACGCAAAAATATTCTCACAAGGATAACTTAAAATAAATGTCTTTGCCAAAATGACATTTAAATATCAAAATAGAATATCTGAAATGCAAGATAAAGAGAGACTCAAAATTGAACTATCTGACTGGCTATTTGTCTATGAAGCCTCTATAATACTAAGATGGATGTTAGGACAGACCCTACAACATCCTATAAAGGAAAACTAAAAAGCAGTAAATATGTGTCCTACAAAGATCTAGGAGGCTCACCACTGTCTCCGAGTGCTCTGTTGAATCAATGAGGCGCTAGATTATATTGATCCTCGTTCACCTGTGTCTGCATCATAATACGATGAAGATCAACTGGCATCAGTACATTGAATGTGCGAGTATGCGAGTTGGCATAGTAACAAAACTTAAGCTTGAAAAGAGTAAGAGGAAACACTTACCTTGGCTCTGCTCAACTCATGAAATATTAAACGAACTTCATACTAAAGTAATACTAACATATGACTATATATATATATATATATATATATATATATATATATTATATATTGGTAAATGCAATAAAAACTTAGTTCGTTAAAGAAATGCAATAAAAACCTCAACTTTACTTATATATGAAAGTAACATAGTTTATGTGGGCGATTCTCTAATCGACAACCACCACAAGGAGCCTTAGTGGTGATACAACGTCTTTCCCACGCTGGCAGAATCGTCCTATACTTTGTCATCGCATATAACTCCTTAACTTAGTGCATCCACTAGCTTAACTTACGTAATAATTTAAAAAGTATGATCCGTTAACACTCATGATGACTACATGATTTACATGGAGACTTGAGTTAATATGAACTCTTATCTTCACACCTTTGCTTAATACGAATAAAAAATATACTTTAGCTCATGCTTTTAAAAACAACTTTCTTTCTTTGGTTGAGATAATTTCTCAACACTTAGCTTTAAAATGCTCTCTTGGAATCAGTGTTCCCTTTTCTTGTTCAAATCTCTTTTGGGAAATATTAGTTTCCTCTTAACTTAAATGTGAAAACATTAATAAGGTTTTAGGGAATACTTAGTTCCCTTATAATTTTTGAAAAATAAACTCAACTCTTTACTTTTTGCTTAACTTGAATAATTGAGTTTTAATCAACTCTTAGGGAATAATTAGTACCCTTATATTTCTTTGAAGGAAAGACTTCAACTTTTACTCTTCAATTTAACTTGAAACTTTAGCCATAAAATGAAGTTTAAAATGTTTAATAAAGACTCTTGAAAATCCTTAAGAACTTTAATTTGGACTAGTTTCTTAACCTTAGACTTGACTCTTAACTTCCTTGACTTTGATTTTACTTTCCTTGAATCGGATTACGGATTCAATCTTATGATTTGAGTTCTTTAATGATTTCTATGTGTTTAGAAATCAATTGAAGTAATTCGAATCATTGTAAGGTAATAATGTACCTAGGAAGGAATTAAAAAGGCTAAACTATGAAAACTTGGCGAAAAACGCCGATCCAACCGTGTTTAGGGCGTGCCGCCGAGGCCTTTTTGTACAGATGGGGCGCGCTGCGCCAGGTGCTACCCTGAAGTGCCAAAATATCTTTCTTCTCTTGTTTCTATTCTAAATTTCCTAAACCTCCATAGTTTTTTCCCCAAACCCTTAGGATCATCACTACCTTAAATACTCAGTAGATGTAACTTTAAAACAACACCAGAAACTACAAATCAATGTCAATGGGCATTCAAACAACTCAACCAAATATCCGATTTGTTAAGGATGCATTTCTTAATATGTAAACAATTCTAAATCCACTGAATTGAAACAAGTTTTGGTGTATGGATGAATTAACCCGACATGAAAGATATCACATACCTTGAAAGGGTTCTCCCCCAACGAATTCCACTTGTAATTCATTGGCGTTTTGGCGAAACGTTGATCTTTCTCCTTTTTCCTTCTTCTCTTCTCTCTTTTCTCGTTTCCAAGCGCTAAGCGTAAAGTTAAATTTTTTCTAATCTGAACTAAAACTTTTTTTACCCTAAATAAATCCCTAAAACGAAATAGGAAACTAATTGGTGAAAAGACTAGTTTTCCCTTCCTTAAATCCGGGTTGGGACTTCCCTGAATCTAACAACCCAACTTCCGATAGGAATATCTCCCTCATATGATATCAAAAATGTGCGAACTCGGCGACGTTGTAAAGATCACTATAAGGAATTTCCAACCATATCTAAGAACTACCTTTAACTCGTCTTGAGATTGAAGTTATGGCCGTTTGGAAATGACCAAAACTCATTTTGTTAACTTAGGAAGTTTTCCAGATTTTTCTCTTTCTTTCTTAAAGTGATTATTTTTAGTTTCTTAGCTTATTCCTAGCTATTTCGAGTTACGAGATGTTACAATATCTTCCCCTTGGGAACATTCATCCTCAAATGAGATTTATTTTACCAAGCTAAGGATAGTTACATCAAGTAAAATGCTAAGAATATAATTTATACCTTGATCTGCATTCTCTTCGGATTCAAAGAGATGTGGATATCTCTTCTTTATATCCTCTTCATCTTTCCAAGTCGCTTATTCAACAAATTGATTACTCAAAAGAACCTTAACTAACACAACCTCCTTTGTTCTCAACTTGTGAACTTAACGATCTAAAATTTGAACTGGAATCTCTTCATACGATAAGATATCCTTAATCCCAACATTTTCAGTTGGTACAATCAATGAAGGAAAACCCATGCACTTCTTCAACATGGAAACATGAAATACCGAATGTAATGTTGTTAACTCTTGTAATAGATACAACTCATAAGATACAATGTCAATTTTCTTGGATATTCTATAGGGTCCTATATACCGGGAATTAAGATTTCCCTTCGTACAAAACCTCACAACAGCTTTCACAGATGAAACTTTCAGATATACCTAATCTTCCACTTCAAACTCTAACAGTCTCCTCCTAACATCTGTGTAGGACTTTTGATGACTCTATGCCGTTTTCAATCTCACTTAAATCATCTTCACCTTCTCCATGGCTTGGTGTACTAGATCTGGTCCTATCAACCCTGCTTCACCAACTTTGAACTATTCAATAGAAGATCTTCTCCTTCTCCCATAAAGAGCTTTATATGGAGTTATCTAGATGCTCGAATGGTAGCTATTATTTTAAGTGAACTCAATGAGTGGTAGGAGGTCATCCCAATTCCACTTAAGATCAATCACACAAGTCATCAACATATCTTCTAAAGTCTGGATAGTATGCTCTGCTTGCCTATCCATCTGAGGATGATAATCAGTGCTTTTGTTCACGTTTGAACCTAAACCTTTATTGAAAGACTTCCAGAATTGAGCAGTAAATTGTGCACATCAATTTGAAATGATCGAGACTGGACTCAATGAAGTCTCACTACCTCTTGAGTGTATAACTTTGCATAATCCTCTCCTGAATGAGTAGTCTTTACCGATAAAAAGTGGGCTGACTTTGCCATTCTATCGTCAATCACCGAAATTGAATCATGCTTCCTGCGAGACCTTGGCAAGCCTGTGATGAAGTTCATATTAATCATCTCCCACTTTTATTACAGAAAGTCTATCTTCTGAGCCATCCCATTAGACCTTTGGTGTTCTAATTTCACTTGCAAGCAATTCGGGTACTTGGCAACAAACTCAACAATTTCCTTCTTCATACCTTCCAACCAATATACCTCTCTCAAATCGTGGTACATCTTTGTGGAACTCGAATGAATGGAATATCTGGAGCTATGGGCTTCCTCCATGATCCTTTATTGGAGTCTATCCACCCTAAGTACACACAACCTACCTTGATACTTCAGCACAACATCTCCCCCTTGTTCAAACGCTAATACCCTTTACTTACAAACATTTGCCTTCAAAACAAGAAAAATGGGGTCTTGGTATTGCTTTTATTTTACCTCTGCCACAAGTAATGATTCAACCCAACTTATCACTAGTATCTCTCATCTGTGGAATGCATGAGTCTGACCCCCAAGCATGCAACTCTGTGTACATCTTTGGCTAACTCCTTCTTTTCTTCCTGAACAAGAGTAGTAGTCCCATGGATAACCTTCTTAAAGCATCAACAAACACATTAGTCTTACCTGGTGGTAACGAATACTCATGTAATAATCTTTGAGTAATTCTAACTACCTCCTCTGTCTGAGATTTAGTTCATTCTGGGTTAACATATATTGTAGGATCTTGTAATTAGTGAATATATCAACATGAACACCATACAAGTAGTGATTCTATATCTTCAAGGTGAAAACTACAACAGCCTATTCTAAATCATGAGTTGAGTAATTCCTCTCATGAACCTTCAACTATCTTGAGGCATACGCTATAACCTTTACATTCTATATTAACATACATCACAACCCAACTCTAGATGCATCACAATACACCACAAAACCTTGAGTACTCTCTAGTAAGGTCAAAACCATGACAGTAGTCAACCTCTTTTTCAATTCTTGAAAGCTTTTCTCATAATCTTGAGACATTGAAATTTAATTGTATTCTAAGTAAACTTAGTCAAGGGAGATGATATAGATGAAAACCCCTCAAAAAAACTTCTTTACTAGTCATCCAAACCCAAGAAACTCCGTATATCAGTTGTACAAATAGGTCTAGGCAACTCTGAACTGCTTCTATCTTTTGGGTATCGATTTTAATCCTATCACTAGAAACTATGTGGCCTAAGAATGACACAGACTTAAGCCAAGACTCACACTTAATGAACTTGGCATACAACTCCTTATATTTGATAGTCTGAAGGACTATCCTGAGGTGACTAGCATAATCTTCTTCATTTCTTGAATAGATTAGTATGTCATCAATGAACATGATAAAAAACATATCTAAATAAGGTTTGAAGACTTTGTTCATAAGATTCATGAACGCTGCTGGTGCATTAATTAATTCATAATGCCCATGTCTGGTTCTAAAAGTTTTCTTTGGAATGTTGTATTCCCTAACCTTTTACTGATGGTAGCCAGATCTGCGACTAATTTTTAAGAAACGGGTGGCACCCTGAACTTGATCAAAAAGATTATATATCCTTGGAAGAGGATACTTTTTCTTGATGGTAACCGTATTCAATTGGCGGTATTCTATACATATCCTAAGGGAACATATTTCTTTCTTACAAACAAGACCATAGCGACCCAAGGTGACATACTTGGTCGAATGAACCTTTATCTAACTGATATTTCAGCAGTTCTTTCAACTCTTTAACTCTGCTGGTGCCATTTATTATGTCGGAATAGAGATAGGACAAGTATCTTGAATGATGTCTATGTTGAAGTATATTTCTTTCTTAGGACGGACTCCAGGTAGATCATCAAGAAAAACTTCTGGAAATTCCTTTACTATAGAAACTAACAGAAGAGAAGGTACATCAGCACTTGAGTCATTAATTCGGACTAAGTGATATATAGATACCTTTAAAACTAACTTTCTCACCTTAAGGTATGAAAGAAAATTACCCTTAGACACTGATAAACTACTACTCCACTCTATGACTGACCCATTAGGAATCTGAAACTTAACAACTCGAGTTCTACAATCTATTGATGCATAACAGGCATGAAGCCAGTCCATACCTATGATGACATCAAAATATAATATACCATGTCTAACTCCACTAGGTTAGCCATGGTGTTCTTATGATTGATGGGTACATGACAATCATGATAGAATTTTTTTGCTAGAATAGACTCTCCAACAGGTGTAGAAACACAGAAGGGTTCCCAAAGTTTCTGAGGAAGAATCTCAAACTGATTTGCAATATAAGGAGTTACAAAATATAAACTTGCTCCTGGGTCTAACAAAGCATAAACATAAAAATTTAAAGACTTTGATCATACCAGTGACAACATCTGGAGAGTTCTCTTGCTTTGGATGGCTAGTGACTTCATAGAGGAGGTTTGCCCCTCAGCGAGTACTAGAAGTGTCTCCTCTAGGTGTATCCCTATCTGGCGGAGCAACTAATAAAGACTGGGTACTGTTTCTCAAATTATAACTACCTTGCATGTTCTTAAGGAACTCTCTCATAATGTGACTCTCTTTACCATAGTTGAAACAACCTGTCTCGCCATTACGATATTTACCTGGGTGGGTTGTACCACACTTAGCATATGGATTAGCCCAACTTACTTCCTATGGCACACTTCTTTGAGACTTTGCTGGTCTAGCTTTGAAGTTCTGCAATTCTATCCATGATGCTCACGTTTGTTTTTGGGTACAGGAGCACTAGCAGATTATGATGAAGGCCCATATTGTTTCTAAAACTGTGGCTGAATTGAACCGCCCTTCTGATGCCCTGACTCATTCCCAGTCTTAGATTTCTGTTCCTATACTCTTCTATATCCCTCAACATCTCATCTTCAACCTGTTGCACATAAACCATCGACCTAAATATTTCCATGTCACCTATCAACATTTCAACTCTGTCCTCTTTTATTGAAGCATGACCCAAGCAAACGACTAACAAGCTCATTATGTTTCTCATATCCTTACCATTCCAAGAGCATAGCAGGACATTTGGGTTGAACTTTAACTCATACTCATTCACACTCAAAGAGTACTGTTTCAGTGTAAGGAACTCATGTACCTTTGCCTCTTTCAGTTATCAAGGAAAGAAATTCACCAAGAAAGCTTCTTTAAAGAAAGTTCAACTCATACGTGGTGCATCCTTATCTCTGACCTCCTTTAACTAATTGAACCAAGTCCTATACACATTCATTAGTTGGTATGCGGCTATCTCAACTCTTTTAGCATAAACAACATGCATCACATCAAAAACCTTCTTTAACTCTTCCACAAAAAATTTCGAATCCTCAGTGTTGCTCGATCTACTGAAACTGGGAGGATTCATTCTCAGGAATTCACGAATCTTCAAGCTGCCAACCTCTTATTGTCGAGCTCCTCTCTGTTTCCCTACTTGGTTAGTCACCACTTGGCTAAACATCCCAGATAGCCGCACAGAACTCAACATTGGTGACTTCTCCTTGAGGTTGCACATTTGGTGCATTAGGTACCTCTGGCTCCTCAACATTCCTTCTGGATGGACGACCTATTGTTGCTCTTCACGAAGGAATGATGATAAGAAATAAGAGCAAGCATGAATTAGAGAGAAAAGTCTTAGTGATAAACTCTAAGGCACAAAAAGAAATATGAAAGAAGTGATGAATTCCTAGATGTTGCAAGCTCTTAATTATAGATGTGGCGTGCTTCACATCGATAACAAAGACTCTACAGACAAGACTTCATAGACTCCTTAGGACTCTTGAACTCTAGGCTCTGATACCAAATTTGTCACTCCCCGAGCCCACACCCTGACGTGGCCGGCACCCAATGACCATTGCTTGTCTTGAGCGAACACTTGTCCTGACTTACTTAACCAAGCAAAAAACTTAACTCAATATAACACAAGAAATATTCTCACAGGGATAACATAAAATAAATGTGTTGGCCGAAATAGCACTAAAGTATCAAAATAGAATATTTGAAATTCAAGATAAAGAGAGACACAAAACGAAATTATCTGACTAACTATCTGTCTATGAAGCCTCTATAATACTAGTATGGATGATTGGACACACCCCACAACATCCTATAAAAGAAAAGTGAAAAGCAGTAAATATGTGTCCTCCAGAACACTAGGAGGATTACCACTGACTCTGAGTGCTCTGCTGGATCAACAAGGCACTAGATGATGTTAATCCTGATTAACCTCTTCTGCATCATAATACAACGCAGTTCAACTGATATCAGTACATTGAATGTATGAGTATGCCAGTTGGAATGCTAACACAACTTAAGCTTAAAAAGAGTAAGAGCGAACACCTATTTAACTCATGAAATACTCAACTTAATATAAAGTAATAATGGCACGTGCAATATATATAACTTTATAAAACAATGCAAGCAACTTAGTTTAATAAATGAATTAAAAAACTTAAATTTACTTATATATGAAAGTAATACAGTTTCTATGGGAGATTCTCTAACCGACAACCAGCACTATGAGCCTAAGTGGTGATACAACATCTTGCCCACGCTGCAATAATACTTTGGTGTCTCACAGAACTCCTGAACTTAGTGGATTCTCTAGCTTAATTACGTGATCGTCTAAAAAGTATGACCCGCTAACACCCATGATGGCTACAGGGCTTACATGGAAAGTTTAGTTAATATGAACTCTTATTCCCACATCGGTGCTCAATACTACTCCCAAAATATAATTTAGCTCATGCTTTTAAAAACACCTTCCTTTCTTTGGGTTGATATAATTTCTCAATACTTAGCTTTAAAAAGCTCTCTTGGAATCAATGTTCCCTTTCTTGTTTAAATATCATTAGGAAAATCTTAGTTTTATCATAACTTAAATGTAACAACATTCATAAACTTTTAGGGAATACTTAGTTCCCTTAAAACTTTTGAGATATGAACTCAACTCTTTACTCTTTGCTTAACTTGAAAACTTGAGTCTTAATCAACTCTTAGGGAATACTTAGTTCCCTTGTATTTCTTTGAAGGAATACTTCAACTTTTACTCTTCACTTTAAATTCAAACTTGAGCGTTAAAATAAATTTAAAAATGTTTTATAAAGACTCTTGAAAACCCTTAAGAACTTTACTTTAGACTAATTACTTAACTTTAGACTTGACTCTTAACTTCCTTGACTTTGATCTTAACTTTTCTTGAATTGGATTATGCATTTAAGGTTATAATTTTAGTTCTTTGATGATTTCTGGATTCTTAGAAATCATTTGAAGTAATTAGAACCATTGAAAGATTTTAATGTACCTTGGAAGGACTTAAAAAGGCAAACTACGAAAACAGGGCAAAAAATACCCATCCGGGCGCGTTTGGAGTGCGCCGCACCGCACTAGTTGGTCTGAATCACCATTCTGGCGCACTGCAAGCACGCCGCCAAGGCCTTCTTGCGTAGATGGGATGCCCCATCCCAGGTTCTACCAGAAGCGCTTGAACATCTTTTTTCTCTCGTTTCCTGATCCTAAATCGTCTAAACCTACATAGTTATATCCCCAAACCCTTAGGATCAAAATAAAAAAATTAGGATCATCACTACCTTCAATAACCAGCAGATCTAACTTGAAAACAACATCGGAAACTACAAATCAACATCAATAGTCTTTCAAACAACTCAACCAAAGGGATTCGATAAGATTCATCAAGGATTCACTTCTTAAAATGTAAGCAATTCTAAAACCACTAATTGAAACAGGTTTGGTGTGTGGATGAATTAACCCAATACGAAAGATCTCAATACCTTGATATGGATCACCCTTGGCGTTCTGGCCGAAACCTTGATCGTTCTCCCTTTTCCTTCTTCTCTTCTCTCTTCTCCAACTTAAAGTTAATTTTTCTAATCTAAACTTAAACTTCTTTTTTCACCAAATAAATTCCTAAAATAAAATAGGAAATTAATTGGTGAAAATACTAGTTTTCCCTTCCTTAAATCCGGATTGGGACCTTCCTCAATCCAATAACCCAACTTCCAATAGGCATATCTCCTCATACGATATCAAAAATGCGCAAACTCAGCGGCATTAAAAAGATCTTTCCAAGGATTTATAACCATATCAAGAACTACTCTAATTCACCCTGAGCTAGAAGTTATGGCCGTTTAAAAATGACCAAAAGTCATTTTCTTAACTTAGGAAATTTTTCTTTTTATTTTCAAAAATGATTTTTTTAGTTTTTACCTTATTCCTAGATATTTCGAGTTACGAGATTTTGCAGGTTACATGGTAAAATTCCCAAAATAATGAACTAAGGTTACTTTTAAAGAATCTCACAGGTGTTATAACGATGTTAAGCTTGCATTGACCATGATTATGACTTGTGTTTTCTAACCCATGTATCTTATGATTCCGCCTCTGGTCATTTCATGTCATGTAAAGTCCATTTTTATCATGATTTTAAAATTCTTATGCATGGCTATCATACCTAGTACATTTAATATACTAATACATACTTGTGCCTACATTGTTTCTCTAATTTAAGGATCGATATTTATACCTCTCACACTTGTGGCTAGTTAAATCCTTTGGTGCTTAAATATTTGTGAGTCCTAATGATCCAAGGGCCAAGAAACTTTTATAGATTTATGTCATTTCAATTTGTAGATTTTGTACATAGTGTGTGGATTACGTCTTAATTATTGCATTTGAGTTTGTAGATGGCTTGTAGAGACTTATGGTAGACTTTCGCTTCGTCAAATTATTTTATGATATAAAACTATTTCAACTGAAATCTTTATTTCTATTATCTTGTATGATGTATGTAAAGTTTTTTCTGTAAGGCCTCTCAGGGTATATATGTTATGTTACACCTAGGATATATTTTGGGCCGTGATAAAGTTTATAGAAATTATCCTATGTTAGTCTTTCATGGAGCTACTCATATTGATTTAGTAGAGTTTGATATGTTAGACTTCTATATTATTCTTGGTATGGATTGGTTTTTGATCTTGTTATGCTTCCATTGATTGTAGAACGTGTATGGTCAAATGTTAGTTTCTAGATGAACTTGTCTTAGAATTGAACTATGGAAATTTGGCACCGACGGTTCAATTTATATCTTGCCTAAAGCCTAGGAAAATGATTTCTAAGGGTTTGATTATCAGGTTAGGGATACGAATTCAGAAATCCCTAGTCTTGATTTAGTTCCCATTGTAAATGAGTTTTCAGAAGTATTTTTTGATGATCTTCATGTTTTTCCACCAGAAAGGGAAATAGACTTGGGTATCGACCTACTTTCAAATATGCAACCTAACTCTATTCTTCCTTACCGTATGACTCCGACAAAACTAAAAGAGTTAAATGATTAATTAAAAGACTTATTTGATAAGGGCTTTATCCGATCGATTATCTATCTATGGAGTGCTCTAGTGTTGTTTGTTTGACATAAAGATGATTCAGTTTGTACATGTATTGACTATCTGCAACTGAACAAGGTAAATACAAAGAATAAGTATACTATTCCAAGGGTTTAAGACTTTTTTATTAACTTCAAGGTACTTGGTTCTTTTCAAAGATTGATCTTTGATCGAGTTATCATAAATTGAGGGTAAGGAAATACGACGTTCCAAAGATGGATCTTTAAACTCGGTATGATCACTATGAATTTTTAGTGATTTCATTGAATTAAATAAATGGTCCAACTGCTTTTATGGACTCGATTAGTATATGTGCAAGCAACACATCAACATTTTCATGATTTTGTTCGTCGATGATATATTGATTTATTCTTATAAGTGAGGATGAGCATGCGATCATTTGAGGATTGTCTTGCAAGTCCTCAAGGATTATCAATTACTTGCAAAGTTTAGCAAATGTGAGTCTTGGTTGAGGTCTATAGCTAATCTTGGTCACATTGTTTTCGGTAAGGGTATTAAGGTTAATCCTAAGAAGACATAAGTGGTTTAGAATTGACCTAGAACTCTTTCCCTTCAAATATATGGAGTTTCTTGGATCTGGACGATTATTATGTGCATGTTAAGAATTCAATTTGCTTATTCATTTCACGTAGTAAAATCAATTAAAGGTGATCCCATCTCCCAATTCTTGTGGTCCAACTCCGAATTCTAAGTTGAATATTGTTTTGCATATGACCAACCGCCTATGCCCATAAAAATGGGACATAGTTGAACACTCATCATGAGGTAAACTTCAAATTAGTGGTTTTAAAAGTGATATATGAGACAAGAAAGACCGTTAATGGGATAGGAACATAAGTAATTTAGTTTGCTAACTATAAAGACAATTTTTATACTATTTTGAATAGGTCAAGAGCATTTTTGAATAAAAAATTCAATCATAGTATATATTTATACTATTTAACATAATTCAGAGATGTTTCTAATTTTTTTTATATAAATTAAATTGTATTACGTATAACCATAGACCATTTTACACAAATCTCATAGTATTAAATTAATTAAATTGTGTCCTACTCATTTCCAAATAATAAAAGTAACTTAAATGTGGTGAAATTTGGATACATCTCAAAACGTCCTGATACACTGTGTCTCAGTTTCGTATACATCTCTCAACCTCTCGATACATCACATTTTAATTTATGATACATCACTCAACGTCTGAGACATCACGTGTGTCCTGATACATCGGGTAAAGTGATGTATTTAAAAATAGGAGAGGGTGAGGATTTTTAATATTTTTTCAAATGAAGGAGAATTTTAGAGAATATTGTAAAATATGTTGCGTATATAGATAATTTTTCCATTATATAATACTAGTCATTACTTTAAATTGTTTCTCATGCTTGCATTGAATAGGTGCTAGCCTTGGTCTCAATTTTCTTCTGAATGGTAAGCTTTTACTTTAGATGGGATAATTTTGGACACTAAAATCTACAAAAGAATACAAAGGAATGGTGAATCTAGGAGGTAAATCTACCATAGAAAAACTAAGAAAGATGTTCCGCATAATTTGTAGGTAGCCAAAAATATATATAATGAGAATAAAATGTTTTTCTCTGCTGAATTGGATTGATCAAATCAGTGTCTTATTTTCATCTAACCTTTCATTTTTTTTTATCCATTTTGTCTATGACATTTTTTTATATGAATTAATTTAACGCTTAAATGTTTCACTAAATGGAAGTCTCAATTCAGATCATTCATATATTAACCAACTACTTTTGTTTAACCTATTTCATAAAGATGAATAATTAAGTTAATGTTAAGTGTAATTTGGTGAGTTGAATGTCTCACATCTATAAATAAATGAAATCTTGAACTTCTTAGAAGATTTGGATAAATATTTTTTTTGTTGTTGAGCTAATTTCTGAAATGTAAATTAAACCTAAAATATAATTTAGGGCAAGTGAACTGACCGTTTAAGGCAGTCAAGATTCAAGATGATCTGTGTGTCTCCCTAAACAGCTAGTGAAGGGTTGTACGGACTGTTTAGGGTTCCATATAGGTCAGCCGTCAACTCTTAAGTTAGGGATATCCCACTATGTTTGATACCTAAGATATGTCATTTAACCCATATTCTTAGCTCTATATAAGTGATTTAAGTCCTAAAACTATCCATTATAAATCATTCACCAAATTCTTACATTTCTTTCCAAGTTCTTTCCCAAAATCCTCTCTAAATTTAAAGAAAAAATAAGTTCGGGTTTCACTTCAAGGTGTACAATTTACCATAGCTTTTTGGCATTGACCACCAAGGTATGTAAGTATTCACCTATGGACTCCTTTCCTCTACAGGGTTCCTAATATCTTCAAATTTTACAAGTTAGATTCTCAATTCAAAGTTAGGGTTTTGTTCAATCTTTATGGATTCTTTTCAATCATGGTTTACTTACTTGTTTACTATCTTCTAATGCATGAATGGAAGTATTTACATGATTTTGAGTTGAACTTTATGAACACATGATGAAGCTTAGGAACTATGAAATATGAATTTATAAAGATGTGCATGCTTTTACGAAATTGATGTAAATGATCTGAGGATGCTTTGAGAGTAAAGTGTCAATCTTGTTTTTATGAATGTTTTTCATGTACTACTAAGAACATGATGGTCAAATATTTTCTCACATATGGATTCATAAGGTTGAAATGTTTCTTCACTAAGTTGAACTTCAGTTTTAGGAGTTATCGCAAAGAAATTTAGTTGGATTTGAAATCTTTTAATTGTACCCTCGTTGGAATTTTAAGACTTAGGTCTGCAGTGGTGTATATTATGTCATGCTTAGAGCCACACATTTATGACTTACTATGCCTAGTCAGCATCATTTTCCATTTCATCAGGATATCATTTTTAGACATCAAGCTTCAGAGGTTAAACTAGTGCACAATATATAGACATACCGTTCAACAACAGTAAATATAATCAGTCCTCTTGGGGAAAAAGACACGACAAGAAATGCCCCAAAGGAGGTAGTGAAGTTGGGCTACAAGACTTTTTTATACCCTAGCAATTCACTTCCATTTATTAAAACCCACCCCCAACAAAAAGAATGAAATTGTCCCAATCCGTAAAAAATTGAATACAAGAGTGGTAGGTTGAAAGCAACCTGGCACAAAGCACCCCGACGATCAGCAAGCCTGGTGGGTTCCCGGTTCCCACGAAATACCCACTACCCTCCTACCCGCTGAACCTCTATAATCTGGACACCCTCAATAGTGTCCTAAGAACCAACAACACTATCAGAAGTTCCTCCCGCTATCTCCACATTTGTGGAGCTAGATGCCCCAGCAGCTGACTCTACGGCCTCATCCGACACGCCTCCTCATCAGCAAGCAAGGCTCTCCTTGCAGCCTCCATCTCACGGCGCTCCTTCTTCCATGCTCTAGCCTCATCCTTCTCTCGACCCCTACACCTCTTGGCATGCTCTCGAGAGGGAGGTGGTGGAATCTCAGAAGTGGCGAATAAGGCCCACATCAACATCGTTTCCCTCAGCAGGCTCTGCTAAGGGGCCTGGACTCAAGTACCCTAGCCTCTAAGTCAATAGATCAGCCCTTCCGAAGACCTCTCGACTGCCGCCTGAAAGGTTTGACCACATCAACCAAGGGGCTCCTGGCTAGCACCCGCAACTCAAAAGCGTCCACGCGTTGAATGCACCTATGCAATCTTCTGCGCGTGTTCTGTACCATTCTTCTCCGCTCCAAGCCTCTTCCTTCCTCAGCAATGTACCTCTGCAATCCAAGGGCCCGATGTGATGCAGAAGTGTAGCCATCTGTGGCCTCTAGTTTCTGGACTTTAGCAAGCGGACAAGAAGCAGGAAAAAGGGGCTTAGCGAGAGAGTTCGGGCAGTGCTACTACCGGGATAGAGCCCTCGATTGGGGTAGTGTCAGTGAAAGAAGCCTGCGTATCCGTGCGACCTGTGTTACCCACCAACCGCATTAGCCATATTATACATACACCAAGTGGATTAACTATGGATGGGGCCCTCTGCGTGAGCTAACTCATTGGCCTCACTCTATGAGGCCGATATCAACATGTGCCCATGGGTCGTGAGCTTGATCACATGTGCCAATGGGCAACACCACCTGCACACCTGCACACCAACATAAAGAAAAAATATCATGCAACGGAAAGGGTAAGTAAGTTGTGACCTTAAAAGTCCTCCCTCCCCCGTTGCATGACCTCTTTAAAGCCAAGCAAAGTCACCTCAAACCCGGCTATCATCAGCGTCCCCATTAGTACTAAACGATCCATGTACTATATTAATCAACGTCTATGGGGGGAAGGTCATGGTGGACAATTAACCATAGAACTTTTGTCGTGAAGGTCATTTAATTCTTTGATGCTCCCTTCGGTCGGTTTTACCCCGTCAGCCCTCTTCTTCATCAATAGACCAGTGCAGATCCATCCACCTCTTTGGTGGTCCCCTCTCTCAGTGATAGCTCGTGTAAGAATTGGTCCATATTTGACAATTTGCCCCCCGGTAGAAAACGCGGCGGTGAGAGGGTCCGATTGGAATAACATCCTCGCCGGATTAGATATCGGCGTATGCCAGGCATGGATATCAACCCGGAATGCCACGTACTCAAACCTGCTCAGGTGGGGCCCTGTTAGCGGGGGCATCCCTCCTATCATCTGTGATCTCAGAGTAGCCCGTAGGAGGCATAGAACTCCTCAGACCAACTCTTCACTTGAACAGCCCAAAGAACCGTTGTCCACTCCATTCGATGTCTGATGAAGAGATTTGTGGATCTCTGGCATAGTCGGGAGACTCCCCGTAAGGATCTCCGCCTCTCCAATGTAAGGGTCCCCCGGTCATGAATCCTTTGTCATGTCAGAAACCTTGTTCTGAATAAACTTGATACTTCTGCCCATTGACACCCCACTGGTTAGCTGGGCGGGCAACCGGGGTAGAGCACGAGTCGATGATCGGGTGTGGATTCAGAAACGGTCCAGCCTCATCAGAAGAGGCAGACTCTGGCAGCTGTGGCGGGTGCGGGACCTCACAGATCCGGATGCTTCCTCCGACCACGAACTCCTAAGGATCCAGAGTTCCTTCTTCATGATTAGCTGACCTAGAGGTATGCCGGTCTGTGCACTCCTCATCAGACGGGGGCACGGACTAACAAAAACCGGATCCACCTGTTTTGGTGGGTGGCTCTGGTCAGCACAACGTGTATCTCGGGATGGGGTGGAAAGTGCCTGGGAGCACGTACTCGGGGTCCGGCATCATCATCAGGCCAATGACCAGCTTGAAGACGGGCGATAGAACTTGATCGCCCACTTCGTAGATCATCCTTGTTTTGGTTGGTGCCATAAAAGATAGCACTGTGAATAATCAATATTATTACTAGAATGAGCAAGCAAGACAAGCAAACACACAATAAATAAAGAGTCAAATGTAATGACATTTTTCTATAGTAAACAGTGAACACGACGGCCAGGTACGGCTGGGGTCGTCGAGTAAGATTGACCCTCATGGGGTCCGTCATTTATTACTTAAAACTATGTTTATATGGAAACCCCTGAAGAAAAGACTCTGAAAGTTATGACGGATAAGAAGGATGGACCGTTGTGATAATGACGGTCTGTCGTCGTTGTCCGTCGTGGGACACTTGGATAAAGTATGGAGACCCTTTGGAGAGGGGTCTCTGATCGTCATGACGGTTATGTAGGACGGACCGTCTAGGGTGTGATGGTCCGTCGTAGATGTCCGTAAGAGGACACTTGAAAAAATTTGGAGACCCTTAGAAATAGTGTCTCTTACAACCAGAATGGTTGTACAGGACGGACTGTCGTGGGAACGATAGTTCGTCACATGTGTCTGTTGGAGGACACTTAGAAAAGTGAGAGACCCTTATGACTAGGGTCTCTGACAACCAGAACGGTTGTGCAGGACGGACCGTCATGGGAACGACGGTCCGTCGCATGTGTCCGTAGGTGGAAACTTGGAGAAAATTGGACAGTGGGGTGCTGGGATGTGGGAACTGACCCTATGACCGGTCCGTCAAGGGGGTCCATTCTGTAATTCAAGTGACACTGGGATGCCACAATCATCCCCTTGACCCAATGGAATTTTAAGTTTTAACCTACCTGTGTCTAACCCAAATAACTAGTAAACTAGCAAATCTAAGCCCCTATTTCTAGGTTTTAACAATGCAATTTTGAGGATTCGCAAAAAACCTAGGTTACATAGATAAATATGTATTAAAGAATGAACCCATCAATAAGAAATAGGCTTATAAATACTAATTGGATAAACAAAAATGCAACGTAAATGGGTAGAAATCAAAGACTACATACCTAAGAATTTAGAGAAAAACACAACAAGCGAGGAAGGTACTTGGTGATCAGTTAAGAATGAACAGCGCGGACTTCCGACTAGTAGATAGAGAATTATAAGCCATTTTGGAATTTGGAAAAATGATCCGTTGAAAGAGAGGCAGGAAATTGGATGTTGAAAAGAGAGGGAAATGGGAGGAAGAGGGAAGGAAATGGGTGGAATGAAGGGGTGGGGTTTTTAAATGTTAAGAATTTTAAAAAAAACCCAACCGAGTTGGGTCGGGTACGCTAGATTAATGACGCGATGAGTCCCCGATGACCGTCCGTCGCAGTAGTGACAATCCGTCATTGGTTCCGTCGTGTGTGCCCTAGTTTTGAAAATAACTGAAAGACGTACATGGCACGACAGATTCATACGACGGTCCATCGCGTTCATGAAAGGTCGTCGATGGGTCCGTCAGTGACTGTTGCAGAGTGATTTTCTGCAGAATTTCGTGGTGATGTGCCTGCAAATTTAAAATAAAATGCTACCATTACTAGAGAGAAAAAACTATAAGTATTGGGTTGCCTCCCAACAGGTGCCTGTTTTACTTCGCGGCACAACTGAGGACGCTTGATTACTCAGCCTTCATCAAGATGGTATTCCTCGATCCCTACATTTTCCAATTCAGTATGCCCAAAAAGGGTTTTATTCCTTCTTCCCGTTAACCTTAAACCCACCCTCCCTCCTTGGTTTCTAACCTCAACTACTTACTCCATTAGGGAATAATTGGGTAATCAATTAAGGTACCGTCCCATGTTGGCTTGACTTGCCCGAAAGCCAAACGCAACCTAGAACTGTCTAAAAGCACAAATTCCCAACCATAAAGTCTCGTTTTTCACTTTTTAAGGACATAATCCTCTTCTTCATCTTTCTACATAGGATATAGCATATACCGAATGGAGCTCACCACTTGCCTCATGGACTACAAATGTTGCGGTCGCTATCTTTATTTGTTCACCCAAAATTTTTCTCTGCCCCTTTTCCATTGTCAACTAAGGCTCTACTCGTCCAGGAATGGCCTCCCAGAATAATAGGCACTTCAAATCCCGTTTACATAACGATAACAAAATCTGTTTGAAAATGAACCGACCTCCACCTTTAGCTAGCACATCGTGGGAGTATCCCCATAGGCCTTTTCCCACTGTTCTAGTCGGCCATCAGTAGCCGCATCGCAGTGGGCTTTGGTCACCCATCGAACTTCTTGTAAATCGAGAGGGGATGAGATTTTCAAATGCTTCCCCCAGATCACATATGCTTCGCAAATGTAATGACCTAACTAATAAGGAATAGTGAACACACCCGGATATTCTTTATTTTGTACGAGAGATCTTGTAGGCAATAGCACTACAATGATGCTCTATCATCAATCCTCGAAATTGACCGATCTTTTCTTTGTAACCATATTCTTTCATAAACTTGCGTGGCATAAACCTGGCATTTGTTCTAGAGCTTCTACCAAAGGGAACATTGATAGAAGTTGCTTCAAACATTGGTATAACAACGACCGGATATTTTACCATCCTCGATCTTTTTTGCATCACTAACTTTTAGGAAAGGTGGGGTGGTGGTCGTAGGCATGGGAATTTACCTTTTATAGGACTTCAACATCTTTTCCAGTGCTATCTTCTACTCACCACTACCTCGACAACTATCGTTCCTTTCTCACTTTTCCCTTAGACAACCGCATAGGTGGGTTCAATGGTTTCGTACCACCCGAGTGGTGATTGACATACAATGTGCATCATTTTTTGGATTTTGGACAGTGTGCTAGGAAGAGTACCCCGTTGCCCCCGCGTGTTCACCCCAGTCGCAAGATATTGGGTCATTTTCAAACGCATCTGCTTATTAATCTGCAATTGTATCGCGACTTTCTTCCCCAATACCCGCTAAATCACTCGTAAATCTTTAGTGGTTCTCATCATTAGCTAGAAACTCCTCATCATTTTGTGCAACATATCCCTCAACTCGCGCCATAACTATCTCCACCATCCCTAGGATTAAGTTTGTAACGATTTTGAGGAGAGACATAAGGGCCCCATTCCTATACTGTTTGTTACCGATAGTTACCCTTGTTTTGAAGTTGTTTGTCGCATTTATAGTTTCCATATCCGGACATAATACCCTCACTGTTATCGTTACATGATCCGACCATTGTTCCCTTGACCTGCGCCAATATATCCTTATTTGAGCCTTGGGAACTCGTCCGTAAAACCCCCCGGCGTGCTCGTTTTACCCATAGGACTCCTCCGGATAATAGCATTCATCATTTGTGTGGTGGTGGCTTAGACAAGTATTGCTGCATTTAATCTTTTCTACCCCTATTGAATTGTTTTAATACCAACCCAGTTCAGTGCTCATCTAAAAAAAAAAAACCATCTCTTCATGATCTCATCTGTGGGCTGGGTTGTGAGTGGATTGGCAACTGAAGGATATCCCTACCAATATCTGACTTCCTGTCCTCCAACCTTTATTGTTCCGGGAGATTTTCTCTAACTTTTCAGCAATCTCAGATAAGGGCACTTCCCTAAGACCAACCTTCTATAGTAATCCAACACCGCTTTATATTATCATCATGTCCCCGGTAGAGTATGTCTTCAGTGACTCATCACATCTATTCGTGGTGGTTGGGGAGCTTCTAAAACGGGTGAATCTATCCTAATAACTACTACTGACTCTCCTAGTAATGCCACAAGTTGTTCACTCAATCTTGTGATTTAGTTTCTTTGGAACCGGGTATATCGTGGCTAAGAAAAACGTCCCTTATTGTTCCAAGTGAAAATTGAGTTATAAAAGGGACTCAGTGGACCAAAATAGCAGCCTCTCCCTTCAGTGATAGAGGAAACACTCTTAGCCCTATCACAGCTCCAAGTTTCCAGTCAATGCCTCCCTACCACCTTTACACAATTGCCCTTCCTTAGCTATATGGGCATGTGGATCCTCAGAAGGTAGCCCTGAACAAACCTCTGGCGTTGAGATGGCATTCCCCCCCCAGGCGTAATAGTTACCACAAAGGTGTGGCCTGTGGGAAGAGGGGGCAATACAAAAGTGGCCCATCGGAATCTGCTATATTGTCCTAAAAAAGCCTCTGTAGTATTCTTGGGCCATGGATCGGGATTTTTGTCCCCTCTGTTGTTTTTCACCCGGAGCATCGGGTAACACTTTACAATAACCTCAACCGGAGCTGGGGATGTCTAGTTTGGACATCAATTATCTACCCAAGTTTTCGATTCATGTGGCGTACTTACGCTCTAATTCGTGTCGTAGGGAAACAAAAGTTTCTCTTCCTCTTCATGTATTTGGCTACAAGAAGATATTCTGCACAGGAATAAAAAAAAGACCAAAAATAAAGTAAAAATTAAGAAATAAATTGACTAAATTTAGTAATAAGTTTAAGTTAATCTAAAAGCTACTTTCCCACGCTGCGGCCCCAAAATTTGATACGCGCAAAACTTACTTCCAATAGAGTAAAGAGGTCCGTCACAAGTAAGAACCCAACAAGATGAGGTTAGGAATTGTTCCCACGAGGAAAATAGTCCAGACTTAACTTCAATCTATTATTACTACTATTTAGTCAATTATTTCCTATAAAACATAGACACATAAAAAGGGGATTTTTTACTTCTAAATGATAAAAATAACTAGCTAAATTAAGGACACAAGTAACACTTCAAATGTAGAGTTAATAAAAGTAACTAAGGGTTACTTTGTTCCCCACAGGTTTCTAACTTGACAATTCTAACGATAACAATTTTTTCCTAGTATTCTTGCCTGTAATTGATAAGTTTGTAATTTCTAAATCCTTGGGTCCGACATCTATACGAAAATTTAACTCCGCACCTTTGCCTGGTACGTGTGTTGTTATACTAACCCCTTACATTTAACCTCAAATTAAGCAACCCCCCCTCGTATTTTAATATTTTACTAAGTTATTACCTACCTCGTACCAATTAATACTAGCCTATTAGATAGTAACACGAATCTAATGTTGATAATTCTTTTCCTATTATCTACCTCCTTGGTCCCGGCAAGGAGCATTAAGCGAGTTTTCAAACGTTGGTCATCCGTTAACAATACTTCTAAGCGAAGAATTGTCAATACTGCAAGACACTATTCTAGAATTGGTTAATTTTAGTTAGATTTTCCCTCATTATGTCGCGCTATGGTTCCCACAACCCTAGTTTATGAAGTTTGTTTACCCCATAGTCGTAAATCACAATAGTCGATAATGTAATATAAGAGTTCATGCACTTACGTCAATGCGAAAGAAGAAAATCTAGAATTCACTGATTAATCACAAAATCACCACAGATAATCAATTANGGGGTCCGTTCGACACCAGAGTAGTATGGAGCGGGTGTCACGTTCCGACACAGGATTAGTAGTAGAGGATCGGGTGTCAAGTTCCGAACACCAGGATAGTAAAAAGAATGAATATTGAATATGTTAATATACTCATGTATTTAAAGAACCTATTTTCCAAATGAGTATGGTGTGGAGGCATGAGTCCTCATAGTTGTGCTAGGGGGTGGCGTCAATGGTTTATGGTAATTGTTTTGTTATCGGTTGTGAGTGTATGATAGTCGATTTTATGTTTATATGAGATCATATGCTTTCTATTTGAGTTGGACCGATGATACCTACTCAGTATTTGTCCTCGTACTGACCCCTATCTTGTATGTTTCTTTCTGTTATTTGGGAGTGCAGCAAACGTGCCATCGACTTCGACTCAACCGCCACTATAGCCAGACTCAGCATAATCAGAGTTAGGGTGAGCTATTGTTCCTCGGCGGACGGATTCTTTCCTTCAGGGCTTGTGGCTTGAAGTTCGGACATGGCCCATCTCTTTTATATTATTTTAGTTTCTTAGATATCTTAGATTAGTAATTTGAGGATAGAGGTTATTGTGATGCTGACTCCAGGTTTTGGGGATAGTAATTGATACACTTTAGAAGTTCGTTATTGATTTCGTGAATGAGTGTAAGTCTTCCGCATTTTATTCGTTTATTAGTGAATGTAGGGATATGGATGGTTGGTTCGCTCACATTAGTAGGATAAGTGTGGGTGCCACTCGCGGCTCGTTTTGGGTCGTGACAAATACCCATTTGTCTGAATTTTATGCATTACACATAATTTGAATTTCGTGCAACAGGCAAACATCCTTTATTCATGGGCAAATATGCACTATACTTTGTTCATGTGCAATACGTACCAATTTGAATTTCGTGCAATATGCATCAATATGAATTTATGTGCAGTGCGCACCAGTCCTTATTCACATGCAATACAGACCAATTCTCTATTCATGGGAAATACGCACCATATCATATCCTGGGCATTACACCCAACATTCATACATATACACACCATATTCACATTTTTGGGGATACATCCAATCTTAGGACAATCCACAAAGACAATGTGTCTTATTTGGAACTTCTCCTATTCATTCTAAGGTTATACTTCCTAGTTCAAGGTTCGCATTTGTTTTTCTTATTTTCTAAAGGAAACACATTCTTCATTGGTTCTTCATTTTGTGATCTTGAGTTTTGAGTTTCAACAACCAACTCAAGTTAAAACATGCACTTAAGAATGATCCACTAGCCTCCAAGAGAGCATAAAGATCAATCTCAAAGATAATGCACAGAGCAAGTGAAAGATCTAGACAAGATCATAAAGACACATTCAATAGGGATCAATGTAACAAAGTAGAGAGACAATAGTCTCTAATCTTTCCTTGTAACTATAGGCAGTAGATGATGACAAGCAAGATGAAGCCCAATCTTTTGACCACCGTTTTTGATAGTTTCAGTATCAAAGTTTCTCGAATACAACTAAAAAGGATTTCATTAATCAAGGATTATGTAGGGAACATACGAAGGCAAGGTTCGGTCATCTTTTCCAAAATGGCTAATGACTAGTTTTTGAAACATTAACAAATTTAGTTCCAATTCGTTAAATTTCTTTGTATTAAAACTCTTCATGTTAGGCTCCAGTGTTTGCCAAACAAAGAGGGGCAGTGGTTTTGTGAACACCTAATTTTGACGTTGTTACTATCTCCGTATTAATATCATTAGTAAGGGAAGTTAGATATAATATATATATATATATATGAGATGAATATCAGATATATAGTATATATATATTAGATATATAGATAGAGATATAGATAGAGAGAGATATTTGTATTTTGGGTGTTGTGTCTTTATTAATTGATTGGCCCAAATGTGCCCCAATTTGTTTGAATTGGAAGATGTAGATCAATTCTGATTGGGCCCAATTATTTTTGGACCCGGCCCAAAGAAATGGTTAAGATTGTATCTCACCATTCATGTATTTGATTCAAGAGGCTTTATTGGACCAAACAAAAATAAAAACTTCAGAAAAAGTAATCATTTTTTATTCTAGGTTTTTAATTTGCTTGTTCTCTTACTCCTATACGTCGATTCCGCCACCCGCCATTGCCACTGCCGCCCGGTGGCCACCACTTTTATTCGCTGAAAACAATTTTTCAAAATTTTATCATCTTATCCTTCACCTACTTCTCCCAAATCTATAAAACTCTTTCACCATATCTATTAGACAAACCCGTAGATCTAAGGAACAGTTATTAAATATGAATTTTTACTTTTTTCATTAGATTTAGATTATAAAGTTTCGGTCATATCATCCCACGTACTCTTTAAATAAATGTGTAGAGATCTTTAAGGGATATAATTTGATATAAATTTAAGTCCAAAATCGTCAAAGAGATGTTCGGTGGGGATTTTTTTGAAGTTTTCCGCGCCGACGTCATTTAACTGAAGTTATGTCACTCTTTCCCCCCCTATCACTCTATCCAAATCCTCCCTATCTTTTTTTTGTTTGACAATATAAGTCGTTGATGTCAGATTGATAGTGTGATGTTCTTTAAGTATCATGTTGTGTAGTGCTGGTTATTATTTTATTATTTTTTAATTTTGGTTTTTGTTTATTTTTATGCATTATTTTGTTTGTGTTTGATCTTCAAAATTTGTTTAGATGTTTAGATTTAGTGTTCAGTGGGTTAATTTGTTTGGTTTGATGAAATGGTCAATATGGGGCTTATGTTGCTTTTCAGTGACCCATTAGTATATTAATCAATGATAAAAGAAATGGATTATATAAATACATTTTGAGCCTATTATTTTCTGATTACCCATATAACTATATTAAATTAATGAATAAAGTAAATAAGTCATCTAAAAAGGCAAAAGAATCATTCAATTAATCTAATTTTTTTTTAAAAAAAAGGAAAACAAAAGAGAAGAAATTTCATTGGCTATCTTCGGTGGCACCTTGAAAAAACAAAGAGTGCAATTCATGCATTGACTCTTAAGTTTTCAAGAAGAGTTGGGGGTTTAATGCTGAATACCTATTTAAATCCCCTTCTTTTTTCATTTTAAGGACAGAAGAAAAAATACAGAGAGAAAAAAATTGCTAGAAGAAAAGAAAAAACTTACGACATTTCTTCTTCTTTAAAAAAATATATTTCATCTTTGGTGGTCTTTGGAATTCAAATAAGTTTGCTTCCGCATTTTGCTTGTCATCAACTTTAGGTATTTCTTTTTACACTTCACAATTATTTTGTTTAAGTTGATTGTATTAAGTTTTTTTTTTAGTTAAGTCTATTGTGATTCGTATATGATTTTTTTATTATTATATATATGCATACTTATTACTAATCATGTTTGATTTAAATTTTAGTTTTAGTAAGTAGACTCTTGTTTTTTTCCAAAAAAATAATAAAAAAAATATAACAATCACAATTTTTTAGGTTCTGATCACTTTCTTTTGTTGAAAAACGAAATTAAAATCTACAATAAAAATGTAAAACTTGTCATTTTTACAAGAAGGATTAATTTGGTCATTTTTTCAATAAATAAATAAAATTAAATAAATGAATAAATAAAATAAAAAATAATGTAAATCTGGTTATTTCTGCCAAAAAAGTGAATCTGGTTATTTTGCAAAAAATATAAATCTAGTTATGTCTACAAAAAATATAAATCTAGTTATTTCTGCAAAAAATATAAATCTGGTTATTTCTAAAAAAATAATGTAAATATGGTTATTTAAAAAAATAAATAAATAAAGAATTATGTAAATATTTTTTTTTCAAAGATAAAAAAAATAAAAAAAATCTCTTTAATAATTATAAGAAATGACTATTAAAATAAAAACATAAATTTGGTTAATTTGACTTATAAGTCTAACAATTAGATAAAATTTGCGATCTTCTTTCAAATAAGTCAATGTGGTCACTTTATATAAAATAAAGTTTTACTATATTTGTTATTTCTGAAATTTTGTCATAAAAAAAAAAATTAAAAATTGACTCATAGTTTAAAAGGGTTTGTTTTAATTATAATTTGTAAGAGGAATTTTTGTGTTATTGTTAGCGTTAAACGTGAGTGTTTATTGTTTCTCTTTGGTAAAAAAAATATAAATACTAAAAAAAAAAATACGTAATCATCTTCTTGTCTTTATGTTGCAGCATATTCTAATTTATTTTTTATTATTATTTTGTGTTTTTAAAAAATACATAAATAATTTTTTTGACTAATGATTTTTTTTTAAATTTTATTATTTATTTAATTATTTTAAAAATAATTAAATACCATTATGTGTTCGGTTACGATCCTTGATGTATAGTTTTTCTAAAAAAAGATCTTATGTGCGGTTGCGCTCCTAGGTCAATCAATTTTTTTTTCAAAAAAAATATAGTAAATAATGCATTTTTAAAAAAAAAAAAAAATTTGCAGCCAAAAATAAGTTAATAAAGCGACCGTGCTAGAACCACGGGACTTGGGGGTGCCTCACACCTTCCCTCTGGTCAATATAATTCCTTACCCAATCTCTGTTTTTGTAGACCAAAAATAAAAGAGTTTTTTTTCTCGAGATTAAATTACAATTATCAGGTGACTTGGAACACCTAAAATACTCAATTCCAAGTGGCGACTCTAAAAATTAAAAAAAAAAAAATATTTTTTTAAAAACCCGTCATAGCCTCAACAATTGTAAAAAAAAATGGAAGAGGTGTGACAATATCCAAAATAGAAGCTAAGTCCAAAGATTTCTCAAGTTAGAGCTCGTTTGAATTGACTTACAAAAATTAGTCTTTAAATTAAAAATAAAAAGTTAAACTGAAATAATGTTTAAGTAAAAAACTAAAGGAAAAAAGGACAAATACACCCCCGAACTATCGCAAATGATATGCAAATGCCCTCCGTCATACTTTTGAAACATTGGTGGTCATGCCGTCCAAAAAAACTAGAACATATATACACTTTATCCTAACGAACATACACATGTCAAAATCTTATCAACCAACCTGACATTTATTGAATATCAAATCGACGGATAAAATTGTGTCACACGTCCCTATTAGGGCTTCCTTAGAGCGTAAAGGACTATATGCTCTTAGTTTTTGAGACGGGCAGGGGCGCCAATGTCCCAAAAGTTAGTGACCGGATATTGACATATTCTTAACATAGTCGAGGGTTATATTGTTCTTTTTCCAAAAAGAAAAGCTAAGAGCGACTTTTTTGTTTCTCGATTATTTTAAATTATTTCTACTTATTTTAAATAATTCTCATATTTCTGTCTAACACTTCATAACGTCTTTTAAGTTATTTATGACTTATTTTAAGTTATTCTTTTTATATTTATCAAACACTTCAGAAGTCAAAATTACTAAAATAAGATTGGATAACTTTTAAGTCAATCACAACACAGGATACACTTCATAATAAGTACAAAAGGAGTGCTTGTTGCAAAGGACCAGCTGGAAGAACTTGTTTCATGGTCATATATTTTATAGTCTTCTAGTCTAATTACTGTAAACTAGGAAGTTCAATTGAATCGTAACTTATTGATTTTCTAAATATGTGTTTAATAAGCTAACTTCAATGGGTAATTTGAAGTGGATTCGACGATTTAATCAATTGTTGAAGTTTGGGAATTAGGATTAGTTCCTATTGTTGCAAGAATAGTAATCCGAACTCTGTTGAAACTTGTTGATTTAGTAAAGTTTGGGACGAATTTGTAAAGGTGTAAGTCGTGATACTTCACCTTTGTGATCTTGGTGATTTACATATAATATACTAAATTATTATTTTTATTTGCCTCAATTCTCATTAAGTAATCATGGTGAATTAAATACCTCAGTCTCAATTTACGAGATATTTTTCATTTTTTGGGAGTCAAATATTTAAGTTTGACCGAAAAATTTACATATATAATGCGCTAATTATGGAAGTCATGCAAAAATAATGCAAAAAGGAACATTTAGTATAGAAACATACTTTCATGACATTTTGATAAAAACCTTCATCATAAGAGTTTAAGAGACATAATACAAGTCAACAATCACATCATAAGAAAATACCCAGATTATCCACAAGATATGACCATGATAACTTAGAATCCATTTAAGCATTTAGATCCCCTACTAAAGGTTATCCTAAGCCCCACCTAAGTAAGATATGAAGCAGCCGCCCATAAAACCCTCTTTACACACAACTAGGTAATTCCTTTCCGTCAAATAACTCTTAGTTCCATATTCATCAACCCTTCCTTTACATCATGTATACCCTATACCTAAGGTTACTTAAAGACTCAACTAGTTACAACATAAAGAGACCGCCCATACACCCTCTTCAAACACATCTAAGTAATCCTTAAAGTACCCTAGATAAGAGCCTTTCTATTCAACATGCTTTTACTAAGTCAACATTATTCATTAAAGCCATTTAAGAGACAAGTAATCAATTAGGGGACTTCACATAATGGTCTTGGAGGACCTAGGGAACTCACTCTAGCATCTTCAAAGCCTACTCGTGCAATGTGTAGATAGCGTCCCATTCCACTACCCACACGTTATAAATTCTATCAAATAACTAGAGTGTACATTCTATATGATTAGAATAGGCACTAACCGATATATGCCATACTAGCTAGGTATGGAATACGAAGTCTACCCTACTCCGTGAAGGGTGTTCTACTTTCCAAGGGTAGAACTAGGACACTTCCCAGGTTGGCACATGGTTTAGGGATATCAATGGCTTCTTTGTACTCTAGTCTTATACTCAAGTAGATCTACTACCACAAGCATATCCACTCGGTATTTTGCCTTTGTTCTCATAGAGTAATTCATGACCTAGGTGTATTAGAGAAGGTACCATCACTAAGACCTACCAACTCATAATACTTTTTCTTGCAAGGATGGGTCCACCAGAACAGCCAACCAACGTCTATTAGGATAGCTCTTATGACTTTCTTAAAGATGGTCGCATGCCGTTTCGGACAACCTATATCTAAGTCCATCATTCCACTCAAGAAGGTGGCATAATATAGGTCTGTTCCTTCAAGGCTTCTTATTAACCTTTTTTTCATATTCAAGGTTTCAAATTCTCAACCTTCTTTTCATATTTAAGGTTTTACATTCTTAACCTTCTTTTCTTATTCAAGGTTTTACATTCTTAACCTTCTTTTCTTATTCAAGGTTCCACACTCTCTTAGGGTTCTAAACTCATCAAGAAGGGGAACCATTCTCAGGTGAGGGTTAAGACATCAACTCTAGAAACACTCATTTATCAATTCAAGAAAGGGACCAAAAATTTAGGATTATCGATCATAGACTTTCGTTCATTATTCCATTCATAATATTAACAAGGGTGTTAAGCCAACCAAGTCAGGAGAGATTCACGTTATAAAAACTAAAACTTTTCATGTATCAAGAAGAGGGACCTAAATCTACCAATCAAGGCACATCATCATCATTATCATTTATCTTATATCATTCAAGTACCATCTAGGGAAAACTAAGTCTACCCACACAAGATACAACATCATTCTATAAGGACACTTCTTAGTCCTTCATTACAATATAACATCAATTAGAGAAAAATCATAACATGTTAGCACTCATTCAAGATCATATAGACATCAAATGAGCACCTTCAATCAATACATTCACATTATATAAGATCACACATATATCACATCATTCTTCACTTTATATATTAATTCAATCCATAACACCTTGCATATAGTCACAGACTTCATAACTCCAACTCACATTCTAATCACATGAACCCAACTGAGAATACTACTAACAATTCAAAGAATATGCCGGACAGGCCATGATCAGCAGAAGGTCTGTCACATAATAATGCCCATAAGGCATATGATCATACATCTATACAACCATAATGAACCTCCAACCATAAGTGAATGATACCAATCAATAACATCTATATCAATTCTACCATTTACTAAGGGATAGGTCAAACTACTCTATTCCAATAGCCAAGACACTATTCCTTAACATCTCCAACACATTTTACATTATATACGAATAAGTGACCATAGAATATCACCATTAAAACATTAATCCCAACTTCAATTATATCATCATTAGATATAAGCAATAACCTTGTAAGCCAAATTTAGAAGATTTGAGGCAAGATCAAGGAACTTGTACTTGTAAGCATCAATTTACATCTAATACTTTCTTAATCTAATTATTTGAAATGTTCATGCAAGCCCCCCCATGACCGAGTGTGAAAATTGGATTTTTTCATAAACTTTGAGTTCTTTGGATATCACTTTGAAACTGGATTTAAGGGGATATAAAGCCTTAGATAAAGAACTCTCATACCTTATTATAATAAATCCAAAGAGAATTGAAGAATAAAACCATTAGAATCCACCATCCTAGCTCCATCTTGACCTTGAGCTTCCATGGGTTTTTTTTGGAGAGAACTTTGGGAGGGAAGTGTTTTTATTTAGGTGTTAGGGTCTAAGAGAGGATTTGATTACTTAAATACTCTTAAAATACATAAATTCACGTAAATAAAATGTCCATACACTTTAATAAACTTTGGGTGAATTTACCATATCCTGCATAGTTTGGCCGAGTTGCAACAAAAATTTGCAGGCCCAAATTTACTGGCCATCGTTTGATCGACGCCCCTTCGGTGGTGTTCAGTCATTTGGGATAGAGACTCAAAAATGTGAAGGCCTTTCATGTCTAATAGACGCCCAAGGTTGACAGGTTGTCGATTGAACCACTGGCTGTCCCTTGTGGCCGTCGTTTGAGACTGTCTGGCAGCATCTTGGCTAAGAGATGTGGTCCTCCTCTAGGGCCCTTCGTGGGTCCTTGGTGGAGTCCTACACGGAATTTGAACCCCTAAACATGCTCATCTAGTTCTTAGGATCCTCTCCAATTATTTTAGACACCAAACAACTCATGAAACATTCAAAGACACACTAGAAAACACAAAAACACATAGATGAATAGTCGTCGAACGTCTTGGTTATTCCTTGAAGTTTGACTTCAAACTCACCCAAACTGACCTAAAAACTCATTTACGCATTAAAATAACTGGTTAACAGCACTTAAAACACAAGTGAATCTCTAGTTCAACCTAGTTCATTTTGATGGTCGTTACAAACCATTACATACTCTTAAAAATAAGTGGTTTGATTACAAAAATACCCTCTTATTTAGTTTTTTGTATATACTATTTTGATAAAGTTTTAGCTAAAACCTAATTTAACTACTAATCCATCCAAGATAGAACCATCTCAAAAATTTGCTTTATGATCTAAAATCTCGTCGAATCGAACCTAAAAATAATATAAATAAATGATAATTCTTAATGGGTTAATGATTAAATCAATAAATAAAATAAGTAGATCTTATAACCCACAAAATGCATTCTCCGTTCTTAAGAAAGAAACTCTATTCTCCACAAAATACAGCAACAATCAAACTAAATTTTCTCATTTTTAGCCTAAAAAAATTATCCAAAAAACAACAAACATTTGACCTTTAAGTTATGGCATTTTCCAGCATTAAGTAGCATATTTTTTCTAAGAAATTCATCCAAATAAACATCCTTTCAACTGATGTAGAGAAACATTCTTTCAATTGATGCAGAGAAACGGCACCAACAGGATGTAATTCTATTTGGAGAATCCTATAATTCTAAAAGGGTAGTTTTTTCATTTAATAAGTTTAACCCATCAAAAATTGTGATGGGATTATTATACCACCCTTTTGGAGGAATAACTTATCCACTATCTAATAATCGCGGGGTAAGTTATTCCAAACTTTCCAACCAAACACTAAATTAAGTTGTACTAAATATTTATCTCGGTTTATTTGTGTTTATCCTTCACACCAAATGACACTTAAGAGTAATAAAAGGGTTATCTAAACATTTGGAATGAGATACTTTTTGTCTTCTTTTCATTTTAGGCTTAACTTTATTTTTTTCTTTTTTAATATTTTTGACTAATATCATTCAAGTCAACTATTTGTTATTTCGGAAACTTATATAAATTAATGGGATAATGCACAAGTACCCCCTCAACCTATGCACGAAATCGCAGAGATAGACTTATACTTTACTGAGATCCTGTTACCCCCCTGAACCTATTTTACTAATAATTTTCTATTCATTTTCGGTCTACGTGGCACTATCTTGTGGGTTCAACGATGGTTGACTTTTTTTTCAAACTAGTGCCACGTAGGCTGAAAAAGGGTAGAAAATTACTTATAAAATAAGTTCAGGGGGTAATAGGATCTTAGTATATTATAAGTGTGTGTCTGGGATTTTGGGCATAGGTTGAGGGGGTATTTGGGCATTTTCCCTAAAATATTTAAAAAGTATTTATCATTTATAGCAATAACATATTTTTTAATTTAAATTATAATTTTAATATATAGAGCAATTTATAAAATACGTATAATATAAGTTTTATTTATGAAGAATATATTTATCATGCATTTAAATGCACTTATAACATATTGTGTCAAATACTTACCAAATAAACATGAGTAAATTGTACATATAACAAATATAAAAATCATAATTGTATGCTATTGCTTATATAATTAGACTTCATAACAAATTTTAGTATTTATCGTCTTTCTGTATATATCGTATACCTTTTATTCAATTTAAATTTTCATTGTTTGAAATTTTTAAATAAATAGCCGCTAATTTCAGTTAGGAAAAAAAAAGGAAAAAATTTGTTGAAGTCACGCACATCCTGTGTCAATCGAATTTCTTTCCTTCTACGTTTTCTTCAACAGTAAGAACTCCATTGTAACTCAGTTCAGAATATCGATCAAGTTGTTGACAGTAGTATAAAAACAATCGAGATCATATTGATTTTAGATATAACAACATGAGGTAATTTCATGACGAAAACATACTCTAATTTTATTTTTTCTGATAAAAAATGGTGTTCAAAGTGTATTCAAAATCAGATTTACTTTTTGAATTTCATCAATTTATGTTGAATATATATTCAGAGGTCTATTTTGTTCGTAATAGAGTTTAACACTTATGATTCGTATATTTAATTTGAAATCTAATCAAATTTGTATTTGAAAATTTTCTAAATGAAATTGTTTATTATTTTGAATTTGTGATCGAAGATCCGTTCATTTCACAGTAATATTTGTGTTCGAATTTGTATGTTTGATGTCGAAACTATGCATAAAGATGAAATTGTATTATAATTTGCTTACAATTTATACGTATAGGTGTTTAGATATAATACAATAAGATATTTATAATTCGTATGTAAAACTATTATCTAATTGTTTTATACAGTGCAACTTCATCCTAATTTTGGAAATACGGTTCTTATACAAATGTAAAAATTTATATTACGTGAAATTGTAAATATGAGTATAAAACGTAAGTTGTGTATGTAAACGTTTATATAAGTGTATATTCAGAATGTGTATATTAATGAAAAACTAAATTACATGTACATCATATACATATGCATATACATATTGGATGTTGTTGTGACATGTATAAGTATATGAAACTGTTGACTGTTTGTTGACACCCAATTTTGACCGACCTTTAATCATTTTTAGCGATGCTATTGGATTAAATAAATATTTTTTTAAGTTTAGAATTTTAGTCGATTTTGTATAAAATAATATATTTTAGTATGCTTACTTTTTATAAAGTTATTGTTAATATTATTAAAATATTTTAAAAATTATTAGAAAAACTCAAAATAATTAGTTTATTGAAATGTTTTAAAATTGAAGTTATTTTAATTATATAAAATATATTATAATATTGATAGTATTTTAATTGATACTTTCTTAAGTGTCCCTCCAAATTACTTTTAAGATAGCTTACTTTATTTCAATTTTTTTTCAATTCTAACCACTTCAATTCCAATTATAGTCACCCTTTCAATTCAATTCTAACCAATTTTATTTCAATTTTGGCCATTCCAAATCTTATCCAATCTAATTTTAAGATTTCCTATTTTAGACTCATCCATCCGTTTAAATAATCAAATCCTAGATCAAATCGTAATTCTACATCTCAATAGATTCAAGGTCTAGATTTACCTTGTATTTTTTTTTATCCCTTCTCTCTCCTTCCTCTCCAACTGACTCTCCTCTCTCTCCATGCAACCACCGCCCCTCCTCTCTCTGTGCTCAGGTGAATACGTCACCGCCAAGAGGTGCGGCGCTTCTTTCTCTTCCCCGTCTCTCTCTCCTCGATTTCTCTCCTCACTTCGCGAACAACAGGTGCTCGGTCCAGCAGCTCCAGCAGGCGAAAACTGCAGCAGCGCACGACGATAACACACAACTCCGGCCGGCGAGTTTCAGGAAGCAAGCTCCAACTAGAACCACGAGAACAAGGTAACCGAACGACAACGACGAGAACTTCGACCCCGAACCAATTTCGACAAGTTTTCCAAAGATTTTATTGGATCCGTCTAGGTATGTCTTTCTAATGTCCATTTCGTGTGTGTGTGTGTGTGTGTGTGTGTGTGAATAAAGCAATGAAATATCTAGTTTGTACATACAAATATCTAGTCTGACAAGCCCAGGGGCGTCGCGCCTGCAAGAGCCCCTCAGGGCAGGCTCTGTTTGATAGAGCGTGTCAAGATAGTCTCTTTTTGTCAGGCTCGGTGGTCCCGTGCTCTCAAGCGTTATTGGCCCCTTGAGATCTTATTTCCCCCATCTTTTCCGTCCTAGTTCCTAAGTGATGTACCTATAATTTATAGTTGTTCCAACATTCTAAATTACATCTAAACATTATGAAATCATCTAACATTAGATCATGTCCTTGATCCATAAATCCAATTCAGGAAAGTTAAGATTCACAGTCCAAAAATGTTAAGAGTCAAGTCTAAAAGTAAGACGCAAGTTAAAGTGAGTTCTTAAAGTTTTCAAGAGACTTAAACAAACATTTTTACTTTGTTTTAAGGATCAAGATACAAGTTGAGCAATGAGTAATGAGTTGAGTCTAAATATCAAAAGCTATAAAGGAACTAGTATTCTCTAACAGTTAAGTTTCAAATAAAGCAAAGAGCAAAGAGTGCGTTCATTTCTAAAAAGATATAAGGGAACTAAATAGTCCCTAAGAGTTACAAATGTTTTTACATTTTGAGAAAGAAACGAAGCTAGACTTCCACAGATCCTTTGACTAGTTTTAGAAAATGGGAACTATGATTTCCAAGCGAGGTTCAAAAGCTAAGTTTGAGCAATTACCTCAAACCAAAGAAAAAGTTGTTTTAAAAACATATGAGTTAAGTACTGTGGGAGTAGTATTGAGCACCGATATGAGAACGCGAGTTTATATCAGCTCAAGTCTCCATAAACCATGTAGCCGGCATGGACACATAAAAGATCATACTTTTAGCATAGACTAGTGGATCCACTTAGTAGTTCTTGCAACGTGAGGTAAGACGTTGTACCATCGCTTAGACTCATAGTGATGGTTGTCTGTTAGAATCTTCCAAACAAACTATATTACTTTCATATATAAGTAAATTTGAGTTTATTATTGTGTTACCTCTAATGAACTAAGTGTTTTACAAGCTTTATATATATTGCATGTGACTTTACTACTTTATATTGAGTTATTATTTCTTGAGTTGAGCAGAGCCAAAGTAAGTTCATTCTTAATTCTTTCAAGCTTATAGATGTTGTTTAGCATTCCAACTCGCATACTCGTACATTCAATGTACTGTCAAGGTGTCATGCAAATACTCATCGGGAATGCGCTATGACGTCTAACATTGCTGAGAGTATTAATGTTGGACTAGTGTCTGCACGAGAATCATCAATTTTAGTTTTTTGAAAGAGGTTAGACTGATGTTTGGGAGATGGAATTATGACAACAAACATGAGGCAACCTACACATTTACTCCGCTGATTGAAATATTTCAGAATTTTCTGGTGCAAAATGAAGCAATGAGCACATGAATGGAGGTATGTTTTATGTATATGTACTATTGATTAATCCGTTATTAATTATTTCAAAATATTGATTAATAGTCATTAATTATTTTAAAATTTCATAAAGACTGTTATGCACACACTTATAATTAATACATAAACAATTGCATATACTTATACATAAATCTTTTTGTATGAAACAAGTTGTGTCGTCGACTGAATATATATACAATGTGGCTGATGATGGTAGGATTTTTGTGGTATGTTTAAAAAATAAAATGTGCAGCTTTGGAAAGTTTCAATACGAAGAAATACCAGTGAACATCCTTGGATTATACTGAAGCAGAAAAGTCTAGTAGTTGATGGATATTGCTTGGATTCGTATAAACAAAAGACGGTTTTGAAGATTTATGAGATAATGATTTATCCATTGCTTAATGTAGCAGAATGGGTGATATATGAATACATAATGTATGATAAAGTTCGGCCTCCAAAACTCAAAAGACCTCCAGGAAGGCCAAAATATAAACCTCGTTAAAAAACAAAACGTGAATTACTTGGTCTCAAAAGGAAACATACAAGTAGAACATGTGGAGTTGCAGGTCATAACAAGCATTTTTGTAGAAACACGCTTGAAGAAGTTTATGAGCTCTTTAGATTATATTGGAGTGTAATATTGAATTTTATGGATACTTGAATGTTATTGTAAACTAATTTTATGTTTAAACTATATGAGTTGTGTCACGCCCCTAACTACCCTCGAGACGCGGACACGAAACTAGACGCACAAGTGATCCCAAGCTACCTTGTTGGCATGATCATAAGCATACTAAAGATAATAAATGTTGCGGAGCAAACATACTTAAAATGAAAAGATGGGAACACTGATATCTATAACTGATATATTTGAAAATACTGAGTTTTAATACAGAATGAATATTACTCAATCTAAGCTGAATCTAACTATGTCTGAAATAGCCTCTTAAACATGACTAGAAATACTTGGACAGCCCCCAGCTAATCTAGCACAAACTAAAACTAAATGACTAAAACTGATGAACTCATGAATGTTGTCCTCGGAGAATGGACTCACCACTGATCTGCTACTGATCTGCTGCACTGGAGATCGGGAATCGATCTATGCGTTGATGTGGATGCTGAGAACCTGAACCGACATCCCCCCCCCCGCACGAGAAAAATGTAGTGCACTATGCGTTTGTACTTGAAGTTAATGATATTTTAAGGCTAGAGTAAAGTTGAAATAAAACAAACTGAACAGCACAAAAACAAGTATAATAATCTGAACGTGATGTTCTTATTTCTGAGGCTACTGGATGCATGAACCAATTTATAACATGCTGAAAACTGAATACTGAATAATACTGATAAATGGTCAATCAGAGACTCTGACTGAGTGTGGAGCTACTAAACCGATAATAAAACAACAATGAGCTAAATGTGGAGTCCGATGTATACGCCCATTGAGAGGACCTAATATACCCTTCAAAAGGTATAAAGGTCATGCTGGCGTGATCAATAAACTGATTGCCCCCAGAGGTTACTTAACCTACTCGGCTAGTTGTTCTAGACTATTGGGGTCCTAACTCTAGTCCAACGCAGTATTATGCTCCTCCCAATGATTCTGGAAATTATGATCTGAATTTTATGTAAATACTTGATAGCTCAAAACTGAACAATGCAAACTGAGCACGCAACTATTAATCTTGTATTATGCATTTTTAACTGAGGCTGATATATGAAGTTTTCCTACATCTATGACCTAGTCATTGTAATTAAATATAACTAAAAGAAATACAAAGCTAGGGTTCTAAAAATTGATGCGATAATCTGAGTTATAACATGATAATATGATTTGGAACATGATATATATATATAATAAATTCATGAAGTTAATTCAAAGTTCCTGAACCTAGGTTTAATACATATAAGAGAATCACGAATTGACTTGAAATTAAGGACCCATAGGGTGAAATGAACCCACTAGTGAAATCGCCACATATATGGTGATGAAATCCACATAAAATACTTAAATTTTTGGTTTGGAACTGCTGAGCTTGTGGTTCAAACGAGGGTTCTTGAGCTTTTTTTTCTCCTCTCTTGCTTCTAATGTTTATGTTTTATTTAATGATTTGATTTGGATATTTTTAAAATCCTGTTTCTAGGCTTAAATGACTAAATCTTAATGATTTAGGGTCAAACTGACGTAAATTAGGGTTTAAAAACGGAGTGGGAAATGTCAAAAGACCACGGAAAGGTTGTTGTCGGGCCTCACGAAAGCCAGGACTTACTGTCCGTCGTGCGCCCAGACGCCGCATCATTTGGTCCTGTGAGGGGCTCCTGTTCGACCCGTAACTTTACTAATGTGTATAATTTTTTCTTCTCGGATTTCTTATTTTAGGCAAGGTCGGTGGCACATTGGAAAGATATTCACTTATCTATCTGTGGGGTAGTTCACGGGAGACCTAATCTTTTTGCGCTAAAGTTATGATCATTTTAAGTTGACCCACTGCATTTCTCCTTAACTATCTGCAAATTTTCCACCTACCTGACCAATAGTAGGTCCACTACTAACGGCATGTTGGTCATCCATAGATCTTGTCAGAGAGTAGTTGAAGGGAGTCTTGTCGACGGTCCGGACTACTAACTGTCGTTTGACATACTGACCGTAAGTCCGTCCGTCATCCAATCCTCAACCAATTTTTCAGGCTATAAATTTTTTGGGAGTTTCTTATCCCATTAACGTGTGCAAAACGGACCGTGGTTTCCGCTACAGTCCGCGATTCCCTTCCCGACCGTTGGTAGCAACCTTCCAAATTTTCTGAAAAAAATAATTTTTGGTCTGTTTCGGCTACGGGGTGTTATAAGTTGGAATGTTGATGATGGAATAAAATTGTTATGTCATATTAATAGTGATCACTTTTGTTCTTCAATTTGTACTCATGTTCTTGTATATAGTACGAGTTATCATTGTCGTATATATTGTCCATCATATACAAAAATTCTATATGTATTAAGTTAAAATGAACATTTTATTATATTTGTATAAGCTGACTATTGGATAGTATATGTATAAGTTATATTGAACTATATATTTGTATTTTATTTGTATTAGTTCTATTGAAATATTTTTCTCTTTTTGACCATAAAATGTCTATCTATACTATATAAACAATTATATAAACTGGAGAGATTTATACAGTCAATGTATAAATATATGTTGCTACTTAAGTGGTTTGTATATTTGTACTTTATGGACGATTCTATAAGCCTAACATTGAATCTGTGTTTATTCAACAAAAAGACATACTACTAGATTTAAACGTATAAACATACATTGTATAAATTGGTTGGTATATTTATACTTTATGAATGATTGTATAAGCATAACAACTTATTTTTGTAACATCTCGCAAATCGAGATAATTAGGAAGAAGCTTAAAAAGTAGAAATAGTAAGTTTTGGGAAGAATTAAAATCTGGAAATTTTCTTAAGTTAGGATAAAGTGAGATTTTGGTAACCTTCAAACAGCCATAACTTCTATCTCAAGATGATTTAGAGGTATTTATTGATATGGTTGCTAAGCCCTTGGATAGATCTTTTCAATGTCGCCAAGTTTACGCGATTTCGATTTTGTATGAGTGAGTTATGCCTTATGAAAGTTGGGTTGTTAAATTAAGGATAGTCCAATCCGGATTTGGGAAGGATAAAGTTGTCTTTTCCTTATCCAATTATTTTATTTCATTTTATGTACTAAATTGGGGTCTAAACTGATTTTATTCAGTTCAGGGTTTTAGAAAACAAGTTAGGATTTTGAGAGAAGAGAAAATAAGAGAAAAGAGGAGAAAGAGAAAAAGAAGCAAGAACTTCAAGATCGTTGAAGTTCAGCTTGTGGAATACGTCGGGGGTGATACCTAAAAAGGTATGTGAGATCTTTATGTGTTGGGTTCATTCACCCACATACCAACATGTTTAATTAAACGATTTTTGAATAAATTGATTTATGAAAATGAAGTTCTTGATGAACAGTTATTGAATTCTTGTTGGTTGAGTTGTAGCATGCTCTAGTTGATTGGATCCATGTTTTTCGGTTATTTTTTGGGTCTAATCTATTGGGTATTGAGGTTATTAGTGACCCTAAGTGATTAGGGTGAGATCCATGGAAGTTTATAAGGCTTAGAGATGAACAATAGAGAAGAAAAGTCGTAGATCCCGTAGGAAAGGCCCGGGGGTGCCGCGCCTACTAGAGCCCCTCAGGACAACCTTTGTATGAAAGACTCTGGCGCGCTGCTCTAGCCAGAGCACCTCAGACTAGAGTTTGTCCGTTGGGCTCTGGCTTTCCATGCCTCTTAGAGCTATGGTCACCTAGAGACCTCGTCTTTCCCTATCTTTC
This sequence comes from Solanum habrochaites, assembly GCA_027704765.1. Lineage (NCBI taxonomy): Eukaryota > Viridiplantae > Streptophyta > Magnoliopsida > Solanales > Solanaceae > Solanum > Solanum habrochaites. The sequence goes on along the minus strand of JAKWJA010002499.1, from coordinate 18,751,647 downwards.
TGTACTAGTTCCTCAGTGATGTACCTACAATTCCTAGTCAACTCTAATACTCTAAGGTACATATAAATATCATGAAATAATCTATTAACATAAATCATGAACCTTGAATCCATAATTAAATTCAAGGAAAGTTAGGATCAAAGTCAAGGAAGTGAAGAAGTCAAGTTTAAATCTATGAATCAAGTTAAAGTAAAGTTTCTTAAGGTTTCCAAGAGTCTTAATTAAACGTTTTAACTTTATTTTAAGGCTCCAGTTTTGAGTTCAGTAAATTGTACAGAGTTGCTGAAACCTGAAAAATTTTCCTGTTCAAGGAGATATTACCACCATACCTTCTTTTCTTTCTCCTCTTCCATAGCTTCCACGGTCTTCTCAAGGCCAGAAATTGGAACACATTGATTCCGCTCGTTCCCGTCCTTTGCTTCAGGACCTTTACCTTGGTATGGTCAGTACTCCATACTGTCGGGCAGGCTCTGAATGTCTTAGATAGTTGTAAGTTAAATAAGACTACTAATAACTAGGAATGCGGAAAACATACACCTAGATTTATACAGTTAATGTATAAATGTACATTGTATAATTTACTTTGTATAATTATTAAAGTGTTAAACAACATATATAATTGTCACGATCCGAGAGCACACTCGAGTCATGACACGGCGTACTTGACCTGGAAGGGGTCTTGTACAAGACTCTTAGCATTTATTCATCACATAGGTAGTAAAAATAGTGTGGAATTAAATATTTCTCAATACAGTCAATAATCGAATACTGATTTATAGAATGACGAAATACGAAGTCTCAACATAGCCCTCTTAGACATCCACATCAACATCATAGGGACACGACCCTTTATAATCCAAATAAACTACTAAGAGTCTATTACATAACAAAGAGAAATGTAACAGTTCTTTGTCCTCAAATCCATGAGGACGTACTAAGTCTCGGGGATCAGAAATCCAAGCCTTCAACTAGATAATGCATCTAGAAACCTCAACCTACACTTGTAGTAAAAATATGAAGAAGATGGTATTAGTAGAATTAAACACTAAGTATAATGACCATGGAAAAACATGCTGAAAGGGACGCTTTTGTTGAAAGTCATGCTTTTATGTCATTTTGTAAAACTTCATGATTAAGGCATAGTATAAGTCACAAATAACATTCAAGTCACAATATCTCATTTAAATAATTAACCTTTACTTTTTCACCTTCATCAAGAGTAATCATGCTTCAACTAATAAAAATATGCAATACATCAACATATACATTAAGTAGATTGTTTCATCATATAATACCTCTATCTAAAGTTATCCTAAGACACCCTTAAGTAAGACATAAAGTGGTATCCCATACTATCTCTTCATTAAGTGTCCTCAACGCACTTTAATACAAAACCTTTTACCTATCAACATGACTGTAGTAACTCCATTTCGCAATAAAGCGAAATATACATCATATTATAGAGATAATAAGTCAACATTCTTTATTAGCTTCATTTAGAGAACTATCAAACATTAGTCTCAAAGACTTAGGGAACTCACTCAAGCACCTTCAAAACCTACTCATGTCATGTGTAGATAGCATCCCATACTACTACATACACATTGTAGTACCTATCTAGTAACTAGAGTGTACATCCCATAAGATGGAAACTGACATTAACCGACATATACCATGAGAGCTAAATCATGGAATCTGGTTTCTAGCCCTACATCGTAAAAAGGTGTTCAACTTGCCAAGGGTAGAACTAGGACATATCCTATGTAGACACGTCTTTTATGGGATATCCAAAGATGTTCATTAGAATCTAACCTAATGCTGAGAACAGCCACCATTTTGACCATATCTACTTGGTGCTTCGCCTTAGTTTGCATAGAGTATTTGTATTAACAATAGAAAGGTGTGATTGAAAAGACCACTAACATTAGGCTTACCGAACCAAGACACATACACATGAAGGAGGCCAATAGGTCTACTACTGCAAGTAATAAAGGATAGCTTATTGATCTTCATGGGAAGAGCCACCACCATTAGGTATGCCGCTCCTAGGTTCATCATTTCACACAAGAAGGAGGCCACCACCATTAGGTCTACCACTTCAAGGTTTACGTTCACAGTTAGCACCTTCTCACGAAAATCTACCACCATTAGTTCTACCAGCAATAAGGTTTATCCTAGAATACTTCAAGATTCTTTCATTTATAGAGAGTACCAACAATAGGTCTGCAATTGATGATCATTTAGGCATTAAGTCAAGATACATTTATTCGTAATAGAAGAGATCACTAGTCCCTACAATCAAATATACACTTCACACTCCTAATATAAGAAGCATTACTTATCATTGGAATCACAAGTACATATAATTCAAGACACAATCACCTTGACCTTCAATGAAATCACATTCATAGACTACCAATCAAATATACACATTCACACTCTATATAAGATCATTACTTTATCATTGGAATCACAAGTACATATAATTCAAGATACAATCACCATGACCTTCAATGAAATCACATTCATATAGCTATTAATTAAGTACCTCCACTATAAGTGGATCACACATCCACATATCGGATATAGATTAATAAAATTTATTAAAACAACTATAATTTATATATATCTATATATATATATATATATATATATCCTTATATTCAAGATACTACAACAGATAAGACAATTGACATATTTCCATAATCCATTCCATCACCAACATAAGCAACTCAACATGAACTCATTCATAACTTTTCTTTCTAGGTCATGATCCTTATATCATAAATTAATCAACACGTTACCACAGTAATACATAATTAACAACATAAATCAATAAATTGACTTCATATAAACACATACCATTCATTATACATTGATAATTAACAACTTCAGATCAATTTAGGAGTTTAGAGGAAGACATGGGTTCTTGAAGGAATATTATATAAAATCAACTTAAAATAATCAATCAAACCTTAATTCATCAATATAAATGCTTTAAAAATATTTCACCAATGAACCCATGCTTAAATTAGATGGTAGGATTTTAACTCTTTTGAAAAACTTTAAATCTATTTTGAATTAATTCCTTGAATGGAAGATTAATCAAGGATGAAGGATTAGCATACCATCTTAGATGACAATCCACAAAAATCTCTTTAAAACCTTTAAGAAATTCACCTTGGAACCTTGAGTTCTTTACATCTGATGGAGTTCTTCTTGAGAGATATTTTGGGAAAAAGAGGTTTCTAAGTTTAGAGGTTTTGAAATAATAAAGTCAAAAACACATTTTAGATGTTTTAAAATACCTAAAAATTCTTAAAATAACCATCCATGCATTTAATTATCCAAGGGTGAAATTTACCAAACCACCCTTGGCTTGGCTAAGACTTGACAGCAATGTAAGTGCCATTTACGATTCCACCATCTACATACCGTAAATGGCTTGATGAGCCGTACTAGAAAGTCGTCATTTTGGTCAGAGAATTTTCAAATGAAGCTAAGGCTACCTAGATAAAGTCTTGACCTACGGATCCTATCCTTGAACTGTAGATCCATCTACTGGTCGTGGATTGCAACGGTAGATCACCCAATGTTGGCAGCTTGGGGTTTAGACTTAGGGTCCTTCTCAATTACCCTAAAGGTGTTCCTAGGGGAGTCGTATCCAGACGTCTAACCCCTAATATTGATGTTCTAAGTGTGAGAGTCACCTTCATTCATTTTAGCCCTCATAAAACACACCAAACTTCAACAACACAACACTAGAACACATTAGCTTAAAAGACTAGTTACCGGACGTCACAGTTGGTCCTTGACGTTTGATCTCAAAACTCTTTAAACTAAACTTCAAAAGTCATAATTCATCTTTAAATCAAGTTACCAACATCACACCCTCATATGAGTCTCTAATTCTTCCTATTCAATTTTAGGGTCATTACATTATCCCCACTTGCGAATATTCGTCCTCGAAAGAAACTTTAAACGCAAAAGGGTAATGACTAAAGACTAGCAGCCCAGAATCAACAAGTAATCATCAAGTAATACCTACTACGAGTAAACACCAACAAAAAAATCCCTGATAACCTAGGGGTGGAATTTCCAGAGGATATACAATAAAATCTCCAAGTAATTTGGTTATTTGCGGATTTTCTCACCAATTGAAATCCGATGAAAAAACCTTCCTAGGTAACTATTACTTACTGATTTAAAAATCCCTAGGTAAGTTAGTTGCAGAAATAAATCGATATGTACCTTTTTTGCAAATTTATACAATTAACTATCAATAATTCACAAGATTTTCTTATAAAACTTCATATGTAAAGGAATTTACCTGCAGATTATCATAGAAAATTCTGCAAGTTATTCCCCATGAAGATCCCCAAGTAAAATCCGTAAAAGGGTTGGATATTATAATTCATGCTTAATAAATTTCTTGCGAATATTTATGAAACCATTTGGCAAGAAAATTTTTATGAAATATCCAAGTAAATCAGCAAGAAATTCTCACAAAAATATTCATGAATATTTTATCATATAAATCCCCATGTAAAATCCCCAAATAATAATGCACATTCAGCCTGCTAGATAAATTTAACAATTTAACAAAAAACTATTCAAAACATCCAATAATTCTCAAAATCTTTTCAAAATAAAAATTTTCCAACTAACAAAAAACATAATTCATAACATCCATGTCAATAATGTATCATTCTTAAATGGTCCAAAATAAAAGTACTTCAAATTTGAATCCTTAATAGAACTGCCAACCATCTCAATCATAATTATGATCATTTCCATTCACATAATCATGGTCATTCATGTTATTAGAGCAATCATCACTTTCATTCTCATTAGTTTGGTTGTCTTGAGAGATTGCTCATTTGAAAATTATTTCTGTAACTATTCATCCCAAGTGTAATTCCTTTCGTATCTCATATCTTGGTGTCGTCTCATTCTGCAACCTGGCAGACAAATCAACATTTGAAGCTTTATTTGTACGTCATCATCTCACAATCAGCTTTAGCAAGTTTGATTTTTGATTGGCTTTGATGTCTTTACAGTTTGACCTAGGGATCTAATACCTTTAACTTATTCTTTTTTTCTTTCCACCAACAGATTGCACCCAGATATCGATTTCACTTAGTTGAGAAGGTTGATTAGCTTCTCCCTCCCCATCCAATGCATTTTGAGCAGCTAATTTCTTGTTTCTTTATTTCAAACTTTAGCTGCATAAGGATATAATATATTAGTCCATGTTTAATTTCACTAGAAAATATATATCGTTAGCAAAATATATTGGATTCTAGCATCAAACATAAGCAGACCAAGAAAAAATGAGAAATGGTAACTCAAATGAACAATTTAATTTATGTAAATGATATCATCATCTTCACAACTAGTAAGACAACATCTGCTAAAAGGATGGAAAGCATATTTCAAGCTATTTTTATAACTAAATGATAAAATGAGACAGAGAATAGAAAAAAATTTCATATATACAAAAATATTATTAGCACACAAATCAAACAAAGAAAATAAACTTTCGATTTCACTCGATTAAAGCTAAATGTCTTAATTAAGTTTTTAAAATGCAACAAAAATAATTGTTGTATGAACAAAGACACCCTTAGAAAAAAGCTTGTGCCTGAAGTGAACACAAGTGCAATTCAATTCTTTTCAGAAAAAATAGCACAACCTTTTACCCTACAAGTAATGGTTCCAACTACTCCAACTAGAGAACATCTGCAAGGAATTATCCAGGTTGAAACGAGCCTAAACTGCTCGTCCTAACAAAAACAAAAATCAACATTTTTTGCAGCTAAAAAACAACATTTCAGCAGTTAAGAAGATTATTTTAGCCATAAAAATAGTATTTCAACATATAAAAAAATATAGTACTTTTCAGCAACAATATATAGCATTACAGAAAGCAAAATATATAGCATTACAGCCGCAACCAAAAATAACATTTCAACAACAAAGCAACCTAGATACTCTGGATATGTAGATGCAATGAAAAGAACCTCTTATCCGCCTAAAATGTAGGACTAATGATACTCTGTACACATAAAATTAAGGACTATGCAATCATACAGAGCCTTCCTTGACTAAACTTGATGTGTACTTTTAGTCTTTTCTTGTTTTGTACGTTTGTTGCTTCTATTTTTTTTTTAGTCACGAGATTAGTTTAGGCGATTTACTTATTGTGGAAAAATATAAAATCTTACCTCTTTTCCCTGTGCCTCCTGCACCTCTGGCACTTTTGCATTAGTAAACACAAGTGTATGTAAGAATAAATGAGAACCCTAACATAGACATTTTGAACACACAAGTAACTTAAATAGAAATAAAGAAATTCTAAAATTACGGAACTAAAGTCCTCATAAAGCAAATGAGTGCGAGAACTATGCTTAACCCAAATCAGTAATTGGAAATAGTGTGAATGAGCAATTTATCATAAGCACTTCAAATGGTATCAATTTACCCACTTTTATCACTTTCTTGGCAATGAGTTTGAATAAAATTCGAAGTTGAAGGATCTTTTCCATATCTTTCTTGTCTAGTGAAAACAGATATTATTTATCAATGCTGAGTATGATGTTATTTTCTTGAAGCAAATATATTTTCAATAATATATATATTACATCTTTATAGATCTCGTGCGTATTGCAACCACCTTGTGATGATGCACCAGCATTCAATCCCGATTTTGTTAAATCTGTTGATACTTTTTTCTTGAACTCACCGACGCCCAACGCCTTTCATCTCCTTTAATCCCGCATCTCCTCTAATTTGGCTTCAGAGTGTAAAAAAAGTTTTTCAGCCCCACATCTTTGTACGCGTTGTGTCAGTTTTGAAGATGCTCTTTTCTAAAAATTAATTTGTTTAGCATCATTATATCGTGGAAGCCATTTGAATCTCTTCTGCAAACGTCAAATGAATATCATATTAGTCATATAATCCAAGACTTCTATTTGAATATGCACTATAATTTATAAAGCTTTTTACCTTGAATTCCTCAAACAACATCAAGTGAGTAGATTTTGGAAAATTCTTTCATGAAGGTTTATCCAATTAAAACTTGGTACAAATTCAAATAGCAATACCATCAATAACTATCTTGTGAGAATCAAACCTACATGAAATATATAAATATATATATATATATATATACCCTAGTTTCAATATTACGCATCCTCTCAGTAGAATCACAGTGATGAGCTTCATTTACATTGTGAACTATAGTAGATGAGGGTCTGATTCCTATTATCTGGTGGTGATATCAATGGTTCAGATTCTTGATTCATTGGTCGAGATTGATTAGATTGAGGTTGAGATTCAATGTGAGGAGGTTGAGGTTGATTGACCCCACACCTAGAATGAAGTAAAGGATATTCATTTACATGAACTGGACTAGTATTAAAATAAAGGGATTGTGACAGGATTATGGGAGGTACATCATTGTTATGTGGTTGGGGTCTATTATCATCAAGATTAGGTTGACGCGAGGAAGAGCTATTGATCTGAATTGAAAGAATTTTGTTGGAATTATAGGAGGCAATTGAATTGTTTGTCGCTCTCTTGTCTGGAGTCTTTCTTTTACTTGACTTTCCTTCTTTACAATTAGGTTGTCCATCTGACTTTCCAGATCCAGCACCTGACATCTACAGCAAAAAATTTAATAATACAACTTTAGGTCATCATTAGTTTTGAATAATAACATGCACACCAACTTCCAACAGTTGAAATATTTCAGTCTATATTTACTTAGAAAAATAAACACTTAGGCAAAGTAAACACATAAATAATTTTGTTTAACTTAACAGATGACGTTAGGTTTTAGAAAATGTATTATTGTACAGTGGAAAAAAAATCGACAAACTAATATTCTCAATCCTCCTTATTTTCATTTTCGTCTTCGTCTTCTTATTGACCTTCTGAATCATCACTATCAAAAAAATCTTCCTCTTCAATTGTTGCCTCCTCTTTTTCATATTCTTTTTCACTTGTTGTCTCATTATCACCTTTCTTTTCTTGACTTGATATTTCATTATCTTCCTCTTCAATTAGATCATGTCCATCTTCAATGCCATTGACTTGTAAACTACTTCCATCAACCTCTTCACCATCAGTTTGTTCATCCTGTAAGCCATCAATTGGTTCATTCTCTATACTTGCACTAGTAACACGTGATTGCTCCCCTTTGTAAGAAACTTCCAAATTTTATCTTTTATCTATAACTCCTCTTGGATTTGTCTTTATAATTATTCACCAATCAGCCTTTTTTTCCACGATGATTTGCATAATACACTTGGGTTGCTATTTCGAGAATGATGAAAGGGTCAAATTTAAAATATCTTTACCTTTTTCGAACCTCAACAATACCACATCAAGCTCAAAACACAACAACTAAGTAGGAACTACATCTAAAAACTCATAATGCATCAAAACATCACATTCTTCATTTCATTGAAGGAACTTCCTTTCCCAAATCACATTATGCTCATTACAACATATCAATAGGAGATTATGTAACTCTTTCAGTAACACATTTAGGCATGTTCAACATTTAACCTCATGAAGCAATAATGCAAATCATGCTAGATGCATATCAATTATGAGGAACACATTCATAAAACTCATTTTTCTGATTAAACAAGAATTCAACTAAAAGTGCATGACATCAAGAAGCCATAGAAAACTCATTAATGCTCATAATTCTTAAACATAAGACAAGCAACAAAAAAAATTCTAGTTCTCAAGATTGAGTAAGAATAGAAGGAAAAGAGATAAGGGTAAGGAACTCTCATAACCTTACTACTCATCATTCCATCCCCCACTTAAGGGAAACCCCATCTAAGGCTACCATTCACACAACAAGGAATCTCAATACCACACTCACAACAAAAATAAATTGTTACTTATCGGTACTTTCATCTGTATTATCCCCCTTTCCCTCATTTACTTGAAGTGCATAGAAACGGGTCTTCTTTTAATCATCAAGATTTGAGTAGACTTATACCCTCCCTTAAAGGAGTCTACTCACACAACACCTATAGGCATCACTTAATACCACTACTCCTCAAATATTTTCAACAAACCTCAAAACTTACTCATGACTTTTTATCAACATCACACATAACCATAAAGCAACTCATCCTAACCAAAGGATTTCATTCGACTATCACAACTCTTGTCAAGTCACATTACCATAATAGCATCTTCACTTACCTTTTTCACCCTCAAATCCATGAAGCAATAACACTTCAAGTAGTCACATCTAGAAGACCACCTGACAGAGAATAATAGAGAGATCTTATGGAGTTAAGCTCTATGGCAAGAACAAGAGTAATAAAGAAAGTGAAACTTCTAACATCCTATAGTCTCTCGCTCATAGATGTGTCGCGACTCACACCAATGAACAAGACTCCACTAGATGTGGCCTTGTGTAACTTTGATCATAACCATCCACCAAGACTTAGGTTTAACTGATACCACTTTGTCACAAACGAGAGCACCCCGCGGTCGTGGCATAGTGGAACTTGACCCCAAGGGCTTATCAAGTCTCAAGCTTGTGTTGTTATGAGTAAGACGTTGTTTTGCGAGTTTACATTGGGATAGTTGTCGTTTTTTGGAGGATGTGTGTGGTGCTGTGTGCTGTTGATGGGTAAGAAGTTGGGGGGGTGATTTTTTTGGTAGTAGAACAATTTAGGAATTTCGAAGAAGGGTGGGATGGGAGTTGTTGGAAAGGGGGGGAGCGTAGTGTTGGTACGGGTAGAGGGTGGTGGCGGGAGGAAAAGCTTGTGAGGTGGCGGGGTGGCGTAGGGGGGCTGGTTAGGGTTATGTGTTGATGTATTGTTGTTTGGGTGGGTAAGCCGGTGGTAGGATAGCGGTTGAGAAGGGCGCGGTTTAGATGGTTAGAGAGGGGATTGGAGTGGGGTGGAGGGGTGTGCCACGATAAGGTTGGGTGTATTGGATTTGTGTTTGGGTTGGGGGAGGGCTTTGTGTGTGGGGGGGTAGTGGGATGTTGGGTTTTTGGGGTCAATTTAGTTGGGGTAGGGGAGGGAGATGGTATCACTGTGGTGTGTAAAGTGGGGAAGGAGAGGTTAATGTGTATTGTTGGATGTGGCGATGCCGTTTTTGTGGTGATTGGTGGAGAGGCGGGAGTGGGGTGTAGGGGGTAGGGTGTATGGGGGCGTGGGAGGTTTGGTGTGGTGTATGGGTAGTGTTTATTGGGGTGGACTGCTAGGGTCAGTTGTGGTTGTAAGGTTTTGGTGGTTTTGGGGAAGGTGGTGTTCAGGGTTGTGGGGAGTTGATGGGGTGGGGGGGTTTGGGTTTACGGTGTCGGAAGGTGGATCGTGATGAATAGGGTAGTGTTGTGATGGTGGATAATGTGGTGGTGTAGTCCCCGGTTTGTGATTGTGTGTAAGTGCGGGGGGTTTGGTTGAAAGAGGGGTTGGCGAATATGTGTTCAGGAGGGTGAGATAGGGGGGGGGGTTGTGTTAGGGTGAGGGTGTGTGTGAGGTCGGGGGATAGGTGGGGTTGGGGTTGTGGGGTGGAGTTAGTAGGTGTGTGGGTAGAATGGAGTTGGGTAGTCGGGTGAGATAAACGGAATGAAAGTTAGGTGGTAAGGGGGCGAATTCCGCAGTGTAGCAGGCAGGTTTAAGGGGGAGGGGCTAAGTTATTACGAGGGGGGAAGGTATGGTGGGGAATGACGGGGCGTGAGTGAAGACGTATGTGGGGGGGGGGGTTGAGTCGCGTGGCTTTGGGGTGGGGCGAGGCGTGATTTGGGGGATTGGTGGTTAATGGGAATGAGTAATGGGGGATATAGGTTGTTGTTTGGTGTAAGGGAAGGGTGGGGAGGTGATAGGGAGGAGGGGACTGGTCGTTGTGTTCGCGCGGGCGTGTGGTTTGGAGGTTTCTGTGATCAAGGGTGGTTGTGGTGTATAATGAGGGAGGCAAGTGGGGTGTGTAGGGTTGTGTGAGGGGGTGCTGAGAGTAGTGTTGTTGGTGTGGTTTTTCGTGGGGGGGTGGTTCGTTGTTGGGGTATGGTGGTTTGCGTTTGGGGGGTGGGTTGTGTTATGTATGTCTGGGGAAGTGTGGTGGTGTAGAGGTTTTGGTAATTAGATGGATAGATTGGTTTGTGGCATGGGATAAGGAGGGTTGGGGGGTGAGGATTGGATGTGTAGGTGTTGTGGGGTTAGCTTGGGTGGGTTTTATTAGGGCGGGGTGGAGAGGGGTTTGGGGGTGGTGTGAAGTTGGAAGTTGAAAGCGGTGGTGTGTAGGTTGGTTGTAGGTTGTATGGGGTTATTGGGTTTTGTGGGTCGGGGGAGGTGGGGAGGGCGTATTGTGGCTGGATTTGCTAGGTTTTGGAGCGGGGCTGAATGGGTGGGGTGTATGTTGGTTGAGGGATGATGAGGTGTTTGTTTGAGGGTCCTAGGTGGGGAGATATGAAAGTGTTTGTGGAATTGGTTGTGAGTGGAAGATTTCATGTGGTTTGTCGATATAAGGGGACGTGGTTTCTTGGGGTGTTGCGTGAGTGGGGGGAGGGGGTTTATATGGGGGGGTTGTGCTGTGTATTGGGGGGGGTGTGGTTGTGGGAGTGGTGGTAACTGGAGGGGGGGTGTGAGGCGTACTTGCGAGGTTTGTGTGTGTTTGTAGGGGTGAGGGGTTACGTGGATCATGGGCTATTGGGGGTTGTGGGAAGGGGAAGATTGGTGTGAGACGGCTTTGGTGACTGTGAGGGTGGTGTTGGATAGAAGTAACGTTATGATATAATTGGGTTTGGGTTTTTTATTTTTATGGATTTAGGTGGGAGTTGCGTGTATTTTGGGGGTGGGGTTGTGGGGGGACGTGGGGGAAGGTCGTCGGGAGAGTATGGTTGAGGGGATTCGGATGTTGTGGGCGGAGTGCTTGGGGGATGAGGTGCTTATGGGTGTGGTAGGTTGGGCTGGTGTGTTGTGGGGGCGTGGGGGGGGATTGTGTTTGCGTTGACGCGTTTGGGGTGTGGGATTGGGAGGTTGGAGTTGGGATGGCGGGATTGGGATGAGAATGTGTTAGATTTGTATGGTGCTTGTTGGGGGAGTGTAATGGGATGGGGTGGGCTTGTGGGAAGATGTGTAGTTGTAGGGGTGGGAGAAGGGTGGGGGGAGTTAGTGGCTGGATGTGCATTGGGTGTATGAAGGGAAGCGGTATTGATCAGGAGGGGGGGGGGACAGTGTTTAGGTGGCGGAGGAAGGTGTTGGTGGGGGTTCTGTATGGAGTAGTAGTGGGTTGGGGGCGCGAGATGGGAGGTTGCTAGGTAGGTAGAAGGAGGTAAAAGGGATTGGGGGTTGGTTAGGTTGAGATAGGCGTCTGTATGAGGTTTGGTTGGTATGGATTGAGGGGGATGGGGTTGGACGACAGCGGGTTGGGGTGGTTGTGGGGTTGGGCGGTAATTGGAAGGGGTGTGAGAGTACTGTGGAGTCTTATGAGTGTGTTAGACGGGGAGGAATGTTGATGAAGAGTTAGTTTTGGCCTGGGGTGTGTTGGATGGTCGTGTTTTGGGGGGAGGTGTGGTGGGTGTGTAGCGAGGGGGATCTGGGCGTGGTGGGGGAGTGTCTGTGGTGGTATATAGGGTTGTGGTTGTGAATTTATTTGGGCGGAGTGTGGGAGAGGGCATTAACTTCAATTTAATTACATAGGTAGTAAATATAGTGCGAAATTAAAACTTCTCTCAATAAAGTCAACAACTGAATACTCATTTGTAAAACGACGGAACACTAAGTCTCAACATATCCATATTAGATTCCACATCAACATCATAGGGGCACGACCCTTTACAATCCAAAAGAAACTACTAAGAGTCTATTATATATAAAAAAAAAACATAAGAGTTTTTTGTCCTCGAATCCATGAGGACATACCAAGTCTTGGGGATCAGAAATCCAAGCCTTCAACTAGAGAGTTCACCTAGCAACCTCAACCTACACTTATAGTGAAATTTGAAGAAGATGGTGTTAGTACAATTAAGCACTAGGTATGATGACCATGCAAAAACATGCTAAAAGTGATGTTTTTATTGAATGTCATGCTTTCATGCTATTTTGTAAAACTTCATAAACATTAGAACAATAAAGGCATGGTATAAGTCACAACTAACATTCAAGTCTCATTTAAACCATTACCTTCACCTTTTAACCTTCATCATCTTTAATCATACTTCAACTAATACCAACATGCAATACATGAACATATATATTAAGTATATAATTCATCATATAAGGACATTTATCTAAAGTTACCCTAAGACATCCTTAAGTAAAACATTAAGTGGCAGCCCATACTACCTCTTCATTCCACACCTAAGTGTTCCTTAAGGCCACATTTAGAAAAGAACCTTTACATTTCAACATGAAATGTTAAGTAACTCATTTCATCAATATAAGAGAGATATGTGTCACATTGTAGAGAAAATAAGTCAATATTATTTATTAGCTTAATTTAGAGGACTATAAACATTAGCGATGAAGACTTAGGGAACTCACTCAAGCACCTTCAAACCCTACTCGTATCATGTGTAGATAGCATCTCATACTACAATCTACACGTTGTAGTACCTATCAGGTAACTAGAGTGCACGTTTGACAAAATTGGAATAGGCATTAACCAACACGGACCATGATAACTAAATAATGGAATCCAGTGTTCTAGCCCCCACAGCGTAATAAGGTGTTCTACTTGCCAAGGATATAACTAATACACATCCCATGTAGGCACATAGTTTAGGGGATATCAAAAGATGTTCGTTGGACTCTAACTTAAGTTGGGAAGAGCCAACATCTTAACATATCCACTCCTGCTTAGCGTTAGTTCCCGTTGTGAATTTTCATTAACAATATAAAGGTGTGCTTGAGAAGGCCACAAATATAGGCTTACCGACCTATGATACATACACACGAAGGAGACCACCACCATTAGGTCTACCGCTACAAGGTATAAAGGATAGATCATTGATCTTCCTAGAAAGAGCCGCCACCAATAGGTCTAACGCTCCTAGAATCATCATTTCATACAAGAAGGCCACCACCATTACGTCTATTTCGTCAAGGTATACTTTCACATTTAGCATCGTGACTCCTCATGAAATGCTACCACCATTAGGTCTACCATCAATAAGGTTTAACGTAGACTACTTTAACATTCTTTATTTATATAGAGGCTACCAATAATAGGCATACCAATCCAAGATACATATTCACACTCTATATAAGATCATTACTCTATCATTGGAATCACAAGTACATATACTTCAAGACATAACCATCTTGACTTCATAAAAAAAACATCATATCGCTCACAACTAAACACCTCCATCATAAGTGGATCACACATCAATATATGTCTCTATATATATATATATATTATATATATAATATATATAATATAATATAGATATATATGTCTATATAATATTCAAAATCTTCTAATATATCTATATTCATGTCTATATCTATCTATAGCTCTCTCTCTCTCTCTTCTATATATATATCTATATATATATTCTAGATATAATCATCATTTTTAATATCAATACACACCAGCTCAATCATACATTTCATATGCAACCCAATTAGATAAGACATTGGACATATTTCCATAACCCATTCCATCATCAATATAAACAACTCAACGTGAACTCATTCATAACTTTTATTTCCATGTCATGATCCTCATATTATTTATACATCAATACCTCACCATAATAATGACATAAATCCATAAACTAAATTCATATAAATACATACCATTCGTTATACATTGATAATCAACCAACTTCCAATCATTTAGGAGTTTAGAGGGAGACATGGGTTCTTGAATAAATTCCATATAAAATCAACATAAAATCATCAATGAAACCTTAATTCATCAATATTAATGCTTTAGAAACATTTTACCAATGAACCCATGCTTCGATTAGAAAGTAGGATTTTGACCCTTTTGAAAAGCTTTGAAATCTATTTTGAATTGACTCCTCGAATAAAAGATTAATCAAGTATGAAGGATCAATATACCTTATTATATGAGAATCCATGAAAATAACTTGAAAACCTTGAAG
The DNA here is from genome assembly GCA_027704765.1 of Solanum habrochaites. Taxonomy (NCBI): domain Eukaryota; kingdom Viridiplantae; phylum Streptophyta; class Magnoliopsida; order Solanales; family Solanaceae; genus Solanum; species Solanum habrochaites. The sequence goes on along the minus strand of JAKWJA010002499.1, from coordinate 18,736,550 downwards.
AAATTTACCTTGGAACCTTGAGTTCTTCACCTCTAATAGAGTTTTCCTTGAGAGAGAGTTTGGGGGAATAGAGGTTTCTAACTGTAGGGGTTTCAAAATAATAAAGTCAAAATCACCTTTTAAATAATTTAAAATACTTAAAATTCCTAAAATAATATCACTTAAAATAACCATCCATCCATTCAATTAGCAAAGGAATTTACCAAACCACCTTTGGTTTGCCGAGACCTGACAGCATTGCAGGTGCCATCTATAATCCACCATCTGCTAATCATAGATGGCTTAACGGGTTGTCACATCTCGAGAGCACACCCTAGAGGATATGGCACTCTCAGGAGCGCGACTCAGCGTATTTGACCTCTCGGAGGTCTTGTACAAGTCCTTTGACATCATTTATTGCATACATGTACGAAAAGTAATGTGGAATAAAACTTTTCGCACAAAATATCTTAAAACATCTTTCATAAAAAAATCATAGGAAAATATTAATTCTCAACATATACAAATCTTAGACTCAAAAATACTTGGGACATGATCCATTCAATACGAATATAGTAATACTTAGTCTATTGCAATACTTTGAATAAAAGAAGTCTAAAGATAGTTATGCATTCGAGTCAAGTGGGGGACATACTTCAACTTGCTTTAAAGAATTCTAGTCTCCAAGCTTTGATTCAAGACGTTTCTCACCTTCCACCTACACCTTTAGATATAACAAAATGTATGGAATTAGTACAACACATGTACTAAGTATGGCTTGATGCATAAAACATGAGAAACGGACATTAAGGAGAAATATGTTCTTTTTTATTAAAACTCCATATTTTAAGCATAACAACCATATTTAAGCACCAAGTATCATATTTAGAACACAATACAACTCATAGGCAATTTATATCAAATTATAGAACCTCACAGTAACATTACAGTAAGCTTACAGTGAACTTCACTGTAATTTCCAATAAAATTCGCATTTACGATATAGCATCAACAACACCTACAAAACACATAAACATGAGATCCTCCTATCAAAAGGCTCAGTTGAGTGAGTTATGAAACAATCGTCCATACATTCCCTTCATACACACTAAAGAGATCCTTTAGACTTCCTAAGATAAGGTTAATCTCATTACACACAATAGCATATATATATATATATATAGATAGATAGATAGATAGATGTGTGTGTGTGTCTGTGTGTCTGTGTGTGTGTGTGTGTGTTGTATGTGTGAGTGTGTGGCTTTCTCGTCCCAAAGGTTATTAAAAGACTTAATTAAGTAATTCAAAAAGAGAACGCCCCTACCCTTCAATAATCCTTAAGACTACCTTAGTTTAGATCATGTCTACTATATAAATTTACTTCCCTATCTAGAGTTATTCTTAAGACTTCCCTAGGTAAGACATGAAGAGACCATTCTTATGACCCCTTCATTCATTAATTAGACAACCCTTAAACTACTTTAGGTAAGTATTTATTCATTAGCATTCTTTCTAACTTAAGTCATTATTTTCATTAGTTCACTTAATATATATTCAACATATAAGGACATTCAAGTTATGGTCTGGGATAAGACCTATAGACTCACTCACTAACATCTTTAAAGCCTAATTGTACAATGTCTAGATAGAGTCTCATACCACCACCTAAACTTCATAGAACTTCTCAAACACTAGTAGGTATCCCATATGATGAGAATAGGCAATAACCAACATAGACTATACCAGTTATGCATGGAATCCGGAGTCATGAACCTACTGCAATGGAGGGTGTTGTACTTTCCAATGGTAGAATTAGGACACATCCCATTTAGGCACATGGTTAAGGAATATCTAGGGTTTCTTTGTTCTCTAATATCATCTTAGTTAGATCAATTACCCAAACATACTCATTTAGTGCTAGCCTTTGTTCACATAGAGTATTTTAATAAAGGAGTATATGAAGAGGTCCCATATCTAGTTCACGACCCAATCACATTACACCTTACCAAAGAGGGTCTACCAGGGCTACCTAAAATGGCTAAAAGGATAGCTAAATGACTTTCCTAAGGATGATTTTATGTCTTTCCAGTCAACCAACCCTAAGTCCACCGTTCACACAAGAAGGATACCATTACGGCTTTCAACTTCAAGGATATCATAACCTTCCAACTAGGTCGAAGGTTCCACATAAAGACCTTCTTAACAATGATCAAGGTCACATGTCAATCAAATATACAAGACTAAGAAGCTTTAGAATACTAATTCAAGAACTCATATTCACATTTTGCTTATATCAAGTAAGGGACTCAAGTCTACCAAAACAAGACACACACATACTCCACATATGGCATATCATCTAAGAAGCACATAGGTATAACCAATATCATCTTAGGTTACCCTATTAACTACTACATAATCATAAATCTAAGTTATCACAAGTATCATATAATTCATCAAGAAGCATCATACTTAAACATCAAGTGGTACACATAATGACCTTATTATAGCCTACTAGAAACACTTATCGTCAACTACAAGAACTCATGCTTTGACTCCACAAAACACATAAGTCATCAATACATTCATAATATTCACATAACCAGGTATAACATGATAAATCTATAATACATAAAGTAATGCCGACAAGGCCACATTGAATTCACAATTCATAAAGTAATGCCAACAAGGCCACATTAGTCACAAGTATAGCATATAAGCACCACCACCATAAGTGGACCACACCAAACATCATTATCAACTAAGACCTATACTACATAATATAGAGAAATTTATATCAACATACCTGAAATCCAACCAAATCCAACTCACCACTTCATCCCTAGCCAATTCATCCAACCCAATACTCAAGGCCCTTTACCAATGTCCATGATCATCATTTCCAATCAACTCAACCAAAATTCACAATACATAACGAATCAAGATACTAAAACATGAATTTATGAACTTATATGGCAGTCCTAACTAACATTCTATCATGCCTAACACCTACACAGAATTCAAATGGCATAGACATAAATTATCACTCACAAGTCAGTCAAATCTAGGTTGCATGAATTGCATGGTTCATAGAGTTTTGTTTTTTATGTTAAAATTACGAATTAAATAAGTAAATCCATTTACATGATTCAAAATGTATTTAATGCAAGAAGCCATGGCTAGATATCGAAATAGGACAAGTTCATCTTTGAAAAACTTTAGAAATCAATTCGAAGTTTGGGTCCTTGAAGAAAAGAGATTCAAGGATGAAAAAACAAACCTAAATTGATGCTAGACCATGAATTTGTTGAAGAATTGATGGATAAATCACCAAGAATCTTCAAAATACAAGCTCTATCTTGAGTTTTGGATCCAATGGAGTTCTACAGAGTTTCTTAGAGATTTTGGGTTTTGATTTGGAATAATGAATTCATATAAGTGTTTTAGACATTTAAACCCAATTGAAATACCCAAAACACCCCTAGGATACCGCCCATTTATTTTTTTGGATGTGATTTGAATTTCTCAATTTACGCCTACAAAAAATAGTAAACCTGCGTGAAATGTAGACACCATCGACGGTTGCCTCACCTACGCCCCGTCACCCAACCAACGGACCGTCCTATTGGTCTGTGGTTTGGGTCAGAGGCTTTCATATTGGGAGAACTTTATATCCATCCTAGGTGTCAACCTATGCCACCATCGACGAGGCATTGACCATCAAACTGGGCGTCGATTGCCTCCGTCTTTTGGGGCTAGTTTTTTTTACATTTTTTGGATCTTAAGTTGTGTCCTCCTCAAGGACCCTTGGTTGGTCCTTGGGGAGTTTAACTCGAATTTTTCCTACTCAAATATGTTTGTATACATGTTTAGGACCTCTCACATCAGTTTCAGCCAAAACAAACACGTAAAACTTGATGAAATACACTAAGACACACAAGCACGTTTCAAGGCAAACCTTTCGAACGTCATAGACGTTCTTGGACGTTTGACATCCATACTTCATGAAACTTTAAAAACTGACTTCTAAAATCATTGTAACCCATTTTAGGACTTCAAATCATCAAGACACAAGTGTTAGGATCTGGTATCACCTAAGTCATTTTAGAGGTGTTACATGCCTCGTACTGGGAAGTCATCATTTTGGTCAGAGACTTGGCAAAGGGAGATAAGGCTCCCTAGACTATGTTTTGACCTACGGAACCTATCCATGAGCCTTAGATCCATTTACTAGTCGTGGATTGCAACCGTAGATCACCCAATCTTGGAAGCTTGGTGTTTAAGATCGGGGTCCTCCTCAAGGATCCTTAGGGTGGTCATTGGGGAGTCGTACCCAGACGTTTAAAAACTAAACTCGATGTTCTAAGTGTGAAAGTCACCTACACACAATTTAGCCCTCATATAGCACACAAAACTTCAACAACACAACACTAGAACACATTATCGTAAAAAACTAGTTTCTGAACGTCATGGTTGTTCCTTGACGTTTGACCTCAAAACTCTTTAAACTAAACTTTAAAAGCCATAATTTATATTTTAATAAAGTTCCCAACATCACACCCACATATGAGGCTCTATTTCTTCCTATTCCATTTTAGGGTCATTACAATAATGAAATTAACAAAAACAAGGAAGTAAAAGACTGAAATTATCAAACGAGTATATTACAACCAAAGTATTGGTGAAGTTAAAAACATTCAAGGTTGTTATGCATGTCATTTGCATATAAAAATAGAAATTTAGTACTATTATGCTAATTAATTGTGATACTTTCACTACTATCGCAATCCCAATGAATCTTGATTTGACCTTTTTGGTGCCTCACTATCATTAATGGCATCGACTTGGATCTCTTGCTTTCCGTAGTTCCATAATAATGCAGTATATTAAATACGTGTGAAATCTTAATTGAAGGAATTTGGAACCCTATTACCGTTATTGATATGGTGTGCATAATCAACAACATAAAGTCCATAACCACTGAAATGAACACAAATCAATTTTACTGGTCAGATATACTTAACATGCAATAGAATAAAAATAACCATAATAAAACTTAACAATCTCCTTCATCTGTTTGTGGTAATATCTTGACATAAATCATTTCAAACTACCTACAGATAGATATTAAATAAATAGTATAAAAATTTAGTATTTACTGTGTATATCCTAAGTCTTATTAGGATTATACTCCTTAATCCTAGTCCATTAGGATTAGTAACTCCCTTCCTATATTCGCTATCTCTATCTCCCATGTATCCCTTATTAGGTTAACACTTCAATACATCAATATTCCTTCATGGTATCAACAGCCAGAAAAACCTAGATCTTCTTTTTCTCTAGTTTTGTTTTTTTCTTCTTTAAGGCACCGATTCGTTCCCCTCTCTTCTCTTGGGCGGCGGCGGCCATGACAACCGAGGGTGATCCTCTCGATTCCTTCCTTCTGGTGTTTAAACTCCTTCTTCACGAGCATCTTCCTGCCCTGATTTCCTCCCAAAAAATTTATCAGACAAAATCACATTACCCTACATGAAATCACGTTCTTACGCCCTTGAGGCCAATTAACCTTCTCAACTACGTCGATGGAAGCACAGAACCCGCCCTAGCAGTCATCACCCCAGCTCCACGGAAAAATCAGAAAAAACCATTCCGCCCATTCCGCCTGAAAAGCCCGTGATGGCCAGATCGAGCATGTTTTGATTGGGGTCATCTCTCCACGGTTTCAGAAACACTCTGATCCTACCAACTGCTTCAGCCCTGTGGACGACCCTCGCAACACGCTATGCATCAATTTCCCACTCTCATATTTTTTCAATTGCTTGATCCGGCTCCAACAACAATACCAAAGGCCACGAAAACAATGGCGGAGTATTTAGACGAGGTATCCAACATCATCCACAGCCCTCGACACCGTGAACGCAAGGGCTTCCCGAAAACGACTCGTCCATGTGCCGTCGTTCGGGGGCTTCCCATCACTTACTCCTCCATTAAATAGTTGGTTTCGCATCAGTCCAACGCCCGTCTTGACCTGGCTACTCTCTGCCTCGTGGCTAACACGTGGAAGAAATCACGGGATCTAGAGATCAACTTCTTCTCCGAGAACCCGCTGTATAGGGGCCTGCCACCGCCCTCCACCTGGACAGCCAGACTATCGGGGGCGTGGTGGCGGGCCGGCATGGAGCCCGAACGCTAACGGCATAAACAGCGAGGCCGCGGGCTCGGGTGGTCGGCAGGGTATCGTCCGCTTCACGATGGTCATCAGCACGGCCCAGCAACACGAGTCTGCACTCCTTCGCCAGCGGCGGGCAGTCATTTTCCAGCGGTGCAGGGCACTCGTACGAGCGGGATCGTCCAAACTTGTCCAAAATCTGTCAAGAAAATGGACCACCACTGTTCGTCTGCCTGGTTTATTTATGAGGAGAGCCCGAAATAGTGGAAACCGGGCCAATTTATGCATCTCAAGCCGAGCCCTTCCTCTGAATGGATGTTGGGATACTGGGGCAAACATTCCAACGTTCACTTCTGATCTATCCAAGCTTTCACTCTCCAAATCCATATCATGGCCTCCAATGGTATTACTGTTGGCAAAACCGGTGAGTCCCTTAATAGTTCTCACACGGTGCACGGGTAACCATTAAACCCCCCCTCTATCTTTCACCTAGGTAACCTTACCCACGTCCCTTCTTATAAAACCAATCTCCTTTCATTCACCCATTCACAAAGACAATATTGTTTCATATCTTGTTCCGCCTCTCTGATTTTTTCAGGTCCTAAGACAATACTACCAAGAGGGTGATTTTTTCAGGGTCAGGGCCCCTGTGAGCAGGTCCTGTCGTTTGATTCTCACTGGCACAGTTTTGTCTGCCCACGCCAGTTTCCAAAGCTTCAGGTGGCTCTTTTCGTTGAAATGGCCCAGTCCTGTTGGGGGCACACAGTCGTCTTGGTCCAACCCTCTCCTCAAATAATAAATTTTTAATGTCTCAATTAGGTTTTTCTTCCATTCATGTAAACAATTGGTGACCTCCTGTTCAATTGTTAAATCTCATAACTTACCTTTTACTTATCTGAGAAGCGTACAACTGCACCTTTTCAACTTTTCATCTGACCTCATGGGTCTACTGTTGTTTCTTCCGTTGCTGGTTTTTTCTATTATATTTGTGTTGTGGATGATTTTAACAAAATTACACTTGGTTGTACCCACTAAAACAACAAAATCACAGGCCTCCACCACCTTTTGTCACCTTTGAAAAAATGGTCAAAACACAATTCCAATTCTCCATGTTAAACTTTTTTTGGAAGTGACAAATGGAAAGGAATATTAAAAATAACATATTTGGCCGATTTTTCTGGCAAATCCTTGGGAATATACATCAACCTCCTGTCATACACTCCGCGAACAGAATGGGGTGGCTGAGCGTAACAATCGCCATCTCATTGAAACGGTGGTTACTCTTCTACATCAAATCTCATCTCCCTGTCTCCTTTTGGTTTATAAGCTCTAGCCCACCGCAAACGACCTCATTAAACAGAATTCTCAGTCACACCCTCTCCAACAACTCACCCTATCAACTCCCTTTACCAGAACTTCCAATTATACCAACCCCGCGTCTTTGGGTGTCTTGCCTCCCTTGGCTCCGCCCTCATATTACGCACAAATTACAACCCCGCTCCCCCGTCCTTGTCTTTTTTTTGGGCTATCTCCTACCCTCCAAGGGTTTTTATCGCTTCTTCCCACAAACTCCTAAAGTCTACATATCTCGTCATGTCAAATTTTTGGTCGAAAATGAGTTTTTCCCCCTACGGACTATTTCCTCCACCACAAATATCATGCATTCTTGGCGTCCTTCCCTTTTTTCCAACATACTCACAGGTTCCCTCACCACCTTCCCCCCACACTCCACCCACTACCCAACCACCCCCTCAATCACCCATCACCCCTTCGACCGTCACCCACAATACCCCCCGCAACCACCACCCACACTCCATAACCAACCCAACAACCCCATACCTACAACATCTCGCCCCGATCCGTTTTGGGTCCCTTCCTGGCCACCTCCCGCATCAATCACACCACCACCACGCCCGTGCCACCCCCCAATACTCATCCCATGTTAACCCGTGGTCAAAGCCGGTATCTTTAACCCAAAACTTTCCAGGCTGCCATACTAAAACCAATACAAATACAACACCCCTTCCCGATAGTGAATCAACAACACAACAACGACTTTGTGGCTCAAAAAATGCTTATGGCGTCATGGCTATGAAATTACGAGGTGTAACGGGCTTTGACTGATCATGAAAATTGGTCTTGTACTCTAAGCCTCATGGGCGGGCACCCAGTGGGCTGTAATGGGTGGGTACAAAATTAAACACAATGCAGATGACATATTTCCTCCAGGTACAAGGCTCGTTTGTTTGCTAAAGGCTACAATCAGATATGGGCTTGATTACTCCGAGACATTCAGTCCTGTTATTTCGGCCGGAAACCATTCGCCTGGTACTGTCACTCGTCGTGCGCCACAATTGGCTCATCAATCAGTTGGATGTTTTCCAATGCTTTTCTTTTTCTTCATGGCATGCTTGATAAACTAATTACATTACCAACCATACACCGGGCTATGTTGATCCCCCGCTTCCCTCAAACATGTTTGCAAACTCCGAATTCTCTGTATGGGCTCAAGCAGCCCCCCGTGCTGTGGTACACCATCTGAAATAATCCTCCAGGGACTCGGCTTTCCTGTTTGCGTACACGACACGAGTCTGTTTACCTCGACATTTTCAGCAACACCCGTGCAATATTCTTCTGTCTTGTAGATGATATCATTATACAGGCTCACTGGCAGCTCTCATTCACTCCGATGTCACTACTCGACTATGCATACTTAACCCCTTCAACATGAGGACCTTGACCCGTTACATTCTTTTTCTGGGAATGGGCGTTTTCGCGACAGGAAGCGTCTTGTTTTTTCATCATTCAATCATATGCTCGAGATCTGTTGCAGAAATGGACTAGGAACAATGCACCAGTCAACCAATCCCGAGGGCCAAGTCTCTATCGTCGACAATGTAGCCTACACCCCCCCCTTTGCCGATATCACCCCCTTCCGCACGCCTCATTGGGGCATCGTACAGTATCTGGCCATTCCCCGTGCTGATATCCAGTTTGCTGTCAACCGATTTGGCCTCAGCGGCTGCTCAACCAAGTGAACATGATTACCATTGTCTAAAGCACATTCTCAGGTCATTTTTGGCACTCTTGGTCATGGTGTTAAACTCTTTCCGATCCGGGGACTTGGAGCCTCGGTGTTTCCCCAGATGGAGATTGGGCGGAATGATAAAATGAACCGAAAAAATCTACCTCGGGTTCCTTCTCGTTTTTGGGGCCGAACCTGATACCTGGTGTACAAAAATAACCCAAGGTACTCTCGGTCCCTCAACTGTCTGAAATGAAGCATTCCTTTTCCCCCCCCGCCCCATATATCCCTATATCCTTCGTTTTCCCTTGTGCCATCGCTTCCAGTAGGAATGCTAGTCTTAACTCTCGTGAAGCGACTAGTGGTTCCCCAACACCCCTGCCCCCGCGCTCCGACAAATTTTCATTATAATTCCAAATTGATCCAACCCCAACCTAGGTTTCGAAAGGGGTCAACAACCGCCCCTAAGTGATTGTAAAAGAGGAGAGAAGGCCGCCCCCATCAGCCAGTAATCATTCACAAAGACAAAATCCCCCCCACAGGGAAAGGAGTCCCCCGTCTCTTTTTTCCCTCTATCCCCCCTCCCCTTTCTCTCTCCCCCCCCTAATTGGTTCCCTTCCCTAATGACCTGCTTCCCCCTTTAAATAGTTCGTCCCATATCCCCTCTACCGTTCGCCCCCCTCTGCTCTCCCCACTTTCCCCCCGTATGAATTCCCACCCCCCTCCATCTCCCTACTTGTTTTTCGTAAGTCCCCCCCCTAACCTACAAACAAAGACACACACAACAGCAGACGGGGAGATTACTCATGTCTTCCCCCACCCCCCCCCCCTATTATTCCACCTGAAAAGCTGAATATCGCGCCCTTGCTCTTCTTGCTGCTGAGACCATGTGGGTCACATATATTCTTCGTGAACTCTGCAACGAGTCAAATTCAGAGTGGTACTTGTAGTTCGAGTATGAAGATAAGTAAATCTCTTTCATCCTGTAAAAATCAGACTTAGATACATGGAAATAAGTTGAGCATAGTTCTTGATCTTATTTTCAACAGTTGAATTATGTAGTGCACCACCCCTTAGAGAATCATAGATTTGTATAAATCTATCATTAAAGGGCACGATGATCAAAATCTAGTGAAAGATCTCCTGGACGTTAATGTAAATGAGAATGTTATCAACTATGTGCCAAGATGCAGCAACATGCATTTTGTATCCATTAATGTACTCCAGAAACAACTCCTCCGTGTTATCCTTGTTAATATTACTTTTAAAATTATAATAATAATCCCAAATGTTGGAAATCAAATTATTGAAATTGTAATCGACAATGATAAAGTTTAATGTATTATTGTCAGAATACTTGGCTCTTTTGCGTATGTAATACAAAATAACATCTATGTGTTGTAAAAATAAGTAGGTATTATTTATATAAAATTTTCGTTTATACAGAATGTGTCAATTCTATAATGAAATAAATAATATAACGTTTATCGAGTCATCAAGCAATTGATTTTTGTATGCATTCTTGTAGAACCAATTCTTGTTTTGTACAGTGATAATTTCAAAATGAAACCACATTTGTAAGTCAGACTTGTTGTTTTTGTATCGCACTTCTTTGCCCTTCCTGATAAAATCAAAATAAAAAGATAATTTTATACAAATATACACATATATAGTTAAATCTGTATATTTAGTATGTACAAAATGATTTACTTTGTGTTATGCCTAGCAAGCAGCCTTTCATTTAGTCACGTCCAGAAATGCATATACAAAATTGTAATATCCACATATGACATTGAAACAAATGGATGTGCAAATCATACATTAAAGGAAACCTTACTGAACTACCTGAATTGTATAAAGTCATAAATAATTATTATAAGAGTATCATTAATTGGTATGTATGTATTATCATGAATTATTATGTATACAATAAATTTTGTTGTACCAGACTCTGATTCAAATGATGTCACATAAGGTGATATGTTTCTTGGGCCTGGACGCCTTTTCCTATGAATTGGTAATGGTGTGTGCTCGTCCACAACATAAAGGATGTAATACCATGCTTATTTTTGGATTAAGGTTTGGTTGGTCATCTTGTACCATCTGAAGAGGTGTTGGATACATGAAAACTTCTTCAACAACTAATCCATTGGCATTGGATGATCCTAGTTCGTTTGTACCTGTATATTCTTTTTTTTTATTTTTTTTATTTGATCGTATATAACATTCAATAAATCCTTCTGTAGTAAATAATAAATTAAATAGTGATCTGATTATATACTATTATAAATTCAAATTTATGAAGATAAAAACTTGAGAATAACACAAAAAATGAAAAGATGAATTGTTGAAGTTTGCTTCCACTTCGTTAACTTCAATTGAACATCTTGAAATCCTCCTTCTAACTATATAATAGATGTAATATGAAAAAATAATTATATATTATAAAAATATAAAAACATTTGTTGACAAATTCAAACCTCAGAAGTGTGTTGGACCTCAGAAATATTTGTAAACTTTGAAGTGTTTTGAACCTCGAAAGTGATTGAAACCTCAGAATTATTGTGAACCTGCAGAAAAAATTACTTGGTATATTAACAATAATTATTCTACATAATTATACAATTTGAATGTTGGTATTAAAATATACAACTGATAATTATACATATGGTGGATAGCTATTTAATTGTATATTTATACTGATCATATTTGAATACATATATGTATATGTATGTTATTTATTTGGAAAAATTTTAATTGTATATATATGTTTAGCTTATTTGTATCTAACGGTTGATAATGTCTTATTATAACACAAAATTAATAAATTATTTGTGGCTCGGGAGTACTGACATGTCGCCTAAAGAGATAAATCTTGAGTGTCCAGCTAAAGATTGTAAATGTGACTGGTGAATACAAACTTCTGGATTAAATGATGGGGCTGTTACTCGATTTTGCATAATATTTCAGAAAATATATATTATATACAAAACGCCATGAAAATTTGAATGATCAACAAGATAAATCAGAATGATACCTCTTGATCACTTAGATCATTAAAACGGATTGACAGTTCATTTCAAAAGGTAAATGTCGAGAAGGTTCTTCAGACTGATCGACACCGACTGCAAATCCTTTATGTGTAACTTCTACAACATCGTTCTGAATTGAAAACATTAATTGTATCTTTATCACAATTATGTATAAAATCAATTTATAGATCTCTATTAACAAACCTTATCCTTCGCATTCTTGATTTTGATAGATCCCAACACAACTTTAAAGTTCTTTTCAATTAAGTTTCTTAAATCAAAAAATTATTTTTCCATCTGAAATTGGACATATATAAGAATTTTAATGTTAAATGTAAAAATTAAATATTATTTGAATAAAAAGATATCGATATTTTTCAATTGATCAAACTCATCCTGGATATATTGAAATCGTGTGACTTCCGGGTGGATAGTACTTTAGAAGCAACACTTAATTTAATCTCAATATTTTTCTTAATTCATGTATAGGAAAAAACATTAGCACGTTATTTAAGCTGCCTCTTCAGAAATGGTGACTTGGGTCTTTTTGCAACATTAGCACGTTATTTAAGTTGTCTCTTCAGAAATGGTGACTTGGGCCTTTTTGCAACATTGGGAAAATTTTCTCAAACAAGGTTGCTTTGAAATAACCCTGGGTGGTATCTTCTTCTGAATAGGAGTGATTGTCTGCCTTGATTTATTCTTAGGAGGAGACGAACAAGTATCAACTTTTTCTTTTCCCTTGTTATTTTTTGGACATGGAGAATCTTGAAAATAGTCGTTCGAATCATTCACAGATGATATTTCTGTTGGAGATTTATCTTATTGGACATACTCAAGAGGCAATTAAAGAGTCTTGAGTTCCATTGGAGTTGGATTTAGATTCTGAAAAAATAAACTAAAAAATATAGACACGTTCATATTGACATATTGATTAATAAAACCTGTGCAAGTCTGATGTAATTATGTATGTCTAAATGAACATTATACAAAAGGTTTCCTTACTCAAATGTGAAAACTTATAGATACCCAATTCACAAAATTATACATTGCACAAACTTATATGTATTTTTATACGGTTTATAAGTTTATAGATATATTCATAAGCTTATGTTTATACAGTTCACAAACTTATGGGTATATTTATATATTGACAAAAACTTGTGTATATATTAAAACAGGGTGCACATTTATACATATCTTTTCAATCTTTTTTCTATAGACAAAATGATACATGTTTGTATCTATTTATATATATGACTATAAATAATATATATATATAATATCATGCATCCGAATTGTTTTTATATAATATTAATGATCTGATTGAAGTCATGCCCTTAAAGAAATTTATTTAGACCGAGAAAAATTCTTTTTTTTGTCTTCATTGAGATCCTATACAGATGTGATCGGATACTTTGACAACAATTCCTCATCAACATTTGAACAACATTCGTAAAATCATACTTGCAAAGTAAGTGGGAAACCATATAACCTGAAATACTTTTCATCGTGTTTAATTTTGGTGTGCAAATGTAGAATCATTAGATCGAAAGCCTTTTTACCCCATGGATAGTCAATGTATCTGCCAGATTCAACTAAGTCGAAGTATTTTTGATAAATTACCGTAGTTTTTGGTTCTTTAGAAAGGATGAATGAATGTATGTAGAACAATATAGCAAACGTCACAACATCATCATAATTATCCCTTCAAACCTTCTTAGAAATTTTTTTAACCAGTTGTTTCTTATTGATGGCTTTTTTTATACCAAAAATACAGAAGAATAGTTACGTTTTGCTCTTCAGTATAAAAGACAAAATCCTTCTCATTATCTAAACATTTTAACCTAGAAACAATAGCAAAGTCGTGAATGATAAATCGAAGGGTGGTTGCCATACACATGTATAAGGATTGCATCTTTTGAGATACCCTCAATATCTCTCAAAAACATGCACCTAATAAGTTGTGATTGAACGTGACACCTACGGATGCTAGACAATTGGGCAAAACATGTGGTTCTACAAAATCGATTATACTGAGTGTTAGTAAGTTTTTCAGCTAACACATTCATTATTTCAATATTTGTGTAACACTGCATGTGAGGTGTGCGTGTTGGTTTTCTTTTGCCTTAAAACTTAGCAGTCTGTTAAAAAATAAAAATACAATTTTACTAAAATATACATGTATACATAAGTAAGACACAAATACATATATTAAAATATATAAAATAGATTTAAAATGAAAATAACCAATACAAACTTTATAAGAAAATTTACATTATATACACACTGACTTCAATTGTATAAATGTTTATATTGTATATATAGATAAATTGGTGTACTACTACTAATGTAATAATTATTGATACGATACTTATACAAACAAATTCAAATTTATAATTGTTTAAATAGTATATATAGTGAAATACAAACAATCTATGTATGTGTATAAGTGTGTGCAATTGTATATGGTGAAAGGATTTAGTTAAATAGTTATATTATACATTTAGTTTGGATATTAACATAGTGACTATACACAATTGTCTAAATAAATAGATAGAAGACATGAATTAACACCAAAAGTATAAAAAAAAATTATACAATCATAACATAGATAAAAATAATGAGTATACAAATACCTCAGTGTGCTCCAATCGGCCAGAAATAACAACTTCCTTTATTTTGGCATTGTCATCTGTGTAGTTAGTTATTTTTTCTTTTCTTTTTTTACTCGACCCAGCATTCTCCATCCACGATTCTAATTCGGTCATACTTAAATTTTGATATGATCTCTTGCATTGCGTTAGATTTGGATATTGAACCTGAAACCTCCCCAAAATCCTTAAATAGACCCAAGGAAAATGATAGGTGTTCAACACTATTTTCGACAGCAAAGGTATTCCTCTTGTGAATCTCTTAGCTGGAGACTGGCATCTGTTGTTTGAAAAAAATCGATATGGCTTAGAACTTATGTGAAAAATAACACGAAAAAATGAAAAAAAAAATAGACAAAAATTTAAATTAATATATTTAAAAGTTTCGAGTACCCAAACTTACCTCTATCAATTAATTAAAATTTTTGTATATTTATTTTTCTTATTTTTTCAAGCTATTTTTCACATCGGTTCATAATCCATATAGATGTTTCTTCAAACAATGGATATCCAGTCTCCATCTAAGAGATTCACAAGAGGTATACATTTGCATGTTGAAAGTAGTGTTCAACACCTATCGCTTTTCATGGATCTAATTCAAGAGTTTGTGGAGGTTTCAGGTTAAATGTCCAAATCTAATGCAATGCGTGAGATCAGATCAAAATTGAAGAATGGCACAATTAGAATGGTGGATGGAGGTATGAAAGATCAGTCTGATGATTGGTCAAGCAAAAAAGGAAAGAAAAAAATAACTAATTATATATATGGCAATGCCAAAAGAAAGGAAGTTGTCTCTGACTGATTGGAGCATGATGAGGTATTTGTATAATCATTATTTTTGTACATGTTACGATGTTGATTCATGTCTTCTATCTGTTTATTTATACAGTTGTGTATATTCACTATGTTAATATCTAAACTATATATATATATATACATTTGATACAATTATGTGCATTTGTTTATATATAAGTTTTTGCATTTGTATAAGTATAGTTTTTGAATAATGTTCTTTTTGCCATATACAGTTTCCACACTTATATACATACATGGAATTGTTTGTATTTAACTAAACATACTATACAAACAATTATACATTTGAATTTGTTTGTATAAATATAATAGCAATAGTTATTGCATTAGTAGTGGTACACCAATTAATCTATATATACAATATAAATATTTATACAATTGAAGTCAGTTTGTATACAATGTAAATTTTCTTTTTAAAACTTGTATATGTTATTTTCATTTACAATATATTTCATACATTTTGATATCTGTATTTGTATCTTAGTTATGTATACATGTATATTTTAGTAAACTTGTATATCCATTTTTTGACAGGTTACACAAATATTGAAGTAATGAATGTGTTAGCTAAAAAACTTATTGAAACACATTATAATCGATTTTTTGGAACCACATTGTTTTTCAAATGGGGGGTGGGGGGGGGAGGGGGGGAGGGCCTCAATTTGTTGTAGCATCTGTGTGGTGTCTGCATGGTTTGTCAAGCACAACTTCTTAGGTTCGTGTTTTTGAGAGAGATTGAGGGTAGCTCAAAAGATGCAATCCTGATACATGTGAATGTTACCACTCTTTGATTCATCATTCATGACTTTGCTATCATTTTAGGGTTAAAACGCTCAGACAATAAGAAGGATTTTGTCTTGTATACTGAAGAACAAAATAGAATTATTCTTCAGTATTTTTGTATCGAAAAAGCAATCACCAAGAAACAATTGGTTGAAAATTTTTCTAAGAAGGTTTGGGGGATAATAATGATGATGCTGTGAAGTTTGTAATATTTTAAGCATCTCGTAACTTGAAATAGCTAAGAAAATCTAACCTGAAAAAACCTAAAAATACCTGCAAAAGTATTGCCAATGGTAACAAATCACCCTCCATCCCACGTATTAGCCTCCAAAAGTCCTTCTCATCCACCCATTGGCTCCAAAAGAAACCCTTGTCATCCACCTTTTGGGTTTCAAAATTGACCACTTATTTTTAAACTGTTTTAAAATTAAAATGTTTTTAAATATTTGTTAAATACTTGGCGCTCACCTTGTTTTGATTATAATTTTAACTATTAAATATAATTTTATAAATCCACTTACTACCCACTTACTAACTAAACCCCACCCATTAAATAATCGCTATAAGATCTAAAATTATCATAAATACTACTAAAACACGATGAAATTCATAGATTCCTAAATGCCATTCAAAATTATTTCGAGTCTGAAATCAAAGCCCCTATTAATTTTAGGGTTGAACAAACGCTTATTTAAGAGGACATTTCAATAGTATTCTCTTTCAAGCTTGAATTCGAAATTTATGATTAAAGGTAAAGCAGTAGTACATCCCGTAATTAATCCACATGCACTTTTTTTCATATATTTTTTATATATTTTTATGATTTGGTTTTAAAAATTTTATTATATTATTTTCAAAAAAGTTATTCATGAATTAACAATTGAATAATTGAGATGACAGAAAATTAAATATGAACAAGTCCATACTTTAAATTTAATCGATATTTTAAATTTAGACACTTTAATATATGAAGTATTTCTACAGACATTTTCGCCTCTTATTTTTTAAAATACTTATTGGCATTAAGCTTTTCTGTTGTGCATTAGTAATGTGACGATTTTTATTAATTTTGGGGGTTCAATTAGTAATGAGTGGTTAGTGGGCTTGGATTTATAAAATTATACTAATAAGTGTAAGTTATAACAAATACTTGTGCGCCACGTATTTAAAAAAGATATTTAGAGTTTAAATTGTAAAAAACCGTTAAATCAGTGGTCCAATTTCGAACCGAAAAGGTGGATGACAAGGTATTTGGGTGAGCCAAATAGGTGGGTGGAAGGATATTTTGGAGCCAATACGGTGGATGGAGGGGCAATTTTGGTACAATTTTCAATACTTCGACCGTGGTAATTTTTAGGCCTTTTTCTGAATAAGCTAAGAAACTAAAATAATCACTTTCGTCTTTCCCCCCCTCCTGCTTGCTGGTTCAGCCACACCTTTTTAGGCGCCACCATTTTCTTTTTCGTTCTCCCCCTATTCTCCCTAATCAGAAAAATTTCCTACGTTAAGGAAGTGAGTTTTGGTCATATTTTCAAACAGCCATAACTCCTATATGAGTTAGAGGTAATTCTTGATATGGTTGGAAAGTAATTGGAGAGATCTTTCCAATGCCGCTGAGTTTGCGCATTTTCGATATCGTATGAGGGATATATGTCTATCGAAAGTTGGGCTATTGGATTGAGAAAGGTCCCAATCCGAATTTAAGAAAGGGCAGACTAGTCTTTTAACTAATTAATTTCCTTTCATTTAACTGGAAATCTTAGTCTTGTTTTAAAACTTAAGTTTGTAGCTCAACTTTCATCAATATTATTCAACATCTTTACGCTTAAGCTTCGTGGAACTTAGAGAAAAGGAGAAGAAAAATGTTGCGAGAAAATCAAAGGATTTCGTTTCAAAGAACAGCTTCCAACGCCTATTTGTTCTCTACTAGATGTAGACATTCGTTGGGTTCGTCTGTACAGTTTCAATTATTTCAGCTAGATGTGAGATCTGTTTCTGTTGGTAATTTCATCCCACAACAAACTTTGTTTCAGTTGCTTGGTGTTTAGAATTGTTTCAATGTAGAAAGGGAGTTTTTTTTCCGAATTCCCTGTTGGATGAGTTGTTTAAATATCCATTGAAGTTGATTCGTAATTTTTGAGTTGTTTTTCGAGTTAGGTATATTGAGTACTGGAGGTATTAATGATACTAAGGGTTTGGGAAAGAACTATGGAGGTTTACAGGATTTAAAACTAGAAAACGAGTTGAAACTCACCTGGCGCCCCCATAGCGCCAGGAAGGCTGGGGCAGGGCACGTGCAGTGCGCCCAAAATGAGCCCCATTCGTTTGGGGCTAGAGCGGCGCACCCCGGATGCACCTAAATCAACTTTTTTCGCCCAGTTTTCTAGTTTAGCTTTTTTAAGTCCTTCTAAGGTATATTAACACTCTCTAGTGATTCTAATTGCTTCAAATGGTTTCTAAACACCTAGGAATCACCAAAAACACGCATCATAACTTTGAATTCATAATTTCATTCAAGGAAAGTTAATATTAAAGTCAAAGGAGTTAAGAGTTAAGTTTAGAAGTTAAGAAGTAAGTCAAAGCAAAGTTCTTAAAGGTTTTCAAGAGTCTTTAATAAACGTTTTAAGAGTTGTTTTAAAGCTCAAGTTTCGAGTTAAGTAAAGAGTAAAGAGTTGAAGATCTTCCCTCAAAGAAATGTAAGGGGACTAAGTATTCCCTAAGATTTGAGTTCATTTCTCAAAAGCTATAAGGGAAATAAGTATTCCCTAAGAGTTTATAAATGTTTCCAACATTTAAGTTAAGAGGAACTAAGAGTTTCCAAAAGAAGTGTTTGAATAATAAAAAAGGGAACATTGTTCCAAGAGAAAGCTTTTTTAAAAGCTAAGTGTTGGAGCAATTATTCTCGACCGACCATGCAGGAAATTGAAGTCTTGTTTTAAAACACACATGAGCTAGTACATTTTTTGAAGTGTATTGAGCACCGTTTGGGATATAGGTCCTATTACTCAAGTCTGCCAGGAAAATCCATTTAGTCATCATGGGTTTAATGGGTCATACTTTTTAAGATGATCAACGTTAGTTAAGCTAGTGGGATCCATCTAAGTCTCAACAGTAGTTCTTGTGCGACGCGACAATTTACTTAAGCCATATAGTTTTCTGACACGATCTCGCTCCGCATTTCTCCTCTCCGCTTGGGTTACACATTGTCGTTCTCCGTACGCCTGAGGTCCTGTTGCTGCTTCTCTCGTCGCGTTTCATCCGTCACACCTCTACTTCTTTCTGTGCTCATACGTTGCTCTCGTTTTGTTTCATTCGGGGTTAGAGAAATCTCCCACATAAACTATTTTACTTCATATATAAGTACAGTCAATTTGTTATGCCACAATTTCTTTAATGAACTAAGTGTGTTGTCCATTGTTGTTTACAACGCCTTTTATATATTGCATATATGTTTTATTTGTCTTTCCATATTAAGTCCACTGTTTAAACTTTCCCCAATGCGTATTTGTCAAGCACAAACTTGTGTCATTTTTTTTCTCAAGCGCTCACCAGTCACTGTCACTGTTAGCAATTCCAACTCGCATACTCGTACATTTTCAATATAATGATGTCAGTTCGGTCTGCATCATATTCATGATGCCAGAACGCAGGATAACTAGGAGGATCAGCATCATCCGCACCTCGTTTGATCCAGCTGAGCACTCGGATTCAGTGGTGTGGACGCCTCCTTGCTGTTGGATACACGTTCATGCTTTCAATCTTTCTTTTTTAGGATGTTCTGGGCGTCCTGCCTCCACCATCCATCTTAGTATTATAAAGGCTTCATGACAGTTAAGACGTCAGACAGTTTAGTTGTTGAGTCGCTTCTCTTTGTTGATTGAGATATTTGGCCTATAGGACCTTTCGTGTCATAATATTATGGAGACATGTTTTTATTCGAGGTACTTATGAGAATGTCTCCTAGTCTGATTGGTCTCCTCTCTACCTTCTCTCTTTTAATGCGACTCTACCGACGCTTCGCCATTATATTGAGTTAGGTCTTCCGCTAAGTTAAGCAAGTCAGGTCAAGGATCCGTTCAAGGCCAGTAATGGTCATTGAATGTCGGGCATGTCCAGGGTGTAGGCTCGGAGCGTGACAATATTATTCTACATACATTTGTATCCTTTCTAAAGAACCAACAACTATTGTAATTGATAGCAGATACTTTGAATTAGTTGAAATAGGAAAATACATCGACTACCCATGGGGTAAAAAGACTTTCTAATTCTATATTTGCACACCAAGATTAAACACGATGGAAAGTATTTCAGGCTATATGGTTTCCCACTTGCTTTGCAAGTATAGTTTTATGAATGTTGTTTGAATGTTGATGAGGAAATTGTTGTCAAAATATCTTATCACATTCCCAGGATACACAACTGGAAGACAAAAAAGAATTTCCCTCTCCTAAATTATTTTGCTAAGGGAATGTTTTAAGAGCACGACAAAATCTTGGTATGCACTTGTTTATATATATCAATATTTATATAAAAGCATTCTTTCTGGATCGTTGCTTTGAGGGGGCATGCTGTTTAACCTATCGAGGACTATTATGGATTTCTTTTCCGAGAAGCGCGAGGTACTCTTGACAAAAACCCACTGGCAACATCTTGCTATGAAAGCGAGAGATACATCAACATCACGCCTAAAAGTGCCATTTCCTCATTAAATACTATACCACCTCCAATTTGATTGAACTGCACAACGATCTATATACTCATATATTAATATCTATATATTCTATATATATATTATATATATATATATATATATATATATATATAT
Source organism: Solanum habrochaites (assembly GCA_027704765.1). Lineage (NCBI taxonomy): Eukaryota > Viridiplantae > Streptophyta > Magnoliopsida > Solanales > Solanaceae > Solanum > Solanum habrochaites. The sequence continues at coordinate 18,715,273 of JAKWJA010002499.1, read as the reverse complement.
ATAAAGTAGGGTGAACACTTGATATAGATAATCTATGAACTATATCTATAACGCTTACTTAAGTTTTGTGTTCAATGGTTTAAGTTTTGTAATTTGTCAGTTTATAATTTTGTGATTGTCTATCTATAAACTTTCACATTTGACTAAGATAACTTTTCATATAATGTTCATTTAGACATTATTATTAAATTCTGAGTAGGACAGTGCAAAAGCCATGTAAACAGACCTTTTCCCCTATATCTCTATATGCAAGCAAAAGTTTGAATATAAAATTTTCTGCGCAGACTGGTAATTCTTCATAGATCCATTCAATAAACAGATTCAACTCTTCAAAAAAGAGCGGATCTTTGGATCCTTCCATCAGACAGATTGTAGGATAAAATAAATTGAAAAAGTGATACTAAACATGCACTTCAAGAAAAGCTCTCAACTTATAATAAGAACAAAGGGTAACATAACAGATAAAACTAATACATTTAACGGCAACCTCATAAAAGTTAGTCTTGGTATTAGAGCAAAGCCTCTTCCAATCATCCAGAAATCTTACTTGGAGGCAAGAGATCAAGAGGATTCTTTGCCTTAGGCTTGGGTGTTGTTTCCTTCTCTACAAGACTTGGTTCTTCCTTATTGACCTCCTTCTTTGGCTCCTCATTAGCCTTGGTTTTTTTCAAGTTGTGTGGGCTTCTTGGATTGCACAGCTAGGATAGATTTCGTTTGTTTCACTTTACCCAATATCTTGCTAAAGTTTGGCTGATTAACCACAGTTCAGAAGTATCTCTCTACATGTGGGAATTCCTTGGTAAAGCTCTTGGTCATTATCATCCTAAAACCAATGCTCAAGTTGCAGACAATAATGATGTCAGCCAACGTGATTAAATGCTCAACCAAGTATGTGGTAGATGCAAGATGGGTGTTCAAAGCACCAAGTGCTCTCTTCAATGCAGATACCGCAGCTTCCTCAGACTTCTCGCAAAATAAGAAGATATTCAGTTGAGTTGTGTGTTTCTAATGGTTCAAAAAAAAAAATTAATAATGCATAGTAAGATACATACCACAGGGATGCACACACGAAAGGCAAGGCGTGGGTACAACCATCATCTAATGTTTGCATCAACTTTAGTGGTAGAAAAATCATTCTATTGTTCAATTTGCGCCTATCAAAGAGAAAATGGACATAAAGAGAGGAATAAGAATTTCACAAATGAGAATATAACTTTTAAATGAATGAAACCAAGAAACCAAATAAACTTGAAATACTTACATATTCAAACAATGAAGAGCCAAAAGAGGATTGTTGTGCATTAATTTAGTAACTACGAGAATTAGCAAAGTCAATGTCAAAACTATCTTTTGCTATATGATGAGAGCGCAAATGAAAGAAAATGAGACATGGCCTCACCGTAGAGTGTGATAACATTGCTTTCAAAAATAGATCCATCGGGTGTTTCAAGCACAGGAACCTGAAGGACGGAAACAAATCGTTGTGACTAGCAAAATCTTGTCAAGTACATGAAACAATGTATATTAAGAAGAATAACATACCTTTCCAATTGGGTTCATCTTAAGAAACTGTGTGTTGTTTGATACACCCATCTGGAAATCCTTTGGAACTTCAACCTTTACCCTGCGTACTCTGTTGCAATGAGTGCGTTTGAGGCATTTTTGTTGTTATTTGTTGAGTGCAAAATTTGCAACATGCATAATGAAGACAATTTAAATGCTAGTACATCAGTTAAGATATAAAATTGGGCATATCATCAAGCATTTTTTATCACCACACTTGAATCATAATGTCTCATTTTATGTCACTCAATGAATTTAGTGTTGCCTTTCTAAATCAAAGAGAGTTTGGAAGAAACCAATTGATTCTAGATGAGTTAGGACTCGAAATTGAACACTAAAATATGTTTGATTTCTAGATCCCGATTAGGATAATGCGCCCGAAAGTACTCCTAGTACTTTTGGGGCTGGCGCGACACGCCACTAATTTCTATTGGAACAGACACGTTTGAAAATCAACTTGCAACATCTCCATTATAATAACTTAAATTCAAAATATTGCAGAAATGTATTCCCTTTTCAGCTTCCAAGCAAAGAGTTCATCACACTAACAATGTGAAGCCAAAGATCAATCATGCCTTGGCTCTGCTCACTAATTGAGTGATTGATACATGTAGACAACTTTCAGAGAAGAGAAACTCAAATAGCAATAGATCGCAAATTCAGCAAAAATAATTAATCGACCTACTGATAAAAACTATCAGATATACCCATTTGAACCTGTCAAAATAAAGTAGTATTACATACAGAAAAAATGATATATACTGACAGATTCAGAAATCAACAATAAAGATGAAATCTTTTGTTATAAATTCCTCATATATTGAAATCTCAGATTTATTTTTTACATTAAAAACAAAAAAGAAAGGCTAAGCAACTTACCAGAGCCATGGCCACAGTTGAAACCTGTTCACCCTTCACCAAAGGAAAGGAAAGAGGTTCACCAAGTGTACGAGATCTAAGGGCCCGTTTGGATGGGTTTAATAAAAGTAATTTTAAAAAAATATTTTTGAAAGTGTGTGAAACTTATATTAAAATAAGCAGGGAGGTTATGGGTTTGGGATAAAAGTGCTGATGAAGTTGTTATGTCCACCGTGGAAAAATGAAAAAGAAAACAATATGGAAGGAACAGAGATGTTGAGGGTTAGTATTGGAATTTAGAGATGTATAAAAAATAGAAGGGCAAAAGATAAAAACTATGGTCAAACTTAAAACAGCTTTATGAAGCTAAAAACAAAAAAGCAAATCTATCCCAAGCTTTGTAACTTTTTGGGGGGGGGGGCTTTAAAATAAAATAAAAATTTAACTTAAAATAAAGTTATTTTGAGTATGGGCAACACAAATACTAAGTCAAAAACAAATTTTTTTTTAAGCAGTTTGACAGCTTTAAGTGTGAAGTCAAACAGGACTCTTAAGCATAAAGGGTCGTCAAGTTCTTAAAATTAAAAACAAAGGAACAGGTGGGCCTACTTGTTATTTTTCTTTTTACTTTTTTATTTTTAATATTAATAAAAGGACTAAACTAATTACATTTTTCGTAATTATCTGGACAACTATTGAAGTCGTTCAGACAACTGTTGTCTAGGAAAACATTTTTCTTCATAACAAACACACCCTAAATGAATCTATTTGATTTCAATGGATAACTATGTCCTTCAATTTTGAGTGTGCAGAAGTAGACACTTAAACTTATATAAAATTGAACAATTAGACATAAGTCCTACATGACATTAATATACGTAGGACGCCATGCAGGACACAAAATTTCGATGTAAGGTGTCATGCAAGACGAGTGTGTCTATTTATTCAATTATATACAAATTTAAGTTTCTACTTGTGCATACCCAAAATTAAAAGTCATAGTTATCAACTGACACTAAGTTAAGGATTATGTTCATGTATTATGTCTACTATATTTTTTTTAAAAGGGGTCACATGGAGTCATGGACCAATATAATAAAAAAAGAGGAAAATTGTATAAAATAACAAACTATTAATTCAAATTAATTGTTGTAATCACATTTTCATTTAATTCTAATATGTAGCAAACACTTTGTCATCGCCTCTCTCACTTTGTACAATACAAATATATAAATTGCATTTATGTTTGTATAAAATGAGAGAAAACTATATATACAAATACAAATACATATATTTTAATCATATATTATACAAAAAAAGATCTTCCGCTACCATTTCTCTTTTGTCTTTCTCTCTTTCTCGCTTTATAAAACCACAAATTATACATGTATAAAGCGAGAGAGATTTGATATACAAATATTTTTTTTCGATTCAACTGTATACAAATTCAAAGTTTATGTGGATTTACAAACATAAAGAACATCTACATATATAGTCGCAATTTTCATAGACACAGATGTGCAATTTTATACAAATATTGTAATTTATACAAATTAGATCATGTGATTTTATACAGATCAAAATTGTCTGCGATTTTTATATATATTTGATGTTGCATAACAAACATAAAATTCTCTATAAAATACAATTATGTAAAATATATCTATAATATATAAATATGACTTTTATGTTTACTAAAACTAAAATTTACTCTTTTTAAATCCTAGTGGAATTGTATACAGGATTTGTATATGAGGTAAATCCTAATGGAATTAGAAGTATTAAATATTACGAATTCTTATCTTAGATAAAATAATGAAATCAAAAGAAACTACAGATCAATTAATTGTGAAGAATTTTACCCAAAATGGCACGTGAGAGAAAAAATAAATACTATAAAACCTTTACCTAAAATATGCAAGGATTTTTACATTTAATAATGTATTTAATTGGTAATTATATGTGTCTAATAATACAAAACTACTTAATTTTCATAAATTTTAGGAATTTGGTAAAAGAAAAATACTTAATTTTTAAAAGAATTTAGGCTATTTTTGGACGTTTTAGCATTTTTCTTTTTTTAATACTTTTTGACTATTTCTTTTTTGACATTTTCACTGAGTCAACTTTAGAAATAGGGAAGATACAAATATTAATAGCTACAACTTTGTTATTTGTGCTCTATAGTCAAATTATATCTGTTATTGAGCATTTGATTTGTATAAATTATGACGATTTGTATAAATAGAATATTTTTGTCTATGAAAAATGTGTTTGTATATGTATATGCTCTTTGTGTTAGGCTATAGTGGCGAGCGAGATAGAGAAGAGTGGCGAGCGAGAGTGTGGAGAGAAATGAATTGTATATGTATATGTATGAAAAATATGTTTGTATATGTATATGTTCTTTGTGTTAAGCTATAGTGACGAAAGAGAGATTAGAAGAGAGAAGAGGGAGGCGAGACAGAGAGAGGAGAGAGGTAAATTTTATATGTATATTATGATAAGAAAATTGTATATATGTAACTATTATGTGTATCTATCAAAGATTGTGTTTGTATATCTGCATAAAATTTGAATTAGTATACAATTGAATCAAGCAAAAAATTTGTATTTGTATATCAAATCTCTCTCTCTCTCTCTTTTATATAAACACAAATCATATATTGTATTTGTATATTTTATAAAGCGAGAGAGAAAAAGACAAAAGAGAACTGTACAAGGTATTTGCATAATTATAAGTGTATAGGATAGAGATATATGTATTCATATTTGTGTATACATTCTCTCTCGCTTTAACAAACACAAAGACAATTCATATATTTTTGTTGGTATAAAGTGAGAGAGATAAGGAAGAGGAGTGAGAATGGCGAACGAGTGTCAAGAATTAGAGGCGAATGACAAGAAATTTATTGCGAATTGGAACTAAATGAAACTGTACCTATAACATTTATTGTGAATTAATATTTTGCTATGATGCACAATTTTTTCTTTTTTTAAACCTAGTCTATTTTAATTGAAAAAAGATTCTCTGTGTAAAAAATTTATTATAATAATAAAGTTTTCTGTATATAATTTTTATTATGTTTGCGGTCAAGTGTACATATTTTAATTTGTACGTGTGTATCCCGTGAGTTAATAATAAATATATACAAAAATAAATTGTTCTTGATATTATATTATTAAGGCGAAATGGTCTTGTGGACCCTTATACTTGTATCGATTTGTATTATAGGCCCTTCACTTACCTTTTTGTCTTCTCAACCCTTTAATTCAATAAAAACTCAATTTATCAAACCTCTCTGACCATTGACCAAACTTATGTGACTTTAAGATGGTTGAGTTGGCGAAAGTATGTGACTTCACAAGTCTTAAAGCGAGTGAATACTATATTTCAATTTTAAAAATATTAGTAAAATAAGGGAAAAAGTGTAAAGGAAGTGAAAAACAGGAATCAAAAAGCGTACGATGCACTGCTTCAACTCCATCTTCATATGGCAAGTCATCTCCAGGCATGACCCACTTCTTTTCTTTAAGACTCTCGTCATCATCTTTAAGAGATCTTGGCATTGAAACTTTCTTGAGTCCATTGATTTACTGGTGAAGGGTAAGGTCGATGGTGACGGTGCTCGTCGAAAACAACGGGTTTGGTGTAGAATGAGAGAGACGATGCTAGTAAGTGGAGGGGAGAATGAGGCGGGTGAGGATTAGAGGATCTACTTACGACAACGAAGTGATTTTCGACCAGAGGTGGGGGCGGCAGAGATTAACCTATAAGAAAGGAGAAGAAAAAATGCAGCAAGAAAAATAATTTTGGGGAAAGTCAGTCATAACGACAGAAAATCCAACAATTATCAACAAAAAATGAAGAAAATAATCCAAATTTGTAGATTCAATCATCAAATGAAATGCCTTTTGACTGTTCAAGGTTGGGATTGGGAGAGAAGATGTAGGAATTTCAAAATTTTATTAAATAATTTTGGTTAATAATTTTTTTTAAAAATAGTTAATAAAGATAATAATGACATGTCACTGATATAGATGAATTGAGTTTAAGGGTTCAGATGACAAAGAGTTAAGTAGAAAGATCCATAATATAAATTGATACAAGTATAAGGATCCACAAAACCATTTCGCCTATTATTAAATACAACACTTCAAAATAAAAATTAATGTAAAACTTAAAAAGGAACACAACTTGCAACGCCACTAACAAATAAGGAGTAAAATCATATATACATTGAATGAAGTTTTGCGTTGATATCAAATGTCAAAATTATGTTGATATTGAGGTATGAGAGTAAGTACTACATCAATAAATTTTTTCAAATTTTTTTTCAAGATTAACAAAATGCCATATAAATAATAATTACAAGTTGTCATAATCTAAGGCACAAACTCATCAAGCGTGTGTTTGTAGGTGGGTTATTCAATGTTGATCTCAAATATTTTCCTTCCCTAAGAAGATTAATTCAAAAATTGGAGGCTAGGCTATGTATAGGAGAATCTTATTGTTGGATTTTAAAAAGGTGTAAATGAAAATGAAGAAGTTGCGATTTTATGAGAGTTGTGGAAACTTTTATGAAATGTGGCGGACTTTATGAAAGAGTGTGACTTTTATGAAATGTTGAGCGACTTTATGAAAAGTTGTGGGATTTTATGACAAAAAGTTTTGAATTTTATGGAAAAGTGGTGACTTTATGAAAAGGTGACGACCTTCTGAAAAGATTATGGGACTTTTCCAAGGTTTGTGACCTTTCCGGTACCGGCACATAAGAAGAAACCTTTTGCCCACTAGTCCTTTATTTCTATAAATTGAGGGATGTCCTCTCATTTTCAAAAAGCATTTATGGACTTTCTTTTTCAACTACTAACTCTAGTATTTAGTTACTTTACTGAGTTTGAGTGGTCGCTGACACGGAGTTTTGGTATCCCTATACTTGGTGATTGAGATCATTTAACCTGGGAGGTCATATTCCAAATCAAACCTCGGTAAAATACTAGAGGGGAATAATTGCCTTAAGGGGACCACTGGAATAAGTGGACTTGATCTTTTTCCTATTAATTTTTTTACATATTCTGGTACGTGGTTTACAAAACTTTAGAGTTGTGGAATTTAATTTTTTTTTTTTTCTAGTTCTTCTCTTCTTTGTTCTCTTGGTTCATTAACTGGTAAATTCGTGTGTCTGCAAAAGTTTGTTTGGGAATCAGTAACATTCTTTAGACACCATATTAACAAACAACTCTTTAGACAAAAAATATTCGTATATCTTTGTTAAAAATCTGTTTTTCTGATTCTAGTTCGCGATACTAGTTTTAATTTGTAGTTTGTGAAAATGTTCTTAAACATTTGTTTTCTACAAAGATGTTCAAAGTTTTGTTCTAAGTATGTTGGAATACAAGATGAACAAACAATTTCTTAAGGAAATTATTTTATACTGTTAGTATTTTGTTATTCTACTGATTGAGGAGAATCAGGATATGGAAGTAGAAGATAAAGGCATTTACTTCTTCATAATTCGTGCTTTGTTAGCACGTCGAAATGAAAATGTAAACAGAAAATTTTAACAGTATTCCGTTTTAAAGATTACAAGGTAACTTCTTTATTAAATATCTTGGAGGAAAATTAGTTTCTAAGATTATATCTTTGATTTTTTTTTAAATTATGTGTTATCTTTGGAAAAAGATCTGCAAACCATTGTTGTGGAATGATTTTACTTTGCAAATGTTGTTGCATTTAAAAATTCTTTAGTTTGCCAAAAATGGAGAGAGCATATTTTGTTAGAATCTAAAAAGTATGTCAAAATGTTATAGTTGAAGGACTAAATTTGATAAGAAAACCATTTCTATGTGATAAAGAATCTGTGTTATTTGTTTGGCGAAAAAAAAAGACCTTTTGTAGTTTTTGTACTCATGGGAGAAATGTTGAGATGTGTCTGATTTTTGTAGACTAAAAACTTTTGTGGTTTTTATGCTCTGGAATAAATGGGGGATCTAGGCAATTGGTTTGGAAAAAAAAATATGAAAACTTCACATAAGAACTGTCATATTGTACTTTTGATTTTCTAAAACTCAATTAATATAGAAATAAATGTACAATTTTTTTTTTTGTCCTAGTGGTTAGTATGTAAACTAAGTGGTATGTCTATTTATGATTAGAGCAAAATACCAATGACTTAGAATTTGTGATGTGTGTGTTCTCTAGGGAATGAACTTGACATTGTGTAAAACATTGTCAAAGAGAATGCAGAACTATAATTCTTTCGTTTAGAATAATGCTTCCAACATTACATATGTGGAAAAGATTTGTTTTGAGATTCACATTTGAAATGTGGGGGTTATTGCCTTATGATAGACTTGGTGTCTAATTAAACTAAAGCAAAAAAATATGAAAAATCAATGATACTTTTGTATTATGTTATACCCCACAAAATTCTTAAAGTGATTTGGTATTTGGTTGTTGCGTTTTCTCTATTTTAGTATATAGTTTGGGACTAGTATCAAAACATCCAAATTATATATATAACTTGTCAAAAGGAATGTTGTTCTTTTATGAAAAAAAAAATCACTTAAAATGTTATGATTTTTCATTAAAAAAAAATTATGTCTATTTAATAAAAGTATTTGCATAGACATGAATATGGTGAATAGTTCAGGTTTATTGGTTGTGTAAAAAAAAAAATAACAGTTGGACTATATTGTTCGTTATTGAACCGATGAAAACGTGTTCATAGGTCGTATTCGCGTTTCTATAACAATCACGTTGAAAGGATAGGAACGTGTTACTCTGAAAAGGATATTGACAATCTAACAAATGTTTGTATAACACAAAAAGTGTAAGAATAGGAACAAAATCTTAGTGAGGAGGAAAAAGCTACCTCGCGAAGAGCTTTTCAAACTCAATGTTTTTATGTGGTTTTACTTGCTTGAGTCAATGTTTTGCATGAACACTTGGGCATGGTCAATTACAAAACCTTGTAAGAAAAAACTGATCAAAATAAATAAAAATGTCACGTTTTTTTATGGAATCTAAGTATGTGAGACTTTTATAAAATCTGTTGAAAGGAAATTCTAATCCCTTAGAATTGATTTACAACTGACATGATGATATTGAAGTTAGTTAACACAAATCTCATGGTGGGAAAAAAAAGTATTTGTTATTTTATAGAGATCATTAGAAATGACTATGTCTATTGGGCTAAATGGTAAGGATGAAGCAATAGACATGTCTAGACAATGTAATATCGAAGTTAGTTGAAAAATCAGTGTGAAAAAATATAAAGAAGTGATAAGAAGGGAGAGTATAAAATCTCATGTGCAGGAAATATGTTTGGAAAGGGAAATATCAAACTATGTCAGTTATTTCACCTCCATTAATTGAAAAAACCGAAGTTGTGAAAAGAAAGGATGGATGCTTATTTTTAAGTTCGGTTTACACAAAACTTGTGTGGGGAACTATCCTTACTCCAAAGGAGATCAACAAAAAGTTTTGTCCTTTTAGAAAGAAAGCGATTTGTTTGATTAGAATCACAATCTGTCCATATGAGAAATGGAAAGAAAGGATATCACTGAAATATTCAAGTGTGGGGGGGTACATCTACTCCATGTCCAAGATCCTATTCCTAAAAAGAATTAAAATAGGACCCGGACTGTGAACGTTATTACTTAGACTGGGAGTAGTTAGAGACGGGTCTAAAGGCCTAGGAAAAAATGAAAAAGGATAATGTAATAATAAGAGATTCAGAGGGTAGTAAAATGTTTAAAGGACATTAAATTACCTTGAATAGATTTGTGTAACATTTTCTGTGTCTTCTGTAGACTCATCCTTGGAAAGATGGTGTCCAATAAACAATATTGAAAGTTAATTGAATCTTCTTCAAAGAAATAAACCTTGGGTTTCAACAAGGAATCTTTATAAGGAAAAAATAACAGTTGATAGAACTTTGAAAAATATAAAGCAAGACTTTGTGTGCAAAGGGTTTTAGAAAAAAATATAAGATTTTGATTCTTGTCGATATATATACTCTTTAGTAATTAGAATTACATCCATTTGGATGCAAAATATTCATTTTGGTATATGATCCAAATTCATTCAAATGAATGTGAAAGAACGTTCTTAAATGTAGGAATTGGAGGAAGAAAATTACATGGAACAACCGAGGGTTTGTTGGGTCCCTAGTAAATAAAAGAAAGTATGTGAACTTTTAAGTCACATATGGAAGCACCAAAAACAATGGACATAATTCATCAACCATTGTCGGCAACTGGATTGAAGACGGATTGAAAGTGATAAATGTGGTTCATATAAATCATTAAGTCATTTTTGTTTGTATATGGTGATATGTGTGATTCATTTAATAGAGTACTAATGACATTAAATGTACTAAACATAGTACAAAGCAAGTGGAATGAAAATTATTGGAGTTGCAATGCGATCTTAGATATAAGAGAAATGTAGAACTTCCATAATGTTTTAGCACTTCACGGTCTATTGAATTGAAAAGGTACTTAACTAGTTCAAATATTTGAATGTCAATAGTGTCAAGGGGTCAATAATGTGAGCTTTGCCATTTCAAGAGAGTGAAAAACAAAAGTGATTCACACTGGATTGGCTCGGATTTTTGGAAGCATGATGTATATCATATAGTCGTGTGCGAGCAGATAATAGTACTTGCTATTTTAAACGGCGTCCGTTCAACCAAGTGATCCCAAATTAAATTCATTAGATGCCAATAAATAGAGTTTTGGAAGTATTAAATAATACTTAAAAAAACTATGTCGTGCATTCGAACAATATCCAACAATAGTGAAAGATATAGTTATGCAAAATTGATGTCCATGCTCTCAGAGGCAAGAAGGGTGGACGCAAGTTTAAAAATTCACGCATTCGGGCCCCGAGCCCCCCGTGGCTGTTCCAGTACGGAGTGGATTAGGAGTGGTGTGATCATGTTCTCTTGTATCATATGGGTCGCGGCTGATATGACTGACTTCGTGTACGAATTATTGGGTATGTTTCGAAGATCACCCCAAAAGGAAGTCCAATGTTTGCTATTGCTATTCGCGCTGGTCAGACCTACCGAACGTGATGATCTGTGACGCTGGCGGTCGGCCCTTCATATACGGTCCCATAACTCGTCGGTGGTATTGAGACTCGCTGTGAGAAAGGACTCCCGAAATTTCTCAGCGACTAGAGTCATTCTGTGTTATTCTACATTTGTGCGCCGTGTCGTTTGGCTTGCTTATCTAGACTTGCTCTTCCCCGCTACCCTATCTCATGTGGTACTCACTTTTTTGGTCCGATGCACGCAGTTGTGCCCATACATTTTCACAGTCAAGAGGCAAGAGGTCGGGCAGGAGCTGAGTATAACGGAAGTCTCGTCATATACGACATAAGACATTGATACCGTTAGAAAATTACCTCTAGTGAAATTATCAGAATTGACTATGTAAGTCAAATGATAATATGATGTGGATTCCCTCTACCAAAAAAGGCCTAAAACTAGAGGAGGAAGTTAAAAGATCATTCTAAGTGGAAATGAATTTACGGGAATTAGGACAAGTCATCATGGCGGGGTAACTACTATCCTAGCAAGATGGAGATCCACGGAGCTTAGAGTCAAGGAGATAACAACAAGTTGTGAATGACGGGTTCGGATTGTCAACAAAATCAATCCATTCTCATGATGAAGAACAATGCTCAGGGACAAGGAAAACATTAGGCTTGTTTAATGAGTGTAATAAAGCTTAAGGGTTTTAATGATTTGCTAAGTCTGGCAGAGTTGACCAAATAGTGTATCTACGAGATAACACGGTTAGGAATCACTATGTGAGTGTGAAGTGTAAGTAGCTTCATAAAGAAAATGATTGTCAAAAAGCCCATCATATACACTCAGAAACCAGGAGGTGTTCATGGGCTGTTAACACACGAACAACCGTAAGAACAATAAATGGGAAGGGTTAATTGCCAGTGTGCCATAGGGTTTGTCTAGGGTATACACCAAAGTTCGAACGGATTCAAAGATAATTCGATTCCTACCGATTGATCGAGTTATATCAGACCTATGTTCACTACGGAAAGTCCAAGGGGAGACACTACTTATCCAGATGCAATTAATTCTTGCTTGTAAAGTCACATACTTGTCCGTTCTTTGTCTTCAAGTCATTCCCCATCATGCGGGGATTGTTGGATTTGTTAAAAGGTGTGAATGGAAAAATGAAGAGTTGCGGACTTTTAGGAAGGAAATTGTGGACCTTTTATGAAAGTGTGCGGACTTTATGAAGAGTTGTGACTTTTATGAAATGTTGCGACTTTTATGAATAATTGTGACTTTATGAAAGTTGTGACTTAGGAAAGTGGTGACTTTTAGAAATGGTGACGGACCTTTCTGAAAGATTGTGACTTTTCCAAAGGTTGTGACCTTTTCGGTTTAAAGCACAATAAGAAAACTTCGCACTATCTGGTATTTCTATAATTGAGGTTTACTTCATTTTTTATACAACAGGAATTTATGGATCTTCTTTTCAACTACTAAAATCTACGTATTTATTAGTGTTACTGTACTGCCGTTTGAGGTGGTTCGCTGGACACCGGAGTTTTTGGATCTATACTCTGGGGATTGAGATCATTTTACCCCTGGAGGTCATATGCAAATAAAAACAGTCGGGATTACTATGAGGGGAATAATTCCTTAAGGGACAATGTTGAATTCAGTGGACTTGATCTTTTTCCATTAATTTTTTTTCCAGATTCTGGTTACGTGTTTTACAAACTTTTATATTGTGAATTTAATTCAGTTCTTCTCTTCTTTGTTCTTCACTGGTTCATTCAACTTGGTAAATTCGTGTTCTGCAAAGTTTGTTGGAATCAGTAACATGCTTTCGACACAATTACAACAATTCTTCTTAGAAAAATTATTCGTATATTTTTTTTTAAAATCTGTTTTGATTCTAGTTTACGCTAAGAGTTTTATTGTTCTAGTTGTGAAAGTTCTTAAACTTGTTTTCACGGTTCGTTTTCTTTTCATCTATTCTCTTTTCTTACAAAGCTGTTCAAAGTTTTGTTCTAGTATGTTTGGACTCAAAGATGAACAAACTTATGACAATATGGAGACATCAAGGTAGGCTTTGATTTCATTGTTGCCCCAAAGCACATTAATAAAATGCACTTTCTTGACATATGTACATGGAATAACGCTGCAATCGAAAAGCTGATGTGGAATTTATGCCAAAAAAAGAAGAGATAAGGCATGGATACATGTCGAACATACAGCAAGTAAAACAAGTTTTTTGAGCAGGTCAAAGAAACTTAAAATTAAAGTTGCTCAATATCTCCAAGAAGTTGGTTATACTGAGGCATGTATAAAAAGCACTCCATTGGCAAAGTGTACAAAGTATAATGAAAAAAAGTAGAGTGGAGATAAGTGGATTGAACAATTGTGGGTGCTCCTAAATGAATATTCATCATGTACCTAACAGTAAAATGAAAGGTTTGCGACTAAAGATAGATTAGCTAAATGAGGTGTGATACAATCAATCTCCTATATGCCCGCTAGATGAATGAGAACCTCGATCGACCATTGTTCTTTCAATGTTCATACAACTGAAGTCCAGTGAGAAATTAAGTATATGAAGGGTAAATGTTGATTAACACTTGTTTATAAAATGGCAATGGCGAGTTTCTTATGGCTCAAGTGACATAGAAGGGTATTCACATAGAAGAAGCAAATATCAAGCACAATAATTATATATGCATATCGTTGAAGAGACGAATGGAATTATGAAGTAGATATCCCAAATTAGCTACTCCAAACATGCTTTGAATATGTATCCTTAAAGGGTAGCTAGTTAGATATGAACATTCTATTTTAGCAAGGATGAAAATTGTATGTCCATGCCTGTTGATTTCCTGATTTGTAACATTTACTTGGTAAATAAAATTTACTTACCAAAAGAATAATGTAAAAAGGGGATAAATATTATGTTAAATATTATATGTCGGTGAAGAAAAAAAATATATTATCTATATATATATATATATATATCTATATATATAGATAGATATAATCTATTAAAGAATGATAAAAAGAAGAAGAAGCTAGAAAGTACTCTGATGTAGGCATGAAAACGATTAAGGGCGTAACTATTTTGGATAATGTTAGACCCGTAAACTACTTGATCTATACATGAAGGCATGACAAGGACTTGGGGCCATTGATCATTGGCAACATGAGGTAAAAGGACAGTTTGCAACAAGGTTCAAGGTGCTTGGTATTGTTGGCAACGCAGCTTGAACATGCAAGTGCTTAGGGTGGCAGGTCATCGGAAAGGCAATGGGTTGGCACTTGAACAAGTCAAGACTTTGTTAACGATTCGATGATTGGCAAGACAAAAACATTCAGATGGATTGTTGAAATAAAACTAAGTGTTGGAGGATAACTGAAATATTTAAAGTGTTGGAAGTAGGCTGAAATATCTAAGTATTGGAATGTAGGTGGAAAATTCTAAGCGTTAGAATAGTGTTATTTCGGTTTGAATAAGGATGTTGTAATTGAGATTATATTCTAATCTGGTAGAAAGAAATATAGTTGTTGAAACATAGTTTAAATTCTGTGAGACACAGTGTCGAAAAGAGTCGTTGTAACTGCGTTTGAACTGTTCGCAGTCGTAACATAAATTTTAAAGGGTGGAAATTTCGTCTAAGGCAAGGGATTTTTGATTTCTGACCTTAGACAAAATTTGTGAAACCTTCCTTGTATTGATTCTGAGATTAATAAAGGTTGGAAAGAGTTTCGGTATGTTGGCTGTGTTGTTATAATTATTGTCGCTTGAATAAACAAAGCAACATAATTCTATATTTAATTAAATTCGTGTGAGAGTAAGGCTAAAATTTGTAGACTACCTAGGAATGGTGCTAGATAAAATAAAATCGACCCTCTTTCAAATAACTACAACACTTAACAAACATTATCACCTAATTAACCTACTCGAGTAAAGTTTCATTAATAACATCCCTTCGAATCATTTATTACTTTTTTTCGAAAGTGCTTACATTATTCATGAACTTTTTTATCCATATTTAGAAGTATTCTCGTTCAATTAGGATTCACGTAAATTTTTTCGACAAAACATTTCCTTATTGCCTTACTTTACCTATTATTTTAGGATATTATAATCAATAAGAAAAATAGTAATAAGAAGATATTATTTAAAATGAAGTTTTTAAATAAAGGGTAAGAAGTTTAATCAATGTTTTTATGCATATTCATGCTTTTAATATAGTACAGATAGATTGCAAAATTTTGCTATAAAAAATAATAAATAAAAAATAAGAATTAGTAATTATTTATTAAAAATACTCCTCCAAATGAAAAGTAACATGAATACATAACTTATTTTACCATATTCTCTAAAATTCTTTGCCATTTGAAAAAAATAAAAAATATGTACTCTCCCCTATTATCAGATACATCGCTTTACATGATTGTATCGGGATATCGAGTGATGTATCCGAAATTGAGATGCGATGCATCGGAATTTTAAGGAATGTAGCTAAATTGAGACGCCATGTATTGAGACATTTCGAAATGTATCTGAATTCCATTAAAATTTAGAGATTTTTATGAATTGAAAAACAGTAAAGGTAAGATATAATTGATTCCTAAACTATGAAATTTGTGTAAAATTTTCCATAAATTTTCCTTGTTATTTTGCTAGCCTAGTCCAACATTGAAACAATTGTGTTACTTTTTTTTTTTTAATTATTATTAATATTAGTGGTAGAAATTCCATGGACAAAGTTAGTGATTCAGTTAAGTATTTTCCTTAAGACGTTTTGTACATTTTCATTATCTTTATTCAGTACTTTCAAATAGAACACGCAATTTAGCTAAGGGTTTTTTTTGAATGTTCATCATTAAAATTTTGCATGTATGTGTTTCATTAACAACTAAATAATCAGTCTAGTCAAGGGTTCGCTTGAAATCAATAATGATTTTCGAGTGTCGACAATGGCTAGGTGTAAATTCGGAGCGTAACAATAATTACATAATCTAATTGTCGATTAACGATGACAAATGAACTATAATTTCTGTAAAGTTGTTTATGAAAGCTTCTCAAATGGTTTTTAAGTTTGCATTGATCTTGATTAATGGGGACTGCAGCTAGAATTATTGTGCGAAGGCGTGTAACTGTAAATCTATCTACTGTGGTCGTTGCATATCATGTTTAAACTTAATCATATGACCATGCCTATATTTTTATGCATTTTCTCATACTTAGTACATTCACTGTACTAACACATACTTATACCTATATTGTCTCATAACATGGGTCTAACACTCCTTCTCTCAGATGTACTTAGATCGGTGTATATACTGAGAGGGCGTCAGAAATGGGGGAAACTCCTGTGGCTGTCGATTCATTAGATTAATGAAATGTTTGTGACGTAAAAAATGAGAAACTGCAATCTAAAATAAAAAAACATCAATTTTAACGAGAAATCCTTTCGACCGAAGAGGTAACCCCCACGGGATCGCAGAATTGCTGGCTTTCACTATCCACATTAGGCAAATTAGAGGGTTACAAATATTATTCTAATGGCCTACACAACAAGTGCCAAAGAGAACAAACAATTATCTACCCAACAAAAAATAAATAGAAAGAAACCCACTCAAATCCAGCTTCTGTTCGGGACCTCACACAGGATCTTTTTCTAACCTCCGAACCACGCGATCTCCCGTTCAATCAACCACCAGATGTTTAAGAACACTAGTCCAATCATCCCGATTCAAATGTTTATTGATCGAAATAACATAATCTGAACATTGTGGTCTGAGAAAAACTGCATCAAAATATCATTTCTTTCTCCTCTCGTCTTTTCCCTCTTTTTGAAAGTTCTCCTCTCCAAAAGACCTCTCTTATGTTCTAAATTCTTTCAAGACCATATCAATGATTCAATTAATTCTTCCCTCTCAAGATCATCCCACACCTCTATTTTAATAGAGTTGTGCTTTTTCTTACAAAGTTCAAAACCAACTACAACTAGGCATGACAAATTCCAATCATTTTCCTAATAGAATTAGAACCAATTAAGAGAATAAATTCAATCATTTTTCCGAGGAGGATTGCTAATGGGCCTTTGGCTGGAGAGTTCAAGTGAAGGTCTTTTGGCAAGCTTCATGCCTGCCGCACTTCTACAAAACTCATGCTATCTTGATCACCACTTTCCCGTAAGATATCTGAAGGATTGCATCATCAGTGTACTCTCAACCTCAAATAATTTTCTCTTCTAGGGCCATTCTAAATCCAATGAATATTTTTTCTTACTAAATGGCTTGGACCTGGTAAGAAGTGAAAGGTAGATAGGGCTTGGTGAGATAAATAGAGCCCTTTGATTATACAAAATAAGACAAATCTTGATTGTGTCAAAATCAATATCTTTGATAAACTCCTTTCTCCAAAGCGATTCCTTGGCACCTTCAGTAATGACAATATTTTCGGCCTTCTGTAATAGATAGAGCTATGCACTTCTGAATTCTTGATTCCAAGAAATAGATTTTAAATTGCCAAGATTTCCGTCCCTCCCAATCAGAGTCCGTGTAGCCATACTAGTTTCTGACTTGCCACGTCAAAGCACAACTCCATATCGAACGGACCTATCAACATACCGAGTAATCCATCACTAAACTCCAATGTTCTTTCCAGGATTGGAAAAAATCGCTAACGTTACAACATCATTGCATATGTCTAAGTTGCAAATCCTATCATAAGACATCAAACCTACCAACCGCGGAAGAAATGGAATATTCGACATCTCATGCTCATTCTTCTCTTCAGTAGTCATGGCCTTTGAGTCGTACTCAACCTTAAGTTTTTTATCAATGTGTACTAACCACTTTTTCTCTGTTCCGTTGAACTTCTGGAGTACTTTCTCAATCTACGCTTTTTGGATGAGAAACTTCACCTCTTCTTTTGTCCTATCTCGATGGATTGTATGCCAAGTCTTCTTTGTTGGCCCCAAGCCTCCCTCCATCATAAACCGAATTTCTTAACTCTTTCTTAAGGACCTGTAATTCTATATTTATTTTGTCCACCCAATCAACCTATCATCCACATAAGTAGTAGAGTGGAAAAGAAACAAAAAGAGGTTGAAAGGGGGGTCATCATCAGAGAAATTCTGAAAGATACACATGATCTGAAGAAGTTTTCTTGTATCCCTGTTTTCAAATGACAGATTTCAAACTTTTAACGTACCAACTGCCTTGGAGCCTTGTTTCAAGCCATCAACCTCTTTCTCAATTCGAAACATGGTGTTCTTTCCCATTAACTACGCAACCTTCATGTTGTCCCATTAGATTCTTCCTCTTTTCTAAATCACCGATGAGAAAGGACAGTCCTTGAACATCCATAGTCCGCACCTCTAAATCTAGACTGTGGTCGCTTAAGGGGTAGGTGTTGGGACTCAACAAGAAATAAAAAAAGGTCGGGGGGTGGGGGGGAGGATAGAAGTGACATTTTCACCAAGCGGGAAAGAAAATTTTCATCAAAGTCAATCCCTTATTTGACCAAAACATGTTGGCGAACTAAACGCGGGTGAGGGGGGGGGTGGGGGCTTGTGTATCGGGAGGGGGTGTGCAAAGTGGTGGTGATAAAAATAATGAGGAATACTGTGGGGGGGTGGTGTATCGTTAGATCGAGTAAAATACAAATCGCATGGGGTAGTTGAGTATGTATAGGTCTTTCTTACCTTTTGGTACTCACTCGCTCATATGTGCCATTTTCTCTTGAAGTGAACTCCATTCTCGTCTTCCATGGATTCTCACTCACCGTAATGGGGGGGGGTGCTATGGGTTCAGTTAGCTAGCATGGGGCGCTTAACATCAGGGTAAAGCCTTCATCGAGGTCTCCATGTCAGTCAGAGGATATACGCATGAGATTGGGCAGAATAACGTTGTGGTGAGCTCTCTTTTGTGCTCTAGTAGATCTTCTACAAAAGGTTTCTGGATCATCCGAAGTGGTTATCTTCACCATGAGTTTGGTTGAGTATCAACCACAACATCATAAGTAGGAACATTTATATTTCTACACTCTGATCATATTTGGGATCATTACCGATTGTGGTGTTCCTCATGTGCAGGAAGATGTAATCAATAATAGGGATGGGTTTAAACATCCACTAAGCTCTCATCAGTATGAGAATCTCGTTTTCTCAGTCTTGTCAAATATCTTCCACTAGTGTTGGATTTTCAAAGAATACAACATCAGACTTCTAATGAGTTTCTTATCAATTGGATCATAAAAGCGATATCCAAACCATCTTGACCGATAACCAAAAGATGCATTGCTCTTAGTTTTTAACATCCAATTTCGACCTCTCATCTTTCTTCGCACTGCACACAAGCTTTACTTTTACTTCCAACAGCCTTTCAAGTGATCATAAGAAACAATCCTTATCAAACCAAACTCGTTGGAATATAACCATCGGGAGTCGTGTGTCCATGGCAGGTGAACGAGGTGGGTGTAACAAAGTTGTAACATAGTGAGGGGGCTCCTCGAGTGCTTGTAGAGGAAGAGAGGGGGTCTTCAGCCCCAAAAAAGAATTTGGAAGTTTAAATCCTCTGAAAGCAGAACACCATCTAACTCTCTCAATCTACAAGTTCTGTTCATCCTCTTCTGCCAAATCTGCCAAAACCATTTAATTGAGGAGTTTTTTTGGAGGAGTCTTCTAATGACGAATTCCTTGCGATTTGCAGTAGGTTATCGGGGGGGGGCAGCGGGAACCAATAACTCACGCACCTTATCATGCGCATCATGTTAATGAGAGGGGGGGGTCTTGTCTTTCCATTTGTCTCATTAGATAAGGCTTGAAACTGTTTTAAAACACATCAAGCACTTGTGATCTTTTGGGTTTTCAAAAAGGATATGACCCAACAAATCGTTGGGGCGAAATGGGATCGAGGCACGAATGAAAGTATCACAGTAAAAAAAACAATATGCACCCCAACCTTTTGACTTCACTTTGAAAAAACCAGGTGGAGGGCGGGGGCAAAAAATCTAGTGTAACGACTCCAATAGCTCAAAATTCTTGAAGGAGAGACTTTGTGAAAAAAACTCGGTTCTGTTTCCCCATGTGCTGTGCAATGGGGGGGGGGGGTACTAGCATCCTTTTTTTCAAAGCCTGTTGTCGATTGAGATTTCAATACCAGCAAGCAAATTCTTCTTAGCCAAGAGGACAGGTGATCCCCCTCTCCGCTATATGACCTAAAGCATCCGTTGCCACATTTAGAGAGTCAAACCAAGAATCGTCCTTGTGTCCACCTATAAATTGAATGTTGTACTTCCTCGATCTAAAAAAAAATCAGTGGCCTTTGGTGAGCCCATTGCCATTGCCCAAGTGCATTATGATAGCCTCAATCATCTAGTTATCCTACAGAGATCAAATTTTAAGGGAAATGTTCTGGAGCATGCCTTACATTCTAAAGGACCACAACGTTGCACCGTAATTGGTTTTCAAAACAAACAGTGTCAACCCCAAACACTTTAACCTCACCAACCACATTCCCATCTTTACAAACCAAGTTAAAGAAGTAAATAGATAAAAATAATCTTTTTCTCTTGTTTGACATGTGATGTGTCTCCATAACTACTATCTAACTTGTATCTTGAGAAACAAAATTGATGACGTCTTATCACAAGCGAAGAGAAGGCATCTTAGACAACATCAACAACATTATTTTCCATTGTTTTTCTCCTTCTTCCCTTCTTTAAGATCTTGGCTTCAATTGGTTTACAAAAACTTTTTAAATATGTCCTTTCTTTTCCACAAGGATAACATAAAATATTTTGGATTCTTGAATATTGACTTGCGTAACTTTTACCTCTACTCCTCAGGATCTCTTGTCTTATGTCTCCCTCGATCTTCCTGTAATAGAACATCTGAATGTGAATATGTGTCTTTAGATTTTTCTTCTACCTCTTCATTCAAACACACACCACGTCTTTTTTTTTTTTATTTTATTCTACCGTCTTCATTCAACACAACAGAGGCCACCAGACCAACTCTTTGCATATTCCCCATAGTCACCTTCCACCATGGCAGAATTTGTTACAGAAACATGAAGAGTTTCCCAAAAATCCGATAGAGTATTAAGAGCCAAAGTCCTTTTGTATTTTCAATCATCAAAATTAACACTATTCCTGATAGCTGATCAAGATAACCCTGAAAATCATTATAGGATCAGAATAATAGGACTGCCCTCCTTGTATTTAAAGGTCATCAATTGCTTTAACAAGAACCACTTGTTATTGCAAGTTTTTTGAAGCGTAAAACGTCTCCAACTTTTCCCACAATTTCTAGATGTATCTCCCTTCACAATTTGTTGCGAACATTATCTTCACCCCATTGTCTTATATATCCACATACTTGTTGGTGCTCAAATTCCAATTTTTTAACGTTTTCACAAGTTCTAGATTTATGAGCAGAAAAAACCGGAAGATACATCTTCTTTACGAACAATAGATCTTTCATCTTGCTTTTCCATATGTTGTAATTTCTTCCGTTTAGACATACCATCTTGCTCATATTCCCCTCCATATAGATAACCTTAGCTCTGATACCAGTTGTTGTGATGAAAAAATGAAAATGAAAATCTAACTATAAAGAACGCCAAGTTTAACGTGGAAAAACCTTTCAAACCAAAGGTAACCACCACGGGATCGACAAGATCCAAATTGATTCACTATACCAATAAGAGGGTTAAAAATATTCTTCTAATGGCTACACAACAAGTGTCAGAAGAAAACAAACAATAGCTACACCAACAAAAGATAAATAGAAAGAAACACCACCCAAATCTAGTTTCTGTTGGAGACCTAAAAAAGGATCTTTCTGACCTTCGAATCCAATCTCCACCGTTCAAATCAACCATCAATATGTCTGGAATACTCAGTCCAAATTTTAGCCCGATCCAACGGTTAGTTAATTGGAAAACACGATCTGAATGTTGCTGGTCGGAGAAAAAGACTACAGCAAAAGAACCCTTTTCTTTCTCTCTTTTCTCTTGTTAAAAACTCTCTAAAAATACCTCTCTTATATTCTAAATTCTTTCAAAGACAATATCAATGAACAATTAATTATTCTTTCCAGACCATCCTCTATTTATATAGTTGTGCTTTTCCTTCAAAGCTAAAACCAACTACAAATAAGATTACAATTCCAATTCTTTTCCTAATAGAATTGGAAACCAAATAAAGAGAATAATTTCAATCATTTTACAAGTAGGATTAGGCCATGAACCTTTGGTTGGAACATGGGCAATAGTCCAACATCCTCATGGTTTGAGGAAAAAGTCATATATGCTTTTATTTCTTTTATGGTCACTTTTGTTTCAGACATATGTATTGTGTATTAGTTATGTTCCACCACTCTTACGATGTTAAAAAAACTTGTGTTAGACTTAGTAGTATTTCACATCTCTTATGTATTATGTTGATATTTCTTATTTCATCTTGTGATTTGATACTCATATTGATAATATATCTTTAATTGTATTGTTATTACATCATGCTTATGTCAAGTGGCTTGTATAGGATCTTTTGGGGTCTTATTTACCATGTTAAGTCTAGGGGGTACTTTAGATCGTGACATTAATTGAGGCACAATGCACTGAACAACTGCAGTCCACTAGGCAATTAAGTATATGAAAAGTAACGGTACCACAACACACGCTATAAAATGAGAATGACAAGTTCACTATATCACTTATGGTTGGAGCGCAATAGCAGGGTATTCATACAAAAGAAGTAGTTATCAAACATAATAATTAGGCATATCATTCAAAAGACGCATAAAAAAGAAAGTAGATATCCTAAATTAGCTGGTAAATCTCAATTTTTTTTTATTTCTTTAATATATTTGAGTTACATATTGATATATCCGAATCAGTTTTTAATGTAACTAAGTTACATATTATGTATCCGATTTATTTTATAATGTGTTCAAGCTGGGTTTTAACGTATTCGAGTTACATATTATAATATACCCGATATACTTTTTAATGTATTTGAGTTACATATTAATGTATGTTGTGTTACTTTTTATGGATTAATGTAATTATAAACTAAAAAGTGATAGATTGTAATTTCATAGTACGTAGCTCAGATACATTAAAGTCTAGTTCGGATATATTATATGTAGTTCTGATATAATAAAGAAATAAGAGATCTTGAAGAGTTTTAGAAATAAAAGGGATATATTAAAAATAAGAAAAATTTAAGAAAGTATAATTTTGTATTTTTTTTAAAATTATTATATATTATTAAAATTTGATGGAGGACTCGATGTGACCCCTTGTATCATTCCATAATTATTTTCGGATTCCATATTTTAATTTTTTATTTTTATAAAAAGAAAACAAAATTAAAAAAATGCAACATGGTATTTCAAAATTGTCCAATCTCAAGTGGGAGTAAAGTAAAATTACAAACAAAAGGGCCAACTAGGCATATCTACTGAAGAGTCTCTTTGTGCTTAGATCTCACCGCCGTTTATACACTTGGTGAACCTCTCTCCTTTCCTTTGGTGAAGGGTGAACAGGTTTCAACAGTGGCCATGGCTCTGGTAAGTTGCTTAGCCCTTCTTTTTTGTTTTAAATAAAAGATAGATCTGAGATTTCAATATATGACGAATTTATAACGAAAGATTTCATCTTTATTGTTGATTTCTGAATCTGTCAGTATATTTCGTTTTTTCTGGCTGTGGGTTTGTAACTCTACTTCATTTTGACAAGTTCAAATGGGTATGTGAGATAGTTTTTATCAGTTGGTCAATTAATTATAATTTGCGATCTATTGGCTATTTGAGTTTCTCTTCTCTGAAAGTTGTCTACATGTATAAATCACTCAATTAGTGAGTAGAGCCAAGGCCTGATTGATCTTTGGCTTCACATTGTTAGTGTGATGAACCCTTTGTTTGGAAGCTGGAAAAGGAATAGATATCTGCAATTTTTTCAATTTAGGTTACTATATGGAGATTTTTGCAAGCTGATTATCAAACGTGTCTGTTCCAATAGACATCAGTGGTGGGTCGCCCCAAAAGTACTGGGAGTACTCTGGGCTCCCTCCGGGACCCAGAAATTCGACAAACTTTACTGTTCAATTTTGGTTCCTAACACATCTAGAATCAATTGGTTTCTTCCAAACTTCTTTTGATTCATAAAAGAAATACTAAATTCATTGAGTGATATATAATGGGACATTGTGATTCAAGCGTGGTGATAACAAATTTCTTGATGATGCCCAATTTTATATCTTGGATGATATAAAGCATTTAAATTGTCTTCATTATGTATGTTGCAGATTTTGCACTCAACAAATAACAACAAAAATGCCTCAAAGTCACTCATTGCGGCTGAGTACACAGGTGTAAAGGTTGAAGTTCCAAAGGATTTCCAGATGGGTGTGTCAAACAACACACCTGAGTTTCTTAAGATGAACCCGATTGGAAAAGTATGTTATTCTTCTTTATGTACATTCTTTAATGTACTTGACAAGATTTTGCTAATTTCAACTGTTTCTTTTTGTCCTATAGGTTCCTGTGCTTGAAACACCTGATGGACCTGTTTTTGAGAGCAATGCTATCGCACGCTATGGTGAGGCCATGTATCATTTTCTTTTGTTTGACCTCTGATCATATAACGAGAGATAGTGCTGACATTGACGTTTGGATTAATTTCTCGTAGTACTACATAAAGCCACAATCACTTTTTGATCTTCATTGATTTGAATAAGGTAAGGATTTCAATGTTGATGTGGTTCTTGGTTTCTTTCATTTCGCAGTTACATTTTTCAATTGTTAAATTCTTATTCCTATCATTTATGTCCCTTTTCTCTTTGATAGTCTCAAATTGAACAATGGAATGATTTTTCTGCCACTGAAGTTGATGCAAACATTGGACGATGGCTGTACCCACGCCTTGGCTTTCGTGTGTACATCCCTGCGGTATGTATCGTACTATGCATTATTAATTTTTTTTCTGAACCATTAGGAACACATAACTCAACTGAATTTCTTCTTGTTTTGCAAAAAGGCTGAGGAAGCTGCGGTAGCTGCATTGAAGAGAGCGCTTGGTGCTTTGAACACCCATCTTGCATCTAACACATACTTGGTTGGGCATTCAATCACATTGGCTGACATCATTATGGTCTGCAACTTGAGCATTGGTTTTAGGATGATAATGACCAAGAGCTTTTCCAAGGAATTCCCACATGTAGAGAGATACTTCTGGACTGTGGTTAATAAGCCAAACTTCTGCAAGATATTGGGTGAAGTGAAGCAAGCTGAATCTATCCCAGCTGTGCAATCCAAGAAGCCTGCACAACCTGAAAACCCCAAGGCCAAGGAGGAGCCAAAGAAGGAGGTTAAGAAGGAAGAACCAAGTCCTGTAGAGGAGGAAGCAGCACCCAAACCTAAGGCAAAGAATCCTCTTGATCTCTTGCCTCCAAGTAAGATGATTCTGGATGACTGGAAGAGGCTTTACTCTAACACCAAGATCAACTTCCGTGAGGTTGCCGTTAAAGGTATTAGTTTTTTCTGTTATGTTACCCTTCGTTCTTATTATAAGTTGAGAGCTTTCTTAGGATACTTTGAGCGTCGGATGTAATTATAAGATCTTTTCTTGAAGTGCATGTTTAGTATCTTTTTTTCAATTTTCTTTATCCTACAATCTGTTTGATGGAGAATCCAGTGATCCGCTCTTTCTTGCAGAGTTGAATCTGTCTATTGAATGGATCTATATAGAATACGAGTCTGTGCAGAAAATTTTATATTCCAACTATGTTTTGTTTTGCATATAAAGATATCGGAGAAAAGGTCTGTATATATGGCTTTTGAACTGCCTTTCTACTCAGAATTTTAATTCTAATGTTACCATTATAAAATATTTTTTTGGGGAAAGGTGTGTTTGTGTATGAACCCAGTTAAATAGGCTGGAATTTTATACTTAAGTAGAACACTTGAGCTGGTTCCTTATGAGAATCTTACCCTGTAGCATTTCTTGTTCTGCAGGTTTCTGGGACATGTATGACCCCGAAGGATATTCTCTCTGGTTTTGTGATTACAAGTACAATGATGAGAACACAGTTTCCTTTGTAACCTTGAATAAGGTTGGTGGTTTTCTGCAGAGGATGGATCTGGTACGCAAGTACGCTTTTGGTAAGATGTTGATTGTTGGTTCTGAGGCCCCATTCAAGGTGCAGGGCTTGTGGCTTTTCCGTGGAAAGGAAATTCCCATGTTTGTTATGGAGGAGGTCTATGACATGGAACTCTATGAATGGAAGGAAGTAGACATCAATGATGAAGCTCAGAAGGAGCGGGTTAGCCAAATGATTGAAGACCACGAGCCTTTTGAGGGAGAGGCTCTGTTGGACGCGAAGTGCTTCAAGTAAAACAACATTGTATTAGATTCAACAATGTTACCTTTTGACTGAGGCTGTAGTTTACTCTGGTTTTGTCTTCCCAAATTTACTTAGATTCTTGTTTTAAACACTATATTGTCTTAGAGAAACTATGGTTGAATTATGTTATCCTTTTCAAGTAAAGCAGTTTTGACAGTCAGGTGAATCACCCCTTTTAGCATATGCTAACTTCTATTTAGACTGATCAACTTTTGCTTGACTATTGTTGAACTAGTATTTTCTTTTCCATTTGTTAAGCAGTCTGTACATCCAAAGGCTTTGGTCTAGTGAAAAGTTTGCAATTGAACAACATGATGTCTGTGGGGTGTAGGTTTTGAGTGCAAGTCCCAAGTTCTGATTAGCCCAAATTATTTTAAACTCTGTTACCTTCAGATTTGCCTCCTACAGGACAATACTGATATGAAAAGTCTGATATCTTTGAGATTTTAGTTGGTTATGGCCGTACAGGAAAGGTTGAGCCTGTTGTAGTCAGTCGTTATTGTCACGGAAAAGGTCATATTTGTTTTTAGACTCTTGAATTAGTCATATATTTTTGGGATATAATCTCTTTTGCCATCTAACTGTGAACCTACGTTTTGCCATTAGATTATCATGTCTCATGTAATATGAATATATATTTTTGTTCCAAATAAAATTTGCTCTCTTTTTTATTTATTCGCCTTTGAGTTTAATGGGTTTGATTAGTGGGTAGAAATATTAGATGCGATAATTGTATTTAATAGCAAACTAATAACATAGAATAAATAGAGTAACTACTGTTTGATTTAATTGTGCCCATAACAAAGTTTGCCAGTCGCCTCTCTCCCAAAACTCTCGCTCGCCACTCTCTGTCTGCTCGCCTCTCTCGCTTTATACAACAGAAGTGTATAAATTGTGTTTCTGTTTTGTATAAAGTGAGAAAATTGTATATACAAATGCAAAAACATATATCTTCGTGCTATACGTTTAATTATACAATTTACAAACATTTTACTTCGATTCAATTGTATACAAATGCAAATTTTATACAAATACTGTAGCGAAAAAGACCAACGAATTATACAATTGTAGTGAAATACAATTTTCTCTCGCTTTATACAACAGAAGTGTATAAATTGTGTTTCTGTTTTTGTCTAAAGCGAGAGAAAAACATATAGCTTATTCCTATACACTTATAATTATACAATATACAAATATTTTACTTCGATTCAATTGTATGCAAAGCAAATTTTACACACATATTGCAGTGAAATAGGCCAGAAAATTATAGAATTGCGCATTATACAATTGCAGTGAAATAAGACAGCGAATTATACAATTGCAGCAAAATAGGCTAGCGAATTATACAATTTAGGCTAGCGAATCATACAAGTGTATATGTATAGTGAGGTCAGCGAATTATACCGTTGTATATGTATAGCGAATTATACAAATATATGTTTGCTATGGAGCGCAATTATGCAAACTTTGCTATAACATACAAATATGAATTTTTTATTTGCTATATGTGAAAGTTGCCCATATTAGATTGAGAGCGAAAATTGAGAAATTTTTCAAAATATCAATATTTTAACATTTAATATGACTCTTTAGCCACACTTTCAATATTTATTAAAAATGTCAATATTTTAGTTTGTTATGTATCTAATTTACATTGTTTTTATTTTTTTTAATTGAAAGAATACAATTATTTAATAAGAAATTTAGGGGAGAGAATAGTTTTAAAAAGGAGTATATCACTTAAAACACTCATCAGTTACAAATTCAATATTTTATAAAAGGAACATATCACTTAATATCTCTCATATTTACATAAAAAAGAAAATCTAAAAAAATCCAAAAAAATTAAACCTTCGTCTTTTTCGTCATTCTTGCATAAATTTTGGCGGCGGCAACAATGGAGAATCCAAAGGTTAAGCTAATGTGTAGCTATGGTGAAAAAATTCAACTTCGTCCTTAGGATCATCAACTATCCTATGTCGACGGCGATACCAAAATCCTCTTTGTTGAAGTGAGTTCGATTAAATTTACGTTTTTTTCTATTTGACAAGAAGATTTCAAAAACGGGTATAATTTCGTTGACAAACAACTTTGGAGAAGAAATTTTCAACCGGGACTTCGATATAAATAGTGAAATACAATCGATCAACTATTCATTAATTGTTGAATCATTAATTTGTATTTGAGTTTTGACATGAACATTTTTAATTTTCTTGAGTAATTATTTTTGAAAAAATGATTAGACAGAGTTTTACTAGTTCACTAATGAATACTGATTTGTATTTGAGTGTGAAGAAATAAAACATAGCAGAGGAAGACAGAAGAGAGAGTCAAAGAAACAAGGTTGCAAAAATTGTATTCCTACCAAAATTATATTCATATTAATTTTTTGTTTGTCAATTGTTTTTCTTTTACTCAACATTCGTATGTTTATTAAGAATATTTTATTTCTTTTTTAATTTGTAGTCATCTCAATAGATATGTCAAATAGATTTATATTTCTTAAGTATAAATATATCATACTTCTTTTCAAAGTTAATTTATATGTTTTTTAGAATATTGCATTCTTCCTCAACTGATTGTATTATTTTCACTTTATATGCTATTTTTTCCCCCTAGAATTGTGTGTATCATTTCTTAAATCATATTCATATGTACTGATTGAATTATATTGACATACAATCAATAATATTTTTATTATACAAATAATATAAATATATATTTGAATATACAGGTAACACCATTTAATCTTGTGTACAAATTTTTAGTTTTACTATGACGTAAATATCACTTTTAATTTGAATGATAAAGTGAACACGTAAAATACGAAAGTTGTTGGTATACAATTATGATGAAAACATAGTAAAAAAGAAATACATACTTGTTGTCATTGAAATTGATGTTAAAATAAAAAATGAGCACAATAAATACTAACTCCAATTGAAATACAAAAGTGACTTTGCTAGTATAACATAATGATAAATGCAAAAATACAAAGAAATACAAATTCGTCGGTATACAATGTGAGAATTAAATACAAATTAATCACATTAAATATTTACCTCAATATGATATACAATTTCAATTAGAATGATAAAATGAGAACATAAAATGCAAAAGATGCATACCTTAATCAAAAGGATTGTTATTAATATCTTTAGAAATATATTTTACAATTTTGAAAAAAAAATAACGAGAGGGAAAGTGACGTGGGAGTTGAAAAATGGAGAGTATTTGGAAGAGGTAAATATGAGAGAGAAATTTTTTTAAAAAAAAAAAAATGAGAGAGAGAGTTTTGAAAAATATGTAATTAAGGTGAGACAAAATAGGAAGTAAATTAGGATGCAAAATGCTTTCTAAAATAACGACATTTTGACATTTTTACTAATTTTTGTAAAGTATGGAAGTTTTTACTAATTATGTTAGATTTTTTTGACTAGTTTGCTCATTTTTCCTAGAAATAAATATTAAGCACCATACATCATGTAGGACTAAGGGGTTCATGGTTCGGTTTGAATCGATTATAAGTTAAATCAAAATCAAATCAATTTTTAAATTTCTTAAATAAAAACAAACCAAATCAAAGAAATAACCGTCGGTTTGGTTATCATTGTTTGGTTAGTTTTTTTCAATTCTTTTCGATTCGAAAGTAATAAGTTTGTTGAGGACATACACATCTCCATTGACAAACACTTAGTACATGAATAATTCAAAATAAGCTATTACACATGTTATGCAGTAAAGGAACTAAGGCAGTAGCAACTGTACACTAATAGAATAGTTAGTTATAAATCTGTTAGAAAAAGTTGTTCAGTTAGTTATAACACCTAAATGAGTTACATAATAGGATGTCATGCAAATACTTCATACTAGAGATAGATAAAAAACTTTCATCAACTGTAAATGTATGAATGAATCTATGAGTTCAACATATTTTTACACAGTTTCCTCTCAATTTCTCCATTACTGATTCTTCATTACTGAAACTAACATGGTATCAGAGCTTAAGGTAAAACTCTAAGTATCTCTCTGTTTTCAGTGCAACATAAGGCTTGAAGAAGAGTAGTTGCATTGTCCTAGAAACAACAAAAATTACAGTTCATTCATATCTCTACAATGGTGAAATTTTTTATCAATTCAAGTGCAGCTGCTTCCTCAGGGATTAGTGGAGGTTACTCAGTCATAGATGCTCAACATCCTCTGTATCTACAAGCCTATGACACACCTGGTAGTTCTTTAGTTTCAATTCAACATACAGGATCTAAAAACTACTCTCTATGGAGTAGATATATGAAAATTGGTATTCTAGGCAAAGGAAAGTTAGGATTCATTACTGGTCAATGTTCTAAGGATAAGTTCACTATTTCTATGCATGACTTGTGGGAGAAATGTAATGCTATCGTTCTATCATGGATCATGATCTCTGTTAGCAGGGAGTTATTAAGTGGTATAGTCTAAGCTAGTAGTGCTCAACAAGTTTGAACTGATTTGAAGGAAAGGTTTGATAAGGTGGATGGATCTAGAATATTCTATCTGCACAAAGAGATTGCTACAAATCAGTAATGATACATCTATTTCAGTATTTTCTAGGAACTCAAGGAGTTGTGGTTGAAATGATTTATGTATTAGGCCCTGGACTGGATGGGACCTTTAATTCTCTTTGTTTTACCCAGGTGTCCGATATTTCTGCCTTTTTCTTTATGAGCGTTTCTAAGACCTCTGCAGTAAATTTTGCATATGAACGATTGATGCAATTCCTCGTAGGACTGAATGAGTCTTACAATCAGTGTAGATTCAGATCATGATGCTGGATCCAGTCCCAGGGGTTAACAAGGCTTACTCCCTAGTTTTGGCTGAAGAGAGTCAGAGGATCCTTGGAAAATCTAATGTTGTTGGTAATGATAATTCCAGTTTGGTGAATGAAGCCATGGCATTCTTCAGTAACAATAAAATTTCTATGCCTAGATAAAATTCCAATTCTAACTCTGGATCTGATCCTCCTTCAGTCACTAATTCTAGATCTACTCAAAAGTTCCATACAAATAGTCATCTCTATTGTGACTACTGCAACTGGAAAGGTCATGTGAGATCTACTTGTTACAAGCTTCGTAGTTACCCTGATGATTGGAAGGGTAAGAGAAGATTCACTGGACTGACTCCTGAAGATAATCTTGCAAGAGCTGCTACTGGTAATAATCAACTTATGCAGTCTGCTCAGGGAACTACCAACAATTCACATGGAAGCACTCATTTCAGGCCAATTGAGGGTGGTTTCTCCTCTAATGCTCATTCTCATCTTTTATGTCTAATCACTATGGTCCATAGGTTTAGCAGCATATTTCTCTCCACAACAGTAGCAACAATTCTTAATCATGTTGAATCAGGAAAATGAGAAGACAAAGGAAAAGGCTAACTGTGATAATATGTCTGCATCAGGTATGAAGGATTCTTCTTCTAAAATTACTGAGGCTGATACATGGATTATTGACGCTGGAGCTTCTCAACATATGGTTCATAACATGAATATGATGAATCAACACTCCTCATTAACTAATACCTCGTGTAATAAGGTTGATTTTCCCAATGGTTCACTTGTTAATGTAACTCATATTGGCTCGTCTAAGGTCTTTGTAGGAACACAAATCTCTAATTGTTATGTCATCTTCTATCCTAACTATTGTGTCTTTCAGGACCTCTCAAGTGGGATTGTGAGGGGGACTGGAAGACTGGAGAATGATCTATATGTTATGAATGCTAATTGCTTGTTGGATAAGTCTCCTGGAGTGCACTTGAAGTCTCCTTTAGCTGTGGCTCACACTGCCTCTACTCAGTCTTCTAATGTAGACATGTCTCTTTGGCATAAGAGATTAGGTCATGTTTCTTATGTCCTTTGGATAAACAATCTAGATTGTCATTTCCTTTAAGTACTTCTACTACATCTTGTTTTGACATTCTACATGCTGATGTATGTGGTCCTTATAGAGTTCCTACTCATGATAATAAGAAATAATTTCTTACTTTGGTTGATAATTTTTATTGATACACTTGGTTAAGAACATCTTTGTCAAAAACCATAATTAAAACCAATGAGAACTGACATGGTTGGAGTTTTTTCAAACTCCAAGTTATTTTTTTACTTCACAAATTTGTCATTCTTCACAAAGTTCGTACTTATAGCCCCCCCCTCAAAAATGGGGTTGAAGAAAACATAGACACATTCTAGATATGGCTAGGTCACTTAGGTTTCAGGCTTGTCTCCCTCTTAGATTCTAGGGGATGTTCATACTAGTGTCTACCAATCAAAAACAAAAAAAAAAAAAAAACAAAAAAAGGCGCCCCACCCCCTCCCCCCCCCCCCATTTTTTTTTTTCATACCTTGTCCTTCAGGGACAGACTCATTATGATTTGTTGTATCAAGTTTCCCTTATTTTGGATCATTTAAGAGTATTTGGATGTCTTGTGTTTGCTACTGAAGTGAGAGGAGTTGACAAGTTTGCCTATGCAGTGTTACTTGGTTCTTCCACTTTACCAAAGGGGTACAAGTTGTATGACTTGACTACTAATACTTCGTTTGTTAGCAGGGATGTTGTGCTTAAGTAAGAGGTTTTTCCCTTCAAACACACGAGTTCTTCTTGTCCCTCTCTATTCCCTGTACTACAGTTTGTGGATGAGCCTACATGCTTGCCTCCAATTGAGACATGTGATGCTATTACTCTTGCTACTGTTGATTCACTTGAGTGTCCTTCGGTTGATACTCAGCCTGCTTAGATTGTTTCTCCTGTTGGTGAGAAGGTTCTGGTTGAGCCTCCTGATTCATCTGATGCTGTGTGTGCTATTGTTCCTACCAGTAGTTCTTTAAGAAAATCTACTAGGACCATCAAATCTCCTATTTGGATTCATGATTTTCACACTTCCTAGCTCGCTCCAGCTGCTTATATCCACTTTCCAATCATGTATTCTATGATAACCTTACTGCTTCCTATTGTGCTGCTTTAGCTTCTCATGCGGCTATTACTGAGCCTAGTACTTTTCTGGAGGTTTCTTTACAACCACAGTGGGTTGAAGCTATGTAGACAGAAATTACTGTTTTGAGGAAAATCACACTTGGAGTCTTACCGAGTCACCACCTGGTAAACAACCCATTGGCTGTAAATGAGTGTTTAAGGTCAAGTATTTAGCTTTAGGGGCTGTTGAGAGGTACAAAACCAATTTGGTTGCCAAGGGCTTCTATCAAATGGAGGGTCTGGACTACAATGAAACTTTCTCTCCTTTAGCTAAGATGGTTACTATCAGGTCTGTTTTGGCTGTTGTTGCTGCCAGACATTGGCTAGTTTTTCAGATGGATGTCCACAATGCCTTCTTACAAGGTGATCTTCTTGAAAATGTTTACATGGTTGTGCCTCCTAGTTTTTTCAGACAAGAAGGGGGGTCTAACATTGTCTGCAAATTACACAAGTCCCTTTATGGACTTAAACAGGCACCTAGACAATGGAACTTGAAGTTGTCTGAAGCATTAGTTCAGATATGATTCATTCAAAGTCACTATGACTACTCTTTATTCACTAAGAATGTTGGTTTAGAACTTGTGATTGTCCTTGTATATGTAGATGATCTACTTGTAACTGGAAGTTGTACTACTCTGATTGACAAGACTAGAAATGATCTGAAACTTAATTTCAAAGTGAAAGACTTGGGTGAGCTGAAGTTTTTTCTTGGTATTGAGTTTACCAGATCTAAGGAGGGGTATGTAATGAATCAACTCATATATGCACTTGAACTTATTTCTGAGATGGGATTAAGTGGTGCAAAGCCAGTATATACACCACCATATCCTAATGTAATATTAACAACTATTGAATATTACACACATACACAAGATTCAGAAGCTGTTATTACAGATAAAGCTTTGGAGAACATTGGAAGGTATCAAAGGCTAGTAGGGAGGTTTTGTATCTGACTATGACCAGGGTAGACATTTCTTTTGCAGTTCAGGTTCTAAGTCAATTTATGCATGCACCAAAAGAGTCTCACATGGAAGCAACACTAAGAGTAGTTAAATACATTAAGGCATCTCCTGGCTTAGGTCTGTTCATGACTGGACAAATCTCAGAATTGCTTACTACTTATTGTGACTCTGACTGGGGCACCTGTTTACAAATAAGGAGGTCAGTGACAGGTTATCTTGTGAAGTTTGGAGATGCAATCATTTCCTGGAAATCAAAAAAACAAGATACAATGGCTTGAAGCTCTGTTGAAGCTGAATTCAGAAGCATGACATCAGTTGTAGCAGAGATCATTTGGCTTATTGGTTTGTTTAAGGAATTAGGGATAAAAATCAAGCAACCAGTGGATCTATATTGCGACAACAATGCTGCAATTTAGATTGCATCTAATCCCATTTTCCATGAAAGAACCAAACACTTTGACATTGATTGTCATTTTGTTAGAGAAAAACTACTACAAAAAAATGATTAAGACTCATCATGTTTCAACAAAAGATCAACTGGCAGATCTTCTTACAAAAGGATTGTGGAAAGTTTCACATCAACACTTAGCGTCCAAGCTGGGAGTAAGAGATCTATTTCATCCACCAGCTTGAGGAGGGGTGTTATGCAGTAAAGGAAATAAGACAGTAGCAGTTGTACACTAATAGAATAGTTAGTTATAAATCTGTTAGAAAAGTTGTTACAAGTTAGTTATTATCAACCATAGTTGAGTTAACATAACTAGTATAGTTAGCACAATATAATACACTATATATAGAGTAGTCATCACTTGTAAATGTATGAATGACTCTATGAGTTCAATATATTTTTACACTTTTCCTCTCAATTTCTATATTACTGATTCTTCAATACTGAAACTAACAACACGAGCAAAGTGATTTATCCTATCTACCAAGTTTCATAAACTTAAAAAAATCATTGTCAATAGCATAAAGTTGGCTCAGTATTTTGGAGATCTCAATATCTTGTTAATAGTTTTTCAATAAAATTACACCTTAAAATATTGAGAAATTTCTTCTAAAAAAATAACCTATAGTTCATAATCAAAACTAATCAATTACCATCTTCTTTAGCTTAAATTTTCAAAATGTCAAAATTTTAGCATTTAAAAGGATCCCTTGGCAACATTTTTGATATTTAAAAAAAAAGGTAAATGTAACTTAATTTTATCATCAGTTACATTTTTTAAACAAAACTCAAACGTGCCTTTTTCACAATGTATCCCCCCCCCCCAAAGTTTTATAATCTGTTTTAAATCGTATTCATTTCAATATGTATACTATTTGTATTTATTATAGTTTTTATGTTAAATTTTGTATAATGAAACTTGTATTATTTTTTATTAGTTTGTATTCATTCCCATAGTTATGCCAAATGAATCTTTAGTTATTTGAGAAACGTATTTGTATTCATGTAACTTTTTCACTAGATATTTATTTTTTTCTTCAGAATCTTATATCTTTTCTTTAAGTTGTATTCATTCTAATATGTATTCTATTTGTATTTGTATGCATTTTAATTTTTATGTCGTATTTTTATAATAATATATAAAATACATAAAATGTAGATGACAAGTGAGGATAAAAATATAAATTTGAAAAAAGGATAAAGCTCAATATTTTTATTTTCGTTGCAATCATTTAATAAAATAAACAAATAGGACTATCCTTTAATGAATACAAATAGGAAATACCCGATTCGTAGACATGCAACTATGATTTTGAATGAATATGAATCTTAATAGCATATACGATTTGAAACACAATCGAGAAATGAAACACATTTTTAAAAAATTGTAGGTTATAAAAAAACAAAGGAGCCTAAAATACCCGCAAAGTATTGGAAATGGACAAATTACCCTCCATCCACTATTGGCTCCAAAAATACCCTCTTCTCACCCACCTATTGGCTCCAAAATACCTGTCATCCACATTGAGCTTCAAAATTGACCACTTATTAACGGTATTAAATTTAAACTATTTAATATTTTTAAATAGTGCGCTAAACTAATTGGTATAATTTTAAACTATTAGTATTAATTTATAAATCAATCACGATCCATCGATTACTAATTAAAACTTCACTAATAAACTCGTCACATTATGAATTGAGTAGTTTTAAAAAATTGAGGTGAAAATATCGATAGAGGTAAATATATACATTCAAGTTTCTAACATAAAACTTAGCGAATAAACTTAAAAGTCCTGACATGTTCATCTTAATATCCTTTGTTATCTCAATTATGTGATCGCTTATTTCATAGGTAAAATTTTTTTTTCAAATAATATATTAAAGGTTTTTAAAACAATATAAATATTATAAAATTAGATTTAAAAAAAGGTTGCATGAATTAATAGGATGGATTAAGTCTTTCCCTTTAAGCATAAATTTCGAATTCAGTCATGAGAGGAATCTTATTAAAAGTGTCGTCATAAATAAGCGGTCAACCTTAAATTGAATTGGGGTTTCGATTGGACTCGAATATTTTGGATTGTCATTTAAGATTCATAATTCTCACCGTGTTTAGTAGTGTTTATGCGATTTTGAATCATAATGGATTATTAAATGGGTGGCGTTTAGTTAGTAATGAGTGGATAGTGGGTCGATTCTATAAATTATATTAATAATTTAAATTATAACCAATAGTTGACGCAAGTATTTTAACAATATTCAAAGGTTTCAATTTTAAAACAATTAAATAAGTGGTCAATTTGAACCACGGTACGAGATGACAAGGGTATTTGGAGCCATAGTGAAGTAAATGAGAAGGGCATTTTGAAGCCAAGAGGTGGATGACGTGCAAGATGGGCATTTTGGAGCCAAAAATAGGTGGATTAGAGGGTAATTTTGTACCATTTTCAATTACTTCAAGGGTAATTTGAGGCCCGTTTCCGTATAAAAAAAAAACCAATAGGAAGTTGTTTTATCCTCCTAAATAAAATATATATCTAGTGACATAATTGTAAAGACCTGTTTAGTCGTTTTGAGCAGCCGATTTATTTCGGAAAAAATAGGTGAGGCGACGGACCCACGACGGACCGTCATGGGCGCGACGGACCGTCGGCGGGTCTACGTGTCAAAACACTTGAAAAAAATCTGAAATTGGGTTACTGAAAATCGACTCTAGACGTCGACGAAATGGCAGGCCGGACCGTCACAGGCGTTGACGGACCGTAACAGAATATATGTTTTTTTTTTTTTTTTTAAAATTTTTTTTTTTTGTGGAAACGAGTTATGGACAGACGGTTGAACGACATGCAGGACGGACCCGTCGCCCAGGCACGACGGCGTCGAAGGTGCAATCCCAGTCTGGGTCGGATTTTTTATCGTTTAAGGACGTTTTGGAGATTCCTGCCTTAATTATAAAGTTAGAGGGTTAATGTTAATAAGTATCATTACTGGGAGTTAAAAGATTTCCTCCAGGAACCTTAAGTTAATTAGTGGGTTATTATTGCCATTTTTATTCTTAAGTATATGTTACTTAGGGTTAAAAGAAGAGGGTTTGAATAAGAAAATAGAAAGAAAAGAGAGACAGAAAAAGAAGAATGAGAACGGTAGAGAGAGAGAGAGACAAAGCGGATAGCAAGGATTGAGAAGATAGCTGTTGATCCAATTCTTCGGTGGAGGTAGGTTATGGTTTTTACACTATAGTCGTAATACTTTAATAGAGAATGATATGTGTTGAGTAGTATATTAAGTCTTCTATATGCTTAATTGCGTGTATGCATTGATGTGATCTTATATATATACATGATTGTGATAAAATAAGATGATGAAAGTATTGAATCTTAAATCTCGAAGAAACCCTAATCCTTTGTTATGATGATGCCTTGGTATTAAAAGAAGGCTTAATGAAACGAAAGTAGTGAGAAAGGGATCGGGAGTGTCACGTTTCCGACACCAGGATCGAATATTGAGGACGGAGTCACGTCCGACACCAGGTAGGATATGAGGATAGGAGTGTACGTTCGACCACCAGGAATAGTATATGGATCGGGGTTGCCACGTTCCGGTACCAGGATAAATATGAGGACGGGTTGTCACGGTTCGACACCAGGTAGAATATGAGGGATCGGAGTCGTCCACGTTCGACACAAGGATAGATGTTTTGTTTTTTTTTTTTTTTTTGTTTTTTTTTTTTTTTTTTATGTGATGGACTTCCAGATTTTGGGGAATAATAGATGTTGAATTGTTAGAAGTATTGAATTGTCTTTTATTTATGAGTTTAAGTCTTCGCCCATTGCTTTATGTTGAATTAAATTGAAATGATAAGGTTTAGATTGGTTGGTTCGCTCACATAGGAGGGTACATGTGGGTGAACAGTGAGCTCGGTTTTGGCGTGACAAACTTGGTATCAGGCATTAGGTTCGTGGTCTAATCACACAAGACACGGTCTAGTAGAGTCTTAAGAACGGTAGGGGACGCCTTTACTTTTTTGGAGAGGCTATAAGGACTTTAGGAAAATTCCATTCTTCGTTCTTCTTTCGTGCAGTACTTGGGTCAATTGGTATCTAGGTGATACAAATTGGTATCTGGGACCATCTTCACTCTATTTCACAGATGGTTAGAACGAGAGAACGACTGCCGCCAAACACAACACCGGCAAGACAAGATGCATCTGAGCCAGCACTGGGGCTGTAAGCTCGAAGAGAACAGTGGACGAGGCCGCGGTAGAGGCGTGGGGAGGAGTCCTCTAGAGGGAGAGGACGAGCACCTAGGCCATCTATGGCTAGGGCGGTGACTCCTCCACCGAACTGAGGAGGTGTGGAGTAAAGAGAAGGGGAGGATGGGGAGAATGAACAGCTACAGAATGAGGGAAATGCCACCCCAACCTCCCCAGAGATGTCAATCAGGTTCTCGCTTATCTTAGTGGGTTGTCTGATCAAGGTCAGGCACCCCCAATTGTTTTCTGCACCAACCACCTCGGTTCAGAGATACACATGCAACACGATGGATCCTCGTATGGATGCTAATTGGATAGGCACGTTCCAAGTCTGATAGGGCTATAAACGAATGATCAGCATGAAATTCAGTACGTTCTTGAAATTTAAACCTCAGTCTTCAAGGGTGCCGGAATCTGGAGGAATGCCTACGATTTTTGGTTGAATGTCATGAGCTACTACACAAGACGGTCTAGTGGAAAAGGTTTGGTGTTGAGTTGTGACTTATCAGTTTCAAGGGAACGCCAAAATTGGTGGCTAAGGTCACATGTTGAGTGTTCAAACAAACAGAGCGCCACTATGACTTGGGCCTATTCTCTAGCTGTTATGGAGAAGTATCTCACCCGGACTTTGAGGGCATAGGAAAGGGATGAGTTTGAGACTAGAGAAGGTAGGGATGCGGTCATGCATATGAGGCCTAAGTTTCGTGCAATCCGATATGGCCCACAACTATGTTTCAGGCAACAGAGCGGATTCGCCGTTGTGAAGGGGTTGAGATCAGAGTTGCGATTCAGCCTTACAGGTAGCGGCTAACGGCAAAAAATCCTTCCACGAAGTGGTAGATTTCGCTGGTAGAGGTGGATAGGAGTGAAGCCAGAGGAATTCACCATGGCATCGACATCAAAGAGGTTTCGAAAGGAGGTGAGTAATGGTTCTTCCTCTAGAGACAGGGTTCATGGAGGTTACTCGTTCGACCCATTCAGTCTTCAATACAGACTGTAGTTGGGTCCCACCTCAGACGCGTAAACACTCCCTGAGGACCTATGCGTGCACTAGAGGTGTTAGGGTGTGTGGAGACTGGGTATATCTAAGCAGGTATTGTCCAAAACAGAGTTATAGACCACCAACAGCTAGAGGTAGAGTTGGTCATGGCAGAGGCCGTTATTCTGGAGGGTGGTGGCCGAGTAATGTTGTGTCACCAAAACGGCGGGGGATGGGCAAAACGGGACCACTACAGCACAACATGGTAAGGGACAACGGACAAACAACGAAAGGGACCATTGTTCTGCTTCCCTGCGGAGATCGGAGGCGGAGAATCTGGATGCTGCTCATCAAGGTACTGCTCTGGTTTGTGATTGCATTGGCTTCTGTATTGTTTGATCCTGGTCAATTTTCTTATATATCTTCCTATTTGTAAGGGTCTAAATTACATTGTGAATGACTTGATAGCCTATTCGTGTTCTACTCCCATGGGTGAGTCTTGGTAGTTGAAAGGGATATAGGTCTTGTTGGTGAACTTGTGGGGAGAACACTTAATGTCAGATTTGGTTATCTTAGAAATGCGTGATTTGATGTAATTCTGGGTATGACTTGGCTTTCTACGCCATTGCAGAATCTTGGATTGTCAATGCTAAAACGGTAGTTAGCAAGCCTGGAACGATCCGTAGTGTGGGAGGGTGACTACTACTTCCAATCGGTGGTATCATCTCCTTTCTTCGTGCTAAAGAAAAGGTTAGTAAGGTGTTCAGCTTTCTTGGCAATCTCAAGGAGACAATACCCAAGACCTTCGATTGAGTCGGTTTCGGTGGTCGCGAGTCTTGATGTGTCCCTGCGATCTTAGGGTGTGCACCAGCTAGGGATCTGACTTCTGTATTGATCTTGAACCGGTACTCGCCCCATTTCTATAACCCCTTTATAGAATGGCCCCGCGGAGTTAAGAGAATAAAAGCCCAAACTTAAGACGTGTTGAAGCAAAGGCTTCATAGACCAGCATCTCTTGGGGTGCTCCGGTTTGTTTGTGAGGGGGAGAAGAAGGATGGGAGTTTTCGATGTGCATAGAATACCGGCAGTTGAAACAAAGGTGACATAAAGAACAAAGTATCCTATTCCTCGCACTGATGGACTTGTTCGATCAGTTACACGGTGCTTATGTCTTCTCTAAAGATGACTTGAGATCCGGTTATCATCAATTGAAAATACGGGGCCAACGGATGGCCAAAGCACTGCCTTTAAACCAGGTATGGGGCCTTACGATTTGTAGTGATGTCTTTGGTCTTACGAATGCCCCTGCTGCGTTCATGAGTTGATGAAACGGGATTTATCAAAGCCAATTTTAGATCTCTTTGTGATCGTCTTTATGATGATATACTGAATACTCCAAGAGTAAGAAGGAACATGAGGAGCATTGAGAAATGGTATTGGAAATGTTGAGGAAAGCTTTAGAAGCTCAAGAATTGTTGACTACTGCACCAATTCTCATTGCATGGACGGAAGAACTTCAGTGTTTATGTGACACATCTTATTAGGGATTTGGGTGCAGTGCTAATGCAAGAGAGGACTGTGATTGCTTATGCTTCAAGACATTAAACAGTGCATGAAAGCACATCCAACTAGGATTTGGGATTGGACGCGGGTAGTGTTAGCACTAAAGCAATGGAGACCCTATTTATATGGGGTACGTGTGATGTCTATAGGATCATCGTAGTCTACAATATGTTCTTACTAGGAGCGATTTGAATTTGAGACAGAGGAGATGGATGGAACTTTACTGAAGGACTACGACATCACTATTTTGTATCATCCGGGGAAGGCAAAGGTTGTAGCGGATGCTTTAAGCAGAAAGGCGGGAGCATGGGAAAGTCTAGCTCACTTGAAGCTTTCTAGAGCCATATCTAGGGGAGGTTCAGATTTCTGGGCTAACGACATATGAGAATAGAAGTAAATGAGAAGGGGGATTGTTAGCTTGTGTGGACGGCAAGATCCTTCCTTCC
This sequence comes from Solanum habrochaites, assembly GCA_027704765.1. Classification (NCBI taxonomy): domain Eukaryota; kingdom Viridiplantae; phylum Streptophyta; class Magnoliopsida; order Solanales; family Solanaceae; genus Solanum; species Solanum habrochaites. Next base: position 18,672,745 of record JAKWJA010002499.1, on the reverse strand, counting down.
TTGACAAGATTAGGGAAAGCAGTTAATGATGAAACATTGATCCGGATCCGAGATAAAGTGTTGCAAGGAGAGGCTAAAGAGGGACAATCGAGAGGAAGGTGTTTGAGGATTAAGGGAAGGGGATGGTGTACCCCGCGCGATGATTGATCAACACTATTCTGACAGGAGTCATGTTCAAGTATTCCATCATCCGGGTGCAACCAAGAGTACCGTTTTTTTTTTGGGGGGGGGGTACCTAAAGCAACTTTTGGTGGAGAAGAATGAAGCGTGATATTGTGGATTTTATTTGCCACAAAGGTCAAAAGTGTGCAACAAGAACGTATACACCAAGGCCCGGAGGACACTTCAGAGAATGCCAATTCCGGAATGGAATGGGAGAGATTGCAATGGACTTTCGTAGTTGTCTTCAAGGACATTGGGCAGGTCGACTCCATTTGGGTGATTGTGGACAAATTAACTAGTCGTGCTAATTTCATTCGGTTTAAGGTGATTACAATGCAGAGAAGTTAGCCAAATTTACATCTCAGAAGTTGTTCGATCTTCAGGAGTTCCACTATCCATATATCAGATAGAGGTAAGCAGTTTACTTCTAAGTTTTGGAAAACATTGACCTGCGGAATTGGGTACTAGGTGGGATCTAGTATGCGTTCCATCTCAGACCGACGGTCCAGTTGACGAAACGTTCAAGTGTTGGAGGAATGATTCGGAATGTGTGATAGATTCGGTGGCCATGGGGAAGTTCTTACGTAGCAGAGTTTTCATACAATAAAGCTATTCAACAAGTGATTGACATGGCCCCATTTGAAGCCTTGTATCCGGTAGGAGATGAGATCTCCCATTGGTTGTTGATGCATTCGAGGTTAGCCGTGGGCTAATGAAATCTTCTGAGGGATTAGATAGAGAAAGTGAAAGTCCATTCAAGAAAAGCTGCTAGCGGCGCAAAGTAGGCAACAAAGAATATGCAGATCGAAAGTTAGAGGACTTGGAGTTTATGGAAGGTGAGCAAGTTTTATGACAAGTTTCGCCATGAAAGGGTGATGCGGTTGGGAAAAGAGAAAGATTAGTCCAGGTACATTGGTCCTTTGAAGTACTTTAAGCGAGTAGGGAGGTGGCCATTAGGAGTTAGCCTTGCCTCCCGGGCTGTCCGGAGTACATAGGTATTCCAGTGTGTCGGGGAAGGGTGAAAAGATACCACTGGGATGGAAACTAATAACGTTGGGATTCAGTTTTGCTTGATAAGAATCGGTCTATGAGGAGGAGCCTGGTGCATTTTAGATAGAGAAAATTCGGCAAGTTGAGGTCAGGGAGATTGCATCTATCAAAGTTCAATGGAAGAACGAACACCCCCCGTGAGAAGCACACTTGGAGACGGAGGCAGATATGCGAGAAAGATACCCACATGTTTACAGATTCAGGTATTCCTTCTTCGCCTTGTTTCTTCTTGTGCATCGTTTCGGGACGAACGATGGGTAAATGGTATCTATTGGTAACGACTGTTTAGCGTTTTGAGCAGCCAAATTTTATTTTTGGAAAAATAGGCTGTGGCGACGGACCCAAACGGAACGTCATAGGGCGCGCGGACCGTCTCGAGGTATGTTTCAAAACACTTGAAAATCTGAAATGGTACTGAAAATCGACTCTTGACCGCACGATGAAATGGCAGGACGGATCCGTCACAGGAAAGGGTGGGGGGGGGGGGGGGACGGCCGTCACAGAATTATGTGTGTGAAATCGAGTCCATGCAGGTTGCGAAGACCTGCAGGAAGGATCGTCGCAGGCACGGACGGGCGTCGCAGGTTGCAATCCAGTCTGGGTCGGATTATTATCCGTTTTAAGGGACGTTTTGACTATTCTGCCTTAATTATAAAGTTAGAGGGTTAATGTTAAGAGTCTTAAATTACTTGGGAGTTAAAAGACGGTAACTGAAGTTGAGAAGTGGGTTATATTGCATTTTTATTCGGAATTATATGTTAATTAGGGTAAAAGAAAGCGGGTTTGAATAAGACAACACTCGAAAGAACAAAAAGAGAGACAGAAAAAGAAGACAGAGAACGAGTAGGAGCAGAAGAGAAGACAAGAGGATAGCAAGGATTTTGAGAAGATAGCTTGTTGATCGCCAATCTTCGGGGCGGTAGGTATGGTTTACACTATTTTAGTAAACTCTTAAAGCGAATGATATGTGTTGAGTTAGTATATTAAGCTTCTATATGGACTTAAATTGGTGTATGCTGATGGATCTTATATATATACATGATTGTGATAAAAAATAAGCATGATGAACTATTGAATCTTAAATCTCGAAGAAACCCTAATCTGCTTTGTTAATGATGATGCCTTGTATTAAAAGACGGCTTAATGAACGAAAGTAGTGGATTAGGGGATCAGAGTGTCAGTCCGACACCAGGGATGAATATGAGGATCGGACGTTCACGTTCCGACACCAGAGAAGAAATATGAGGATCGGAGTGTCACGTTCCGACACCAGGATAGTATATGGATCGGGCTGCCACGTTCCGGTACCAGGATAGAATATGAGGATCCGGAGTGTCACGTTCCGACACCAGGATAGAATATGAGGATCGAGTGTCACGTTCCGACACAGGATGAATATGAGGATCGGAGGGTCACGTGCCGCACCAGGCATAGAATTGAGGATCAGAGTGTCACGTCCGACACCAGGATATATAATGGATCGGGAGCCACGTTCCGGTACCAGGAGGAATAGAGGATCGGAGGTCACGTTCCGACACCAGGATAGTATATGGCCTGGGTGCCACGTTCCGGTACCCCCCAGGCTAGAATGAGGAGCGGAGTGTCAAGTACCGACACGAGGAGTAAATAATATATGAATCCTTGAAAGATACTAATATATCAATTAAAGAACACTTGTTTCCCAAATGAGTACGATGAGAGGCGGGCGTCCCATTGATGCTGCTTGGTGTGGAAACAAGGATTATGGTAATGTAAATGCTGCATGCAAGGATATGAGTTGATTTATATGTACTTGATCTATACGGTTTTATATTTTGAGGTTGCGATATACCTACTCAAGTACTTGTGGTGTACTGACCCCCTATTTGATGTTTCCTTTTGTTTATTTGTGGAGTGCAAGCAAACGTGCCGTCATCTTCGACTAACAGTAGTTAGCCAGTATAGTCACACGGATCTCAGAGTGAGCTAATGCTTCTAGCTTGGAGGATCCTTCCTAATGTCTGGATGCCTGAAGTTCGGATAGACTAGCTTTTAATTGTTTTAGAACTCCCCCTCGTTGGTTCTTTCTTCTGGCTGTTCCCTCCTCTATGCTCTTCCTTCTCTCTTCACTCTTTCTGCTCCCGCGGCCTTCGTACACCCCTTCTCCGCCCCAATTCTCTTCACACCCCTCTCTTTTTCCATGACAGACATTTCTCCCCTCTCCTATTTAACTCTACTTCCTACCGCCCTATTCTCCCTCTTCGCTTTTCCCTTTCTCTAATGCCCCCCCTCCCTCTACTACCCCAACTTATACTCCTCCCTGGCGTCTCCCAATCTTCTTCCCCTACTCTTTCATGACCCCTTCTTCCGCTTATTTAACGTTCCATAAACCCCTACTTTCATTGACCTCCTTATCTCTTCCTTTTGCCCTTCCACCCCTACTCCCATCCCATTCTCTCCTTCATCGACTCAGCTTGCAGGATGCTCTCCCCCATCTTCCTCATCTTTTATCACCTCCGCAGCGCCGGCACTTTAATGCCCCCCCCCTTTTACCTCTTCCTCTTACCTCCATATACCTCATTGCTTCTCGATTTTCACGGTCTTTCCATCTTCCCGCCCATCATCTGCTGCCCACCTTTTTCCCTTCGCCTCCTTATATCTTACTCCCTCCTCCAATGCTCTCCTTCCCCACCCCTCCACCCCATTCCCCTACTCACACTCGCACGTCGCTCCCCTCCTCGTTCCCCCTTGCTTTTAATTGCATTTACTTCTTTTCTTTCATCACCCATCGTCCCCCACTTCCTTTTGTTCTATTCCCCCTTCCCTCGGCATTCCCCTACTGCTTCCATCTTTCTCACCTTGTGACACTCTTTACTCTTCTGCGGTTCCACTCTCCTCACGCTTTTTTCTTCCTCGTTACCATCACTTCTTAGAATACTCTTAGTTTAGTAAATTGATATAGATGTTCTTGTGGTTGATGACTTCCAGATTTGGGGGATAATAGATGTTGAATTTAGAAGTTATTGATGTCTTTTATTATGAGTTTACGTCTTCCGCATTGACTTTATTGATATTACATTGAAATGATAAGGTTTAGCTGGGTGGTTCGCTCACATAGGACGGGTAAATGTGGGTGCTAGTAGCGGTCGGTTTTGGGCGTGACACATACTTTTGGGATGAATTCAAACTTAGGAACAAATATAAGATTCATTAATTATGCAACATAAGATTTTGAATGAATACAAATATTAATAACATACATACATATTTGAATATTAATTGAGAAATAATACAAAATTCTAAAAAAAACTATAAATACAAAATAAATTAATAGAAAATTATTCTTTCTCAACTTGGTGTTCAATAAGTTTTTCAAAATCTTCAACATCCAATTTTATTATTTTCTTTATTATTAGTGTTTTTACATAATAGAGGAAAATAAAAAGATACCTGGTAACAATGTATTTACCTTTATCAGTGGGTGAAAAACATTTTGAAAGAATTGTGAGTTTTCTTGAACAAATTGGAGGAAAGTAGAAGAGTTGATTTTCTTTGACAAGAAAAAGAGAGAACTAGTGAAAAAAACAAGAGAGAGAGGAAGAATTTGGGGGGTGGGGGGACCTAGAAAGAGAGCAAAGTGGGTAATGAAAGTTTTGTTTTTTCATTTTCTTTTTCACATAGAGGATGGTAAACTTAGTTGAATATGGAGCCTGATTTGAGAAATAAAAGGAAAGAAAATCAATTATATTGTGATATATTTTATTTCCTAAAATATTGACATTTTTAATAATTATTTTAAAGTGTAGATGTTTTTAATAATTATATTAGAAAGTTTGACTGGTTTGCTAATTTTCCTTAAATTATTCAATGTTGCGTTAGAAAATTTTATAAAATACAAAAAGAGTGTGATTTTAAAGTAATAAATATTGAGAGATTTAAACTTAAGGTTTTAATAGCTGGTCTAAAATTTAAATGGTGGACTTCGAATAATAGTAAAATTAAAGACTTAAGTTGATTAAAATTCATCAAATACTTGTATTTTATTTATATATAACTTCTCAATTCGATTTGATTATTTTTTGCGGTTAATTTTTAGAAAAATTAAAACCAAACCAAATAATATCGATTTTAATTTTTTTTAAAAATCAAACCTAATCAAATCAAATCAAATCAAATATTAATTTTTTAATTAATTTGGTTGAGATAGACTTTTAATTTTCTCTATAACAATAACCATGAACAACCCTACGTAGGACAATGAGAGTGAAAACATGAGATGTGATAATCCACAAATAAACATGCGTCTAAAATTGAGATCAAAGAAATATGATTAGGGACAACTCAAGCACCCTAATGATATAATTCCAAAATCAAATGGGAATTAAACTCTCTAAAAAATCAATATTTTATTAAATCGATTCTTTAATTCTTTGAAAGATAAAATTGTTAATAAATTTTATAACTATTTTTTTAATTCCATTGATAGTATAATCAATTTATATAATCTTTTATCAGATATATTACTTTAAATGTCAAACTTCTTTTAATGATTCTTTCATTTTATATGAGAACTTTACCTTTTCGATAAATGAGATTCAATATTTTTTCTTTGAAAAACATGTAGCCTATTACTTCTAAAAATAAAACAAAAGGAGCCTTTTATATTTTGGGACCGAATGCACATGCCACTTTATTTGAGCCGGCATGAAATATGATGAAAGGTTAATATAACATTTTCGGGAGAAGACGTAGATTCATTTGATAGTAATATGACGGCAACGATAATAGTTTTATGGCGGTGTTCATTTAAGAAGAAACAGTTGAATGACATTGAATTTGATATGATATCTAATGTGGCAGTGACATAGCATTGATGTGTCGCAAGTGTGATAAACCTCCATTTTGAGAGTGGTGTTGCGTACACGTCTCAGGGATTAAAAATTCATTATTTAGTAGCAAGAGTTTATAGGTTATCTTATTAATTATTCGTTTAACTGACTTTTCAGACAAGTTCAGGATGAGTTTATGCCTTTTGCCAACATAATTTATGAGTACAAAGACAAATATGATCATGTTTATCTTATGATTAAACATAAAATGATAAGAATATCATCTTTGCCCGTCAAAAGTTAGCATACTTGATCTATGGACTATCATTTGATACATAAATAAAGAGGGATTGGGGCACCAAACTAATTATGAGAAGCATTAGCGTATATTGAGATGAGTAGTGACACAACATAAACGAACCACAAAGAATATATAGGTGAATATCATATAATGCATGCTTCGACAAATATTCAAATGTATAGACAAAAAAAAGAGAGATAAAAATTATATTATGTTTAGGAATTTTATTCAAGCGAGAAAGGAGGATAAAATCCAATTATGTTTTAATCCCTATGGTGGAAAGGTCAACCATTTGTTTGGGTTATGACCAAGTATAGATTTTTTAAAAAACATGAGTAATCCAAAATCAAGCTTTTGCACAAATCTTTCCTATTTTGAGTGATCTTTAATTTTTGTTCTTTTTGCTCGTTTAATGAAACATGTGGGCCAAAGTAACTAAGACCTGATTTTGCAATGTATATCTTTTCATAGAATATTCGGAAAATGAACATGTACTATCTCAATTTATATTCGAAATCTCAGAGACACACTTATACTATACTAAGGTGTTATAACCTCCTTGAACTTATTTTATAAGTAATTTTCTATCTCCTTTTCGGCCTACGTGACACTAGCTTAAAAAAAAGTCAACCAGCGTTGGACCCACAAAATAATGCCACGTAGGTCAAAAATAGTAGAAAATTATTAATAAAATAAGTTCAGGGGGTAATAGGATCTTAGTATAGTATAAGTGTGTCTATGAGATTTCGGACAAATGTTAAGAATGTACTTATGCATTATCTCTAGAATATTTTTCTTGGGACATAAGTTTAGTATTATCTAAATTTGTAATTAGAAAACTTTGTCTAGGGCATAAGTTAACTTGTGTCATGGAGAATAAGTTCAAGACATAACTTATGCCACTGAATTTATGGCTTTTGGCATAACTTATGTCATTTTACTTGTGTCATGAGATATAATTTTTGCCTTATAGCATGACTTGTGCCAATGAACTTATGACCTATTTATAATGTCACTGAAGTTATGTCTTGCAAATTTGTTTTTGCCATCAAGGAAATTTTCGTCATTTTTAGTTACTTAAAGCTCTGCAAAATAAAAATTAAACCAATAATTTTGAAGAGCACAAATTAGAAATCACCTCATAATAGGAATATTTGTGAAAATGACACTAACATATTGATAAAACTAACTCCACATAACATGTTAATTCATAGATCCAAACCATTTCCACTCCCTTCCCCTTGTTCTTCCTCCATTATCACTTCCCTCATCAAAAGAAATTTTAAAACTTATTAGCACTATTTTATAGGGACTGGTATGGATAGAGAAAGAACCTTATGTAGTCACTCAAAGTTTTTTTCAGTCCATTTTATAGTCAGGACACGTGGATACTTTTTCAACGACTATTTTCAACTAAAGAATTTGTGTTACTCCAATACTTTGGGAAATTGTTAGAATTTCGCATAACAGGAACAAAGTTATGTACCTGTTAACAACAGTGGAATGTTAATCGAAAAAAAGTTGCTTTAAATCCGACCTTGAATCACCAGGAAACGAAGGATGAATTTCACCAAACTAAATGTATTATTTTCTTTGGTTGTGTATTTCCTCTTTTCTTGTTCGGTATATTTGTACTTGTCTTATTGACCAATTTTAAAGAAAAACACGGGACAGTAGATTTAAAATAAAATGTCTAACTGTTCCCATTCTTTTCAGTTTTAAAACTGTTCCCTCTTTTATTTAAAATCAGATTATCTCTAATATGATTTTCTTTTCATAAAACAAAATAAGTTGTGTTGGGTCGAAAATGATTAGGGTCGGGTCGGTCACATGTGACCGACCCGTGAACCACAAAATTCAACTTCTCCCACTTCATACATAGTGAACAAGACCCAAGCTAATACACCATTAACAAGACAACCAATTCACACTAAAAATAGTTCGTGCGACCTGTGAGTATCAAGAGCTTTACCTATAAGGTTTCACGAACTACGCAAAGGAATCCAATCACACGTGGAAATAATTCTCCTTAAATATGAGGATACAATTACACACAATACCCTAGACTTCATTTACTACTTCAGTAGTTAATTATTTGATCACTCATCCTCTTAAAGAGGTGAACTCGAGTTCAAAATTCAACTTTATATACACAATTACAATAGACATCTATATGGTCAGTGTAAAAGACGGCTTGTGTATAAAAATTAGATGATTTTTAATTTGATCGTCTTTCCTTTATACTCAAATATATGTGTATCAAATCAAAAACTTTCCTATGCATGCATTGCATTACCGAATTATTCATGGCTGTAAGTAACATGCTAAAGTAGCAACATTGACTAAAACTTCAAGAAACAGTCAAAGGTCAAATGGTATTTCAATAAAAGTTAAAGTAACTTTCAGGGTCTCACACAATGAAGAAGTAGACCCATTAGTCGCTTAGCACACATGGTATGAAAGACGAGCTATGATGTTCTCACCTTATATTGGTGCGCGTGTCTTTTTTATTTAGTCATTCAACATCGTACATATTCTAGACATTTTAGATGTCTAATATGAGTTTCTCTCTTCAATGATCCTCAACCTCATTTCTTAGAGTGACTCATATCTGGCTTACAAAATAAGTAATAACACGGTGGTGAAATTTATCTCTTCACGCTTTCAATGTAAGAGGCAATTGTCGTTGGGGAGAGCCAATTTGCAACTGTGTTTGGTACACACTTTATCAGTAAATATACTATCAATGCCATTTAAGTATGAACATAATCCAATAGTTAAGTGATGAGAATTTTATAATAATCAAGTCGTTTTACAATACAAAAATATAATTATATCTCGCGCAAACCTAGAGCCATAACATGTTTTTCAAGATATCACCTTTGTAACCGGATCAGCTATCATTTCATGAGTAGCAATGTATTGTAAATTTATTTCACCACTTTTCACTACGTCTCTCAAAAAGGTATACTTGATGTCAATGTGTTTGGTCTTAGAGTGATATTTAGGATCCTTCGTATATGCAATAATCGCTTGACTATCACAATATAGAATCAAGGACCCTTAGAATCCTTTGCAATACTCAAATACTTAGAGAATCTCTTTAACCAAACAACTTCTTGTACTGCAAACACAAAATCCACAAATTCAGGTTCCACAATTGAAAGAGTTGTGCAACTTTGATTTTTACTTTTCCATGAAATAACACCACCATTTAGTAAGAAAGATTAACAGGATCTTGATTTTATATCATTCCGGTCACCAACTCATTCAACATCTATATAACCTCTTATGAACAAATTAAATCCACTATAACAAAGTTTATGATTTGCGGTTCCCTTCAAGTATTGCTATTCTCTTTAGCTTTACAATGATCTCCTTCTAGAATGGATGACTCACAACATAACAAATGTCAGGGTGAGTACACATCATAGCATACATCAAATTCCCAACAACACTAGAATAAGAAACTCGAGACATGTCTTCCTTTTTGTTTTCAGTAGTTGGACACATTTCAAGGATTAAATTTTCACCCCTAACTACATTATTATCCATGGATTTGCAACTATTCATTTGAAAATGTTCCAATATTTACTTTACATAAGTTTCTTGAGGCAAACTCAAAAATTTATTGGAACTTTTTATTTGGATCTTAACACCCAAATAATGAGTCCTGCTTAACCCATACTTTCATATTCAAAGATTTTGAAATCTATGACTTGAACACTTTTCACATCTCCAAATTATTTTCCACTAATAAATTCATATACTACAATAAATGAATTACAAACTTCCTTGGACTTTTTCACTACAGATGCAATGTGCTTGGCTTGACCACTACCCTTGTCTTGCCCCATCACATTAGGAGCAAACCTAAATTTGTGCCCACTTTTTTTTACAAAAACAAAAACAATTATCCGTTCCGTTAAAGACAATCCCATAATGCGTTTTGCCACACGTTCCTTTCCACAAGAGTGGCTTCCTCGGTTGTGACTAGTACCTTTTCCCACTTTTTAGGCTTAGGGTTAAGGCCCTATCATTCCCTATCCTTAGTAACTTAGAATGAACTGATTAAAACCCTCTTCTGAACCTAGCTTTGTCTGAATCCAAGCCTTCCCTTTGAAGAACTATCCATCAAAAGAATCTTGCCCTTTGCATCTCTACTCTTCCTCTAGCCCTTACCTCTCCCTTGTTGAGAATGACCATGAGAAGAAAATGGTCATATTGGGTCTGTAGCATAGCCGAAATGACACTCTTTCTTTGCAAGTCAAATCGGACACTCCCCGTCACAACGTGTTTCATGTTTCATCCCTAGGGCTCCCACACCACCTAAAGAAGGCGTGAGCATAGTTTTTGAGATTTAGTGATTTCAAAGATTGTAACTCAAGAACCTCCTTGACAGAGTTGAATGAACTCCCATTTTGGCTTCCCTCTTCCCTGAGAAATAACCTCTCAAGACAAGCCTTCTTGAAAATTCAACCAATCACCGGTCCTCCCCTTAAACACCTATATCCTTTTATCCCTCCTTCCATTGGACATACCCAATTTTGGGCCAATCTTTGAGTTGGTAGTGACTAACCGAACCTCTCACTAGTAGACATTTCCATAGCATAAAGGATCTGTTAGATTTCATCACTGAACTCTTGGGGGGGTCTTCTTCAATCTTGACCCATAAGAAGTAAGAGGATTCTCCTAGTGAAATATCCCTTAGACGGGAGGCCATGTTACAACTTGTTGACGATTTGGGGTACAACCCTTCTCCACGATTAGCTTGTTGCCGTCATGTTTGGGCTTGAGTATGTATGCTTGTGCTTGGGTAGTAATGGCTTGGGGACATGTGAGAAGAGAGCTCCCGTAAGTCCCATCCATCAATGAGAGGATCGACCGGAGCTTGGTCATCATTTTGCTCTTCTTCAATAGGAGGAATGATAACCACTGGAGGCGTCTCCCCATTGGCAATCTTTCCTCAAGTCTTCCGTCGCCGCATTCCTTGAGTATTCATGATTTGACTATAATCACACAAGAGATTAGAATGCTAAAAGCACATAGAGCTAACACTCTAAGTACTATATTGGACTTTTCCAAACAAGTGAGATTTTCCTTGTAGCATCTCATCGATTCCTCTTCATAATTGTGACGGCGCCTTCATTCACAATTGTGAATACGAACCTACATAGAACGTGGTTTATAGAGCAAGACATCGATTCAAGATAGTTACCCTCATGGCTCTAATATAAGTTTTTGTCACTCTCTAATAAAACCCCCTAGACGCAAATGGCGTCTTCTTCTTCTTTGAGGACTAAGACTAGCCTTTTAGCTTATATCTTACATTCATAGGTCAAATTTAAGCGAAAAATTTTAAAACTTTTCATTACTTCTGGTTGGAGGTTACATAGACCTCTACATACACTAATATATTATATATATATATATTAATATATATTATATTACCAAGACCTTTTGTATGGAAAGATTAATTATTCTTCTTTTTATGCACATTAGTATAGATAATCGAACATAGTTTTCAAAATAGTCGTCCTCATTCCATAAACCATTTCTAATAAGAGTTTATCAAATTGGGCCTATAACTTACATAATAAACAAGACCACATATATGCAAACACATTTAATACCAAATAAAATGAAAGAAAGCAAAGAGTCTTCAATCTCAATAACATTTTGGAATTGATGTGGCATCGCCCTCGGAAGTGAGGACCTAACCCTAGTTGGATGATTAAAAATCCAAGTCCACCTTCTTAAATGTTAGTCTCCAAAGCTCTTTAACGACCAGACCTAACATGTTGGGGAACAGGAAGAAGGGTTATGTACACCACTTGACTAAGTAGAGAACCATCATGTCCACAATACTGTTTGAAATCATGCTAGAAAAGGGACATTTCAATAAGTAGGCCTTTTTAAAATAAACCTTTATGGCACATTCACAAGTCCATACCAACTCATAAGACATATTATTAGTCTTAGCATGTACAATCACAAGCAATAAACGTCAAAACTCACGCAAGTCAATTTGCATACCATGTAAGTAGTCATAGAGGCGAAGCAACAAACCCTACCACTAAGTCCATAACCCACAAACATGTGAATAACGTTCTCATAACATAATTCAATATGCAATACCCTCATCATGTACCCTCTTTAGGTCCACCTTATTCAATATCCTAGCAGAGCCTCATAAACGTTACTTAATAAGAAACCATCAAGAACCATAGACCAAACTGTACAACCTCACCTAACATAAAATTAAGAGTGCATAATACATACTTTAGCACTATAATACCAAATTCATTGGTTCATAAGATAATTCTCATCATATGTGTCATTAAAATGTAAGATCATCATATACATATCTTTACATTTTAAAGCATAAACATACATACTAACACCGCCTAAACCTTCCTTAATATTTTTGGGAACTTTTCTCTAACCGACATAGACCGCCCTGAGTAATTTGGAATCCTGTTCTTGACCTTTAACACTGAAGAGGTGGACACTCCAAGTGGTCCAAAACATGAACATAGCAACTACGTGGATCTACTAGGTAGTATTCCTGTGAGGGAACCAAGTTCAAGAACAATGAGATATAGTTGGAGGAATTCTTTATGATACATGCCTTATAGTCTCCTCTCAAGAGTACATTAAGTGATCCGACCTTCCCTATGTGGAATGCACTCCTCACTCTAGTTCACTTCGGTGCTAAGAGAGTCCCTTTGTGAATGCTTTATTAATCTCTCACAGCATTGTAGGTCTCTAAAGGGGGATAATCATAGAGGGGAAAAGGTGATGGCGTTCGGTGGGTGGTGCGGTGAGGAAGTGATTTGCGGTTTGCGATAGACAGTGTATCTGGGTTGGTAGGGGGGGTGAGTTGGGTGATCGGAGCCAGGAGTGGGGGATGGGGGAAGGATGGGTTCTGTCGGCTGGGGATAGGGGTGAGAGGAGGTTGGTAAGGAGCGTGTTATGTTGGTAGGATGCTGGGTGTGGCTGTTAAGGAAAGAAGGAAGATGCGGAGGTGTTGACTACCTGAGATGTCGGTAAGCTACTAAGCTGTCTCGGCGTTAAGGGCGGGAGTATGAGGGTACCGGGATCGTGTACGGCGACCAGAATGGCGGGCGTAGTGGGAGCAATGTACAAAATCGGCGGGGGGGGGATGTTAAGCTATGGAATGAAGCGAGAGCTCTGTACTAGATGGGGGATGGGAGGAGTGTCTGGGGGGTGGTGAACATATGCGGGGGATAGGTTGTGGGGTACTGGGGTTGCCACTTAATTTTGTGGCGGTTGGCGCGGGGGGGGCCGGGCTTGATGTGGGGGGGTGCAGGCGTGGGGGTGGAATTAGGCGGGAGTAAGGGGGGAGGTGTGGCCTTTAGGGTGGCTGTGGGGGAGGGGGGTCAGGTTAATTTGGGTGATATAAGAATAGAAGGGTAAGTGTGGGAATGGGTGAGGAGAGATACAAGGGGTTGCGTAGTTATGGGGGAGTTGGGGTATCGGTGTGAGTAAAAATATTACGGGCTGGGTGGTTGGTGAGGGCGTTGGGCTTACTGGAGTCGGGGAAATTGCTGTGAGGAGGTGTAACGCGAAGAGGGTATCGTGGGGGGGGAAGGGTGGTGCGGATCCGGTGGACTATGTGTCGATGGAACGCGCTGAGAGAGGGGAGTTTGCGGTAGGGGGGGATGGGGTGTGCGGATAGCGGCGGGAGAGGGGGGGGCCGGAACCTGCGTTCTCACCTTTTCCCCCCTGTCTACTCCGCCACACTCCACCGCACCCAGACACTGCCCTGCAACCAGCGCCGTTGATCCCCCTCCAACTGCCCCCCCCCCGTCACCCCATTTCCACAGTCTCGCTCCCGTTTCGTGCTCTCTCTTAAGATACTCTGTTGAGATGCGGGGGGTGACGAATAGCGCTGATCCACCACTCTAAATACCTGCCTCGAGCCATCGATATCTATGTGCAGTGCCGCTCAGTTCATGTGTAAAATTCAGAATGCAGATTACAGTATAGTACATGGATAAGAGGGGCTGGTACAGGTAAGGGGGATGCCACGTAGGTCGAGTGGCTAGGAGCGTGGTAGGAGTACGGGTACATGTTGAATTGGTCGCGATTCGGGCTGGGTAACGTAGCGGATATGGTTGGCGTGCTCGTGTCTCGTTTTTTCGGAGTGGCGGTGAGAGAGATGAGCTCGTGATGAGCAGAGCGCGTTGGGGGAAAGCGTTGGGGGCGAAGCGTTCGGCTGTGGGCTTGTTTGAGTCCTTGACGTAAATGCATACACTCGTTCGACATCCTGAAGACTTTTTGTTTGATGGTGGGGGATAGGGGCATCAGAGAGGGTGATGGTGGATAGACCGCGCAAGTGGGTTTGGTACAGGAGAAGCATGAGTGGAGGACGAATAATGGGGGGCAGAGGCGCCTTCACTTGTTCTGCGTTGCTTCTATTGTTCTATCCACTCCATTCCTGTCTCCTTCACCTTTGTTCTCGGCTCCTGCCATTTTCTCCTCATCCACGTCGATCCTTTTTCTTCATCGGGTCCAACCACCCCCTTTACGTCCGCTGCAATAAGGCCAAATTGACGGTACTAGGCGCTTAAGACAGCATCCGTTCCGTACAGCATTTTTGGGGGTGTGGCGAAGTGGTTACAGAGGAACTTTAATAGGTGTGCGTAGGGGAAGTTAGTAGCCTAGATGTGGTGCGTGCAGGGTCGATGATGATGGAGTAATTAACTTGGTTACGCGGAAAGAGGAGAAGGGAAGGGTACGATTCACCCTGGCGAATAGAAGTAGAGTGGTGCAGTGATGATCGTTTTGATGGGTGGGTACTAGGTTTTTAGGTGGAGAGGGGCCTGGGGTGGGAGGAGAGGAAACATATATTGCGAGCTGAGTGAGTGGGTAGGCCGAGGTGTGAGGCCGCTATGGTGAGGGAAGTGATTGTTGTCGACAGGAGGCCGATACTGTGGAATGGGGGGGGAGCGGAGGCAGGAGGCAGGATCAGAGGGGTGGGGGGGGGATGGGGGAGTGTGGGTTGAGAGATGCGGACCGGGGGGTGTGGAGATGGCTGGTAGGAAGGGGAGGCGGGTGAGTGTTTGGTAAAGTGGGTGGAGATTTGGGGTCGGTGGGGGGGAAAAAAATAGGTCTGGAGAGTTAAAGAGATTGTGGGGTATTCGGGCAGCAGAAGGGTTGATTTGGGTGGTGGATGTGGGGAAGGTTAGCGGGCGAGACTTGTTCGGACGGTTGTAGATGGGCTAGAGAGTACGGGATTGGGGTGGGGGACGAAGTGGGCAGTAATTGGCGGTGTACAGGTAGACAGGAGTAAGAGACTAGGAGCAAGGGCTTCAGGTCTTTTTCATATATGGCACATTGGTAAATCATTCACCATTCCTATACACATTTACATCTTAAAGCCCACACTATTTCACATACTGTAGTCAAGTACATTTCACTTCAAACATCATTACCAAACCCTATAAATCCTACACAAGGGTGTCGTACTCCAATACAATATCATTTAATCAACAATTTACCATTTATTCGTAAGAAGAGGGAGAGCAAATACTTACCAAGTCTCCTTCATATTCATCAATCAGGCAGTACAATCAACCTTAATATTCCAACCCATTGGGGGTATAATCCAATTACCAGAACTGGTACAATGCTAAAATGATCACTACAAACACAATTTAAATACGTTCATAGCGTTAATACGAGATACTTAGGTCAATTTACAAACATCCTCATAACCAATATCATTCTCAAGAACTAAGTAAATCAACCATAACCAAGTCAATTGAACCAATACCATTATTCATACAAGATCATAAGACCTAGGGTTAGGGGTAAAGTCATCGTCTACAAGCTAGTACAAACCATAAAGATATATCATAATTAATTTAGAAATACACATGTTAATTTATTCATAATATTCACACTAAATCATAAACAAATAATTCACAACAAATTTTGAGATTGGATGGAAACCCACCACTTGAAACTCAACTTTGGGAAATCAATTTGGATGAATCCTTTGAGAACAGAGGTCCCAAAGGTGAAAGAGATCCATAACCTTTCTAATTGATTAATATTGATAGTGAACTGAACCTTTTCCAGTCCTTAAAACCCTCCTCGTAGCTCTTGTGTCTTCAAATGGGTGTTCTTCACGAATAGAGAGAAAGAGGGAGAAGGAGGAAGAGAGTTTGGGTTTTGAGTATTATAGTTTAATTGTAGGTTAGGGAATTTATATATGTGGTTAATTCGCCTATTTTAGACCTATCTAACCCCTAATTACTTACTAACTCAGGTCAACTAAGTACAGAAATAAGTCAAAAGTCAGCAAACACAGGCCCATTGCCCATGATGATACGCATGATCGATGGATCGTTGTCCATCGACCGCCAGTCCCCCACTGTCCGTGCTGCACAATCCCGTAAGGTAGTGTTCATAGACTTGTCAAAATGACCTTCAAAGATTTGTCTAAGTGTTGGTCGATGATGGCACGGCACCCCGTCTATCTATACACGCCTCGTCGACTTCCTCTTGGGTTGCCACTGCAGCACTTGCCTCAGGCAAATCTTGACCCCAAAATGCAAAGGGTCCTCCTGAGGCCTTGGTTGGTCCTTGGGAATCGTACCAAAAATTTTTTGACTATGAATACATCTTAAACATTAAAAACATGTTAGCCCACCCTTCTCCAGACCCTTCCCACCTCCACCAATTTTATTCTCTCTGACTTCTAAAAGCTAGTCAAATAGGCTAAGGCACGCTAGCACCTTATTGAACTAGTTTTCGAACATCATGGACAGTTCTTGTATGTTTTGGTTTCTAGACTTCCTAAATGACTTATATTCATCAAAATGGACCTTAAAATAGTGGCTAAACCTTATGACACTTATGTTAGGCTCGAGAGCTCGTCTTGATTTTCGAAGTGTTACAATTAGTTAAGATGAGCGGCTAAGATTTGATCTAGTATTTAATTGAAAGGATGAGCGACTGAGATTAAAAGATTAGATCTTGAGATCATATTGGATTGAGGATTGAAATGACCAAAATTTCAATAAAATTGGCTAAAATTAAAATGAAAGGTTGACCATAATTGAAATAAAATTTAAATTGGAGCGGCTAGAAATGAAATAAATTGGAATGAAATGGGCTATTTTAAATAATTTAAGAGAAATTTTAAGAAATGCTATCCAATTAAAATATTACAAATATTATAAAATTTGTACATAATTAAAACCATTTAAATTTTAGAATATTTGAATAAAATAATTATTTACAAATTATTAATAATTTTTAAAAATATTATAATAATATTTAAAATAACTTCATAAAGCAAACATACTAAAATATATAACTTTTATACAAAATCGACTAAAATTCTTAACTTAGAAATATATCATAAAAACGTATTTAATCGAATAACATTCTTAAAAATGGTTAAAGGTTGGTCAAAGTTAGGTGTCAACAACTTCCCTTTGTTGCTTGGGAATGAAGGATGAATTGTCGGGCAACCAACATTGACTTGGTAACCGATTGTGTTCGATCGATGAGAGACATCAGTGGGATCAATTGAAATGATGTAGAGTTGAAAAAAGGTATGATCAAGACTTTGTTATTAAGACGTCTACATATCTCTGGTTATACGAGAATCATGTTGTGTGTAGTTTTGGATCTAGAAACAAACGAGGATCCTAAAATTTAAAAATGTGGTAAAATTCTCGAAAGGGCACGATATCAATTTGAATGGTTAAGATTAGAGTAGTGAGAAGAGCATGATGGAGATATTCCAACTTTGAGTAGGTTCAGATAAATAGGAGCAATCTGAGTAGAAGAATTGATAGGGCCTTCATTGCGATAGATGTAAGCATGATAATAGTATTTGAGAGGGAGATGATTACATGTATAAATAGCAGTATCTTCAAATCTATAACTTGTAATATGATTAGGGCAAATATATCAAAAAACAGATGATAAAGGTAAACATGGTGCAATTTCCCATATCGACCATGATGTTTGCTATAAGACTATGAAAATGATGTCTTAAACTATGATGTCTAGGGCCATGATACGCAAAATATATCCTCAAGTCATGAAAAAGTTGTCTGCATGCCATGAAAAAATGATGTCTTTAGACTACGAGATCTTTGGTTCATGATAAGCGGAACTTAAAACCTTAGGGCATGATATGATATCTGCAAGACATGAAAGATGATGCCTTTAGACCATGATGCCTAGGAATATAAACAAGGAGTAAAGAAAATATATCTATAATTCGGGTATCTGTTGATGCTTGTGACTTGATTTGAATTCGTTCGGGCGGTATTTTTTGGGCACAATGCAATTGTTGGGCACAATGTGATCTGGGGCACATGCAATCTTTGGGCACAATGCAATCTAGGGCATATGCAATGCAATTCTCAGGCACAATGCAGTATCGGTCATAATGCGATGTTCGGACAGAATGCAATGCTCGGGCACAATGCAATATCAGGCATAATGCAATTTTTGGGCACAATGTATCTCGGACACATGCAATCTCCGGGGAAGAATGTAATTCCGGCACAATGTAATATTTGGCACATGCAATATTCGGGCACATGCAATATTCGGGAAAATGCAATCTCGAGCACATGATATCTTCAGGCACATGTGATTTTCGGGAACAATGTAATCTCGGGCACATGCAATATCGAGAACAATGTATTTTCTTTTTTCTTGTTCTTTTTGTAATTTGGGACTACGTTAGAGATGTTTCTCGTTTAAGAGGGGATATGTAGGCGCTCCTATGAGGTTCGATCTTATCATAACAAAAATTTTACTTCCCCCTTTTCTATTGTGTAAATAGGGCAGAATTTTTGAGAGGGTTGAGCATTCTCCTTGTAAAATCTTGACACTGGGACATAATTTTTGAGAGGAATTCAAAATTCCATCAAAATCATTTTTTTCTCACAAATCAATAACATGGCATAATTTTTGAGAGGGTCTCAAAAATTCTCTCAACAAGCATTTTCTGCACAAATCACGACTGGGGCAGAATTTTTGAGTGGCGATAAAAAATTCTTTCAAAAGTAATTTCTTGCAAATCAATACTGAGGTAGAATTATAGAGATCTCAAAAATTCACAGCAGTCAAGGAATAATATACAAAATCAGAACAATTGAAGTTCTGTACAGGGGCAGAAATTTTGAGGGGACCTCAAAATTATCGACAACATTTCGAAGGATATTCTATCAGCATCAAAGGAGTATATTATGCAAAATTAGGGATACAGATCAACCCCTTCTCTAACTATATTCTTTGAATGTAGAAAATACATGCACATATACAAGAAACAACTTCATCATTGCTTGAAGGATCAACTATTGAGCCCGACAAATGGCACTCGACTCTTCCAACAAGGTGAATGTCCAAGATACCTTATGCCCTCAATCAACAATTATGCATGTGTTTGACAATTGCACGTGCTGAAAATTGCATTGTGCCTCTCAAGAACTACATTGTGCCTAATATTGCATGTGCCCGAGATTACATTGTACTCGAAGATCGCATGTGCCTGAAGATAACACGTGCTCGAGATTGCATTATGCTTGAAGATTGCATGTGCCTAAATATTTCATGTGCTGGATATTACATTATGTTCGAATTACATTCATGCTCGAAGATTGCATGTGCCTTAGATTGTATTATGCCCGAGAACTGTATTGTGTGCGAAATTGCGTATGCCCAAAGATTGCATCGTGCCTGATAATAACATTATGCCCGAAACTGCATTGTGCTCTAAATTGCATTACATGTGCCCAAGATTGCATTGTTCTCAAAGATTATATATGCTCGAGATTGCATTCTGCCCTAGAATCACATTATGCATGAGAATTGCATTGTGCTCGAGAATTACATGCGCCCGAACAAATTCAAATTAAGTCACAAGTATCAATAAATGCTAGAATTACAGATACACTTTCTTTACTCATTGTTTATATTCCTAAGGTGTCATGATCTAAAGGAATCATCTTTCATGGCGGGCAAACATCATATCATGGCCTATGACTTTAAATTCCGCTTATTATGATCCAAATGTGTCATAGTCTAAATATATTATTTTTCATTGCCAGCAGACAATATTTTCATGACCTGAGGATATATTTTGCATATCATGGACCTATACAATATAGCCTAAGACATCTGTAACATCTTGTAACTTGAAATAACGAAGAATAAACTAAGAAATCAAGAATAATCATTTTTGGAAATGAATAGGGAAATCAGGAAAATTTCCTAATTATAAAGTGAGTTTTGGTCATTTTCAAACTACCATAAATCCAAGATCAGGAGGCATTAGAGTGATTTCTTTATATGGTTGAAAAGAACTTGGGAAGATCTTTCAAACGGCTCTGAGTTTTCGCAATTTTGATGTCGTATGAGGGAGATATGCTTTTCGGAGTTGGGCGGTTGGACTGAGGAAAGTCCAATCCAGATATTTGTAAGGGTAAATTTGTCTAGTCACCCTACTATTTCCTATTTCATTTTAAGGGTTTTTAGGGGTAAAACCAAGTCCCAATTCAGTTTTTGAAAGGTTGAGAACGCTTAGGGCTTGCGGAGAAGAGAAAAGAGAAGAGGAAGATCATGAATTCTTCAAGAACGCTAAGGTTTCACTAGTGGAATTCGTCGGGGATGATCCCTATCGAGGTATGTGAGATCTTTATATGTTGGGTTCATTCTCCAACACACCAATATGTTTAATTCAACAAGTTTTTCATTTATTGAATGGTGAATCTTGAAGTTCTTGATAAACAATTGTTTAAATCTTGTAGGTAGAGTTGTAATGTACCTTTACTGGTTTTGATTCGTGTTTTCGGGTTGTTTAACGAGTCTAAACTATTGGGTATTGAGGATATTAGTGATCCTAAGTATTCGGGAGAAAATCCATGGAAGTTTAGGAGGTTTTAAGTTGAAAATCGAAGAAGAAAAGTCAGAAAACCCGTCTAACGCCCACCAAAGCCCCTCAAGACAGCCTCTGGTGGCGTCCCGACCTCTCATCAGTGCTAGGGTTCACACGTGGAGTTAACCATTGCGCTCTTCTCCATTTCTCTCCCCCCCCCCCCATCTTTTTGTACTATTTCCTAAGTGATGTACCTATTATTTCGAGTTGATTCCAACGCTCTAAATACATCTAAACACTATGATATCATCCATAAACATGAGATCATGATCCTTGAATCCATAATCCAATTCAAGGAAAGTTGAGATCAAGTCAAAGAAGTAAGGGGTCAAGTCTCAAAGTTAAGAAGCAAGTCAAAGTAAGTTCTTAAAGATTCGTAGAGTCTGTTGAGTAAAAAGTAAAGAGTTAAGTTGAAATTCCTTTTCTTCAAGAGTATATGGGGACTAAGTATCCCCCAAAGAAAAGTAAAAAAATATTTTCACATTTAAACAAGCAGATAAACTTTTATTTCCAAGAAAACTTTTCAAAGCTAAGTTTGAGCACTAATCTCAAATTACAGAATCGGTATGCTTTAAAATCATAAGAGTAAGCATATATTTTTGGGAGTAGTATTGAGCACTGATGTTGGGATGAAAGTTCATATTTACTCAAGTCTCCATGTAAACCATGTAGCCAGCATGAGTAGAAGAGGGTTATAATTTTTAGATAAACCCTTTTAATAGTATACTAGTGGATCCATTAGGCAGTTCAGGTCCTATACTCTGGCAAGGTTAGGATGGCTGGGCAGCGTGGGCCGAGAAATGATGTATCATCATTCATAGCTCTTAAGTGCTGGTTGTCGGTTAGACAAGCTCACATAGAAGTATTGTATTTTATACACATCAACTATTTGTATTTTTACATAATCTCAGATACTATTTATATACTTGTATACATTCAGAGTTTACGACATTTTTCAGTCAACTTTTCTTTATATTTCATTTACTCTTAAACTACATATATTGAATAAGAGTTAGTAAATCATGAGTTGAACAAAGCCAAGGTACGTGTTCTTTCTTACTCCTTTTCAAGATTAAGTGTCGTTTAGCATTCCAACTCGCATACTCGTACATTCAATGTACTGATGCCACTTGGCTTGCATCGTATCATGATGCAGACGCAGGTAATGAGAATCGACATCCAGCTTAATGTTGATCCAACTGAGCACCCCAAGAATCAGTTGGTGAGCCTTCTTGCATTTTGGAGAATCCATTTTCATTGCTTTCTAGTTTAGTTCATTAGGATGTTGTGGGGTTTGTACCAACATTCATCTCAATCAACATAGAGGCTTCATAGACAGTTAGTAGTTCAAAGTCCATTTTCATTCTTATGTTAGAGACTTGGATAGCCATTTTGGCTATGTTGAAAACCTTTAAAGACATTCCCACTTATTTTGTTAGCATGTTGAAGATAAGTTTATTTTATCATGAAATATGGTTTGTTGTCCCCCCCCCCCCCCCCCCCCCCCTTCCACCGAGTTAAAGTAAGTCAGCCTACGGGTTTTGCTCGAGGCCAACCTGATTCACCGGTGTCAATTCTCTGCTCCCGAGGGTGTAGGATCGGGGCGTGACAACATCATTTTCGTATCTTATGGAAAACATTATGGTCGATATGAGAAATTGCATTATGTTTACCTTTATCATCTATTTGATGTATTTTCCCTAATCATATTACAAGTTACAGATTTGAAGAGATTGACATTTTATATACGTGATCATCCCTCTAGGCTATGATTATCGTGCTTAGATCTATCACAACGAAGGCCCTATCAATTCTTCCACTCATATTGCTCCTATTTATCTGAACTTTCTCAAAGTTGGAATCGCTATGTCGTCCTCTTCTCGCTACTCTAATCTTATCCATTCAAAACGAGATAGTGCCCTTTGGAAAATCTTACCGCTTTTTCAAATTTTAGGAGCCTTGTCTGTTTCTAAATCCAGAACTATACATGACCAGATTCTCGTATAACCATAGATATATAGGCGTCTTAATACCAAAGTCTTGGTCATACCCTTTTTTAAATCTACATCGTTTCAATTGATCCCACTGACGTCTCTCGTCGGTCGGACAAAATCGGCTACTAAGTCAACGTTTGTTGCCCGACAATTAATCCTTCAATCTCAAGCAATCAAGGGGCAGTTGTTGACACCCAATTTTGATCGACATTTAACCCTTTTTAGAAATGCTATTCGATTAAATACGTTCTTAAAATATATTTCTAAGTTTAGAATTTTTGTTGATTTTATATAAAAGTATATATTTTAGTGTGTTTACTTTATGAAATTATTATAAATATTAGTAAAATATTTTGAAAAATTATTAATAAATTTTGAAATAATTATTTTATTCAAACGTTTTGAAATTTAAATGGTTTTATTAATATAATTTTTTTATAATATTTGTAGTATTTTAATTGGATAGCATTTCTTTCAATTTCTCTTAAATTATTTTTAAAATAGCCCATCCTATTCCAATTTATTTTAATTTTAGCGATCTAATATCGATTTTATTTCAATTATAGTCAGCCTTTCATTTTGATTCTAGCCAATTTTATTACAATGTTGGCCATTTCCATCCTCAATCCAATCTGATGTGAAGATTTAATCTTTGAATCTCAGTTGTTCATCCTTTAAGTTAAATCCTATATCGAATCCTAGCTGCTCATCTTAACTAATTCAATGGTCCAAATTAAATTCTAATTCTTATTCTCCATCCTTTCTCTCTCTCTCTGTCTAGACGCCGCAATATCTCTCTCCCATCTCCTTTCTCGTCCTCGCTCCGGCGAATACCATAGCAGCTGGCAACGCTCTCTTTCCCCTCGCCTCTTCTCCTCCCTCCTCCCTTCTCTCTTTTCTCTGCCATGACAGCAGCGCCAGGTAAGGCCAGTAGCAAAGGCAAACGACGACAACATCAGCGACCGACAAGAGCTCGGGCTGAAGCAGCAGCAGTAGCCGTCGGAAACAGCAGCGCCACTGGTCTCCTGCTTCTCCAGCGTAGACAACAAAAGCAAACGCCAGCAAGCGATGACCCTAGCGCCTCCATCCGTTCTTTTCTTTCCAGCCTTCCGGCCGATGAAACCACAACAATTTGCAATGCGATAACCAACAGAATTTGCTTTGCTCGTCCCTTACTTTTCTCCGTCCAGTTTAAATCAAACATCAACTGCGGCTCTTTCACCAGTGGTATGGAATTCGAGCTTATTATTTGTTAGAAGGCGGATCTGTAAAGATCCGACCCGATTTTTTCTTTTCAATTAATTATTATTCTTAATTGTTGGTTCTCGATATGCTCTAGATTTCTAAATGGAGGTATTTTCTATGCATATTTACTTTAGATGAGATTAACATATGCTATTAATTTCATTGTAGAAGAAATTATAATTGGTTATTTTCTGATCTCAAGAATTTTCTGTAATTTGCTCATGTTTGAATGTTTTTATATCTATATTATCGGTTTCTTTGTAATTTGTTGAACTGTAGAAGGAGCTATAACTAGTATGTTCTTAAATTGGAATTGCTGACCCTTTTTTTAATTGATTATATTCCCCTTAATTAATATGATGCTAATTTTCCGCAACTTTTATTCCCGTTGTACTCAATAATTAGTTAATTGAGTGATGCTTATGGAATTGTTCTTGATATGGTAATATTCTTAAGTTAATCTAACCTTAAATTGATGTAATGTACTAATTTGGTGCATTCTCTTGTTGGACTACTTGACTTATGCTAATCTTACCATGTATATATATTTCATATCAATTTGTGATTTATTATATTTTGTTAAAATATTTCAATATACGAGCAAATCTGAATATGATTCCTCCTTCCTCAAATATTTATGTCTATTTGTTTGACTAAACTAATTTAATGTCTAAAATTGTTCTTTCCTTGCTTGTTTTACATGATGTATTATTGAACTGATTTTCTTTACTTTAATTAAAAAAATTGGATTGATTGCTTACTTGTCTATATTTGGTAAGAATAATATTCATTTGACTCTTCTTTATTTAATAAAATATAATATTACTCTTCATAATTTTATTCTTGTCCTATTAGATTTCTTACTTGTTTATATGTGATAAAAAAATAATTTAAAATTAATCTGATTTGACTATTTTTTATTTAAGGAAAAAATAATTTTTAATGAATCCCTTTCCTTATTTGCGCGGCTTTTAGAAACTATATAGAGTACTCATAAAATACTCTCACTTGAACACTAAAATATAATACCCTCTCCTCTTAAAAAGAAGATTTTTGGAAAAAGTTTGAGCATTCTTTCTTGCTGTATTGCTGTTGTGGATTGAAAACCTTACAAATTACTTCATTGCTGATATATAATTCTACATAACTGGCTAGTTCCTTCTACTAGTTTAATTTTTGCATTGTTCGTATTACATGTATGCTTGTGATAAATAAAGGAGAGCATCCGGTTCGTGATAAGTGTTGGACTTTTAAGAGTCACCGTGAGAAGGGATGCTTAGATAGAGCATTTATTTAATTTATTTCAATGTTTGGATTTTTAATTAGCTGTTCGTTTGTAATAATCTTGTAGTAACTCGCTAACTCTAAAACTCTATATATGAAATATATTTTGGGGATTGTCTAAGGGGGAGGTGGATTTACGTGCTACTTGTTACTTTATCGTGATTTACTTGGATTAGAAATCATGCCTATATGTCTTATGCAATATTTTGACTTTTCGATCACCTAGAAATCATGTTTATAGGTTATTATAATTTAACCAATTTTCAGAATGTATAATTTTGTTTAATAACTTTAAACTTGTGAATGAGTTTTGAACTAATTAGATTTTAATTACTTTTGCATGTTAAAATCAGATTCTAATAATTTTAGTAGGTTAATTGGTTAGATGCTAATAATTCTTGTATGTCAATAATTTTTCAGCATGTTATATCACGTAGAAACCATGCCTATAAGGATTAAAAATATTTATATCTCATTTCGAGTTAGAAAATAATGCCTATAGGTGTTGTTCCAATGTTTTAATTTTTCAAACACCTAGAAATTCTGTTTATAAGCTTTGAAATAATTTTCAGCGTATTAAAAATTGAAATAAAATTTGTTGTGCATATTTTCTGCCACTTTTAAATAAATAAATTAGCTAATATTGTTGCAACTAATGACTGGATTTGCCACTTAAAGTAATTATGCACTAATAATACAATATGCTATTGTTCTTTAAAATAAAATAAAATAAAAAATAATTTGCTGCACTAATCAGATAGTGGCATCCATGTTCTGCCCGTTTTTTAATAAAGTTTTATGACATAATTGTTTTATTTTATCAAAGTCATTGTTCAATCATTCTTTCAAACTTTATTAGAAATCATGCCTAGTTACGTTTTTCAATTGATATGCATCTAGCTCTACTCTCCAGTATCAACAACATGCATCACATCGAACATCTTTTAAGTTCCTCAATGAAGTTCTATGGATCCTTAGTAGTGCTTGAACTAGTGAAACTTGGAGAGTTCATCCTCAAGAACTCACGAATCCTTAAAGTGTTAGTCTCTTCTTGTCGAGCTCCTCTTTGCTGCCCAACTTGGTTGGTCACAATTTGGATCAACATCCGGATTGCCTCACGAAAATCAGCATTGATGACTTCTCCTTGAGATTGCACGTTAGGTGCATTAGGTACCCCCTTTGCTTTTGTGGTTCAACAATTCTCCTCGGTGGACAACCTCTGAATGCTCTTCGTGGAGGCATGATTATCTTAAACACGTGCAAGCACGAGTAAGAAAAAAACTTTTTAGAGATAAACTCTAATGCACGAATATGAAAGAAGTGAGGAATTTCCTAAATGTTGCAGCCTCTTAATTATAGATATGGCCTCTTCACATCGATAACTAGGAATTTACTAGCACGACTTCATATACTCCCTAGGACACTTGAACTCTGTGCTGTGATACCAAGTTTGTTACGCCACGAGCTTACACCCACGGCAAGACTGAAACGCGATGACCATTTTTTGCCCCCAGCAAACCCTTGGCCTGACTTACTTACTCAGCAAAAGACAATATTCATATCTATCCAATCGATGAAGTTAACTAAACTGAAAAGGTATAATAACTAATAATGTTTTAAAGTTTAAACATTCAAGTTAGCAAAAAGTGGCAACCAAATTTTAACAATAAGATAATGAAAAGACTCAAAGGACTTACATTTGACTGTCTATGAAACCTCTAAACAATTAAGATGGATGTTGGAACAAATCCCACAATATCCCAATAACTAAACTAGAAAACAAGTAGAAGAGTCTTCCAGACTGCAAGAAGGCTCACCAACATACTATGAATGCTCAAGTTGGATCAACGATGCGCTGAATTTCGACACTCATTACCTGCATCTGCATCATAAGATGATGCAAACCAACTAGCATCATTAAATTGAATGTACGAGTATACGAGTTGGAATGATAAACAAAAATTATCTTGAAATGAATATGGAGGAAACACTTACCTTGTCTCTTTTCAACTTATGAATAACATACTTCAATATAAAGTAATAAGACACATGCAATATAGATAAATCTTGCAAAACACAAGAAAACAACTTAGTTAATTTAAGAAAATGCAATAAAAAATTTAGCTTTACTCATATAATGAAGTAACATAGTTTTTGTGGAAAAATCTCTAGCCGACAACCACCACTATGAGCTTACATGGTGATATAACATCTTGCCTACGCTGCCAAAACTGTCCTATACTTTGAAGTCATATTGAACTACTTAACTTAGTGATTTCACTAGGTTAACTTAAGTGATCATCTAAAAAATATGATCCTTTAATACTCATGATGACTACATGGTTTATGGAGACTTGAGTTAATAAGAACTCGCGTCCTCATATCGGTGCTCAAGACTACTCACAAAAATATATTTAGCTCATGTGGTTTTAAAACAACTTCTTTCTTTGGTTTGAGATAATTACTCAAATCTTATCTCAAAGGCTCTCTTGGAATCGATGTTCCCATTTTTGGTCAAATGTAAAAACATTTATAAACTCTTAGGGAATACTTAGTTCCGTTATAACTTTTTGAGAAATGATCTCAACTCTTTACTCTTTACTTAACTTGAAACTTTAGTCTTGAAAACAAAGTTAAGACATTGCTAAAGACTCTTGAAAACTTTTAAGACCTTTGCGTTGACTTGCTTCTTAACTTCTGGACTTGACTCTTAACTTTTTTGACTTTGATCTTAACTGCTTTTGACTTTACTGTTAACTGATTCTTGAATTTGAAGTTATGGATTCAAGGTTGTAGTTCATGTTTCTGGATGATATCTATATGTTTGGAAGTCATTTAGAGTAGTTAGAATCATTAGGAAGTGTTAATACACTTTCGAAAGGGTTAAACGAACCGAATGATGAAAACTGGGTGAAAAAACGCCAATCCGGGAGCAGCTGGGGCGTGCCGCGCCAACCCTTAAGTTCAGAGGCACCATTTGGGAGCACTGCAGGCACGCTTGTTGACACCCAATTTCGACCCTCCCCGGTATAAATTAGTTTTCGAGCTTCTTACATTTCCCAAACAATTTAAAATAATTAGTTTTATAAATTTTGCGAATAAAAATAATAATGTATGAACTTTATGTTATTTTGAATGCTTTTGCCATTTTCTTATAACTTTTAGATAATATATATATTTTACATAATTATGTATATAATTAGTATATTTTATGATTATCAAATCATCCAATTTTTTTTTAATTTAGTAAGTATTCTATTTAACAAATGTAGTTTACCTTATGGTTATATTTTGAATCATCAACTATTTTCCCAATTAAATAAAATTATATACTAAATAAAGAAGCTCGTTGATTAATTAATATAAATTCATTTTTATTTAAGGTTTAGCCAAATTTATTTTATTAGCTCAAATTGGCCATTTATTAAATCTAACCCATTTTTTCCCTTGAACTCATTTAAAAGGACCAGATTTGGGCCTCTTCCATTTTGTTCTTTTGGCCCAAGTTTTTTTTTATTTTTAGGCCCATCCCAATGCCCCTAAATAACCCATCCAACTAGTATTAAAATCCAGCCCACCTTTATTTCCTCTTACCCGACCCAACACCAATTTTAACCCAACCCGTTTCTCCCTCTTCCTCTCCAACCCGAAATTCCCTGAAAAAAAAGAAGTTGTACCCAGAACCTGCGCGCAGGAAAATTTCCAGAACTTCCCCTCCCTCACGCGCAAAACCTCTCCCCCAAATGCCTTCCTCTAACGTCTCCAAAGTGAAATTCAAGTGTGCCAAGCGGCGTGGTGTCCGTAGTGGGCAACCCGGTACGCCGCAGTTATCTGTCCTCTCGTACACAGCCCTCTGCAGCGTCTCCCCCCTCGCTCGTACACAGCCTCTGCAAGGCGCAACAAGACGACGTGGAATGTCCTTGCATCGTAAAGATTCGAGCCCACGTCCGCCTGCTCGTACAACGAAGGTCTCCAACCCTCACACCTCCCCTTATTCCGTTCGAATCGTCTGTATTTGGATAAGATTTTGGAATTTCAAAATGAAAAATGGGCCGAAAATCTTGGAAATTCCTCATCTTACCCTCCCCAAATCGAAACCCTAATATTTCCTCTATATAAACCCCCGTCTTCTTCAGAAAAGGGGTTGGGGGGGAAATTTTGGGATATAATTTTATCACATAGAGATATATAGAGATTTTTCTCGGAAGGCTTTGCAGTTTACTAACACCTTAGCCGAAATTTCTTAGAAAGACATATTCGTATATCGGGGGGGGGGGGGGAGAATAGTCGAGCTATGAAAGCAGGACACGTTAAGAAGCAAGGGGTTATCGTTCGAGTTGTGGAAGCTCGTTTTGTCTCGATCATCGTTTCCATTCGCTTCTCGGAAAAGGTATATTATTTTCTCGCCTTCTCTTCTGTTTCAAAATGATATCCTATTGTTTGGATGCTCTTATGTTGTGTTGTGGTTGAATGTTTGTTTATAATATCATGTTTATTAGTCTTAAAACCTCAAGGCTATTTTTCAGCTATGTTTTCTTTTCATTTTATTTGCTAATGTTGCGTTCGCTTTAGAGTAAGGAAGGTTTGAGAATCAATTGTATGGTTTTGAAGTTTAATCGCTCTTTTTAGCTTAATAAAGTGTAATTCATCGAATCTGAAGCACCATTGGACCTCTAAGAATTTTGTTAAAAAATAAAAATAAAATGAAAATGACTTTTCCGTTGGCTTGAAAATTATTACTAAATCGGTTCATTCTTCGATGCCGTACGATTTTGCTAACTAAAAAAAATGATTTCCTTTTTACGGTTGGAAATGGGTTTGTTTTCTACATGTTAAGGGAGCAATATGATCAGAATTTTTTTTATCTTGTTTTTCTTTATTTAATTCTCAATTAGTATGAATTTGGTCCACAATTTAGATTTGGCTTGGGCATTATTATCGTTTTGTTTTGTTTTGTGTCATGTTTTTTTGTCATGTGTGCAAGAGTTGTTGTTGAGATTTGATAACGGTGGGTATGATTCATTACTACTTGCATGTGTTGTTATAATAAAATAGTACCTTTGAATTGTGAAATTGTGTGTTGCAAAAATTGATACTAATTTTGCCTAAGAAGTGGAACATCGCACTAATATTTTTTTTATGTTTATGTTGTTTTTGTTTGTTTTTGTGCGAAATTTATCCGAGTTCTTCATGAACTCCCATTTTTCCTCGCTTCGCAACGGTGCCATTGAGGCTCGACTTCTCCATCGAGTCAACCCATCAAGGGCAGATGTACAAAACCCAATTTCATGAAGATTGAGGAAAATCAAAGAAGGCGGCTTAGAAGATCAAAATTATTCATTATGTTGTATTTATTTTGGGCATAAGCCCTTGTCATTTTTTACCTTCTTGTATTTATTTTGTATGCTTAGACTAGGACAGGTGAAGTGGGTCGAAAACCCAAACGAGAAATGGGTTAAAAACCCAAAAAGTAGGTGGGTACAAATCCCAGTCAAGGCGGACAGAACCCGGAATTGGACCCAATCTCCCCCCTCTGTCTCTCTCTCTCTCCCTCTTTTACTATATTGTTTATATGGCCCTTTTGGGGGGGGTTTGTTGCCGTATCTTAGAGTAGGAACACTCCGATCCCCATCGAAAACGTCATTGTTTTTATAAACCTAAAATTTGAACCAAATTTTTCAATTGATAAATTTTGAACTCGTAAGCCTTCGCCTGATTTTAAAATTTTTAGGGAGTTTTACTTCAAACAAAATTTGCACATTTTAAAACAAATATTATCCAATAGTTAGTTGTCTATAGCCACCGCATTAAGCGAACGTCTAGGTGCTTTCATCAATAACTTCTAGGATGTTATCGAATTCCCGAACCCCCTTAGAAATTTTCAAATTTCAAATCAAAAGATTTTTCTTGTTTAAAGTCTTGTTGAAAACAAATTTTTTCTTTATTTTCTTAAAAATTAAGTGGCGACTCCCTAAAAAGTCGAAAATATCTTAAAACAAATTATCTTTCTGATTTTCGATGAAACTGGATTGGCGACTCCGCTAGGGATCTAGGAGGATTCTAACCCTAAAACTAACGTTATTTGGTTATTTGTGATAAACTGTTTATTTGTTTAGTTGCTTTTGTTTTGATACTGTTGCATTCATAGCATATCATAAATCCGTCAAACGACATTTATTTTATTTCCATTAAAAGGACGATTATGTGGATTCACAGTCGTTCGTTAACCAAAATTTTCTCGGGACACCCTGACGAGTGTAGTTGACTACTTATAGTCACGATCGTTAATTGTCCCCAGCTCAAGTAGTCCGCTGGGTTAACCCATTCCTCCACTTTACATACACCCACGCTTAGTCCAACTAAGATAGAGCGAAACCCCAATCTTAAAAAATAGCGCAATTAAGCCTAAGATGACCCGACACCCAATGAGTGGTTGGCTCATTACAAAGCCCGCCTGAGTCCAAAGAGCTACATATCGATAGGACGATCATACTTTGTTGTTCTGAAGGGATGTATTGCGTGTTAGTGATTGTTGTAATCGTGGGGGGGGGGGTTAAAAGTTTACACTAGTTTTTATTTTTTGTAGATGTTGAGTCAATTCTCCATTTCCAACATGGTCACCAAGACGCCTGATATTCTTCGTGTTGGTGGGATCAAACCTCAAAGATGTTAAAAGAGATAAATCTCATTTACTTGGGTCACCTACCTTCAATAATGAACTTCAAGGTATGGCCCACTTTATCGAGGTTATCACTCTTGATTCTGGACGACGAGAAATGGTCTTTTCGATTCGGATATGTCGAAATAACGCCCACCACTAGAGGAAATCAAGGATTGCTTCGACTCAATTGCGACAAGGTGGCAAAAGAAAAAAATGTTTGAATCATCACATTCTCCTTCCCGATAGGCAACTAGTAATGATTGAAAATATAATTTGCTAGTAATTCAAATTGTTAGAGACCACGACAATAACCACTAATGATTTTTTTGAGAGATGGGGGCATGCCAATATTTCACACTACTCCCTAACGAATTCCACGACTACAGTACCTGGAGGAACTCCCGGCCATTCTTTCTCCGCATGGCTTTTGTTAGGAACTATGGTGGTTCCCATAACATGAAGGAAAATCAACGCCACACGGGTAGTGATGTGGTTGAAGTGCCATGTTCAGAGGAATCGGTAATAAAATCATAAGAAAGAGTACTAGCTGTTTGACCCCAGCCATTTTGGCCAACTTTAACCGATCCTTGAGTTTGTGTAAAAAGGGTTCCATTTTTCCAAGGTTGCAACATTCTACTCCAATGTGCTTGACGTGAGAATTTAGGTAAAAGGGAACGACCTCCAGCCACAAGATTTGGGTGCCAAACCAAGTCAGACAATTTTCCTCTTGATAATTACGAGTTCTACTTAAGTGTCCTTATATTTCCAATTTCTCACCACCAGGGATTCTTGGGCAAAGTGTTTTAATGATTTGAAAGAAAGAGACATATAATGGTCCTTTACTACCACGCCCAACCACCCCGTTTTTCAGTCCGAGAGGATAGCAACACAAGGGGCCAAAACTTCCATTTTTTAGTCCTTCCTGGCAATCAGAAGACTGCGTCCTTACAACCCAACGAGAGTGATGCGACAATTTGTAGAGTCCCGTCTACACGTCCAAGGATGCCAGCTTTTTCATTGTCGATTACAACGAAATGACAAATACCTTTGCTAAGATTCATCCTCCAGGATGGCCCTGGCGGGTCACCATGAATTGGGAGTGACCGAGAACAGGTTTAAGCTGGTATGTCGACAATACAGACATGGTTGCACAATGATCTGCATGGGTGTAGTGAATCCATATCACATATGGGGCAAAGAATTGAAGACGTACAGACAAGGGTTCGATTCATGAATACAATTTCAGCAAGATTGGGACCGAAGGGAGCAAGAATTTTTTTTCATAAGAGAGACAGGACTTTCAACAAAGTAGCGAGAGTACCAACTTTTGGAGAGTTAGAAAGTCATAGGGTTTTGGCTGTGACGTCCAACACGAGTTAGCCGACACAAGGGCTTGTCTATGGCGTTTGGACACTATCTGGATGAGAAGATGAACACTTTAACTAGGCCGTACCAACATCTTTCCAAATCTGTTGTTCGCTGAGTTCGTAACGTGTTCACCAACAGTGCATATCCTCGAATAAGTAGAGAAGGCCAGAGAGGAGCTGACTCATCACCTTTTAACTCCCCTCGTGGGATTGTTTTTATATATGAATTTGCATTACATACCCTTCCTAAAATGTATCCCGTTTGATTTTGATTATGTAACGAACGCTATGATATTTAGTGAAATTTATTTTGGGGATACACCATTTGTTTAAATGGCGCAATACATCCTTCAGATCGCTAGGCCTACCCTTGGCACAAAAGGGTCACATGCATGTTTAGGACACGATATATGTGTGTTTAACTGCTTATATGTTATGTTGCAATGAACGAGGATATCATTAACTCACTCCTATCCAAGAAATTGCCAAAACATACAGAAGCCACTATTGCAAAATATCCGACCAAAGTTTTCAAATCTTAAGTTTCTCACCCAAAAAAAAAACAGATCTCCTATACCACAAATCCTAAGCGCGGCTCTATCGTCTCAGGAAAGGCAAATTACCTCTATGGACAAGGGTATGAACATCCAGATGAAGCTCACTGAAGAGGAGTTACAAAGAAAGATCGAACGAGTCACTCGAGAAATTCAAAAGGCCAAGGAGGAAGGGCTCAGAGTTGACATGACCACAACAATTTACAGAGCTGCAGTCGTGACATTGGATGAGGATCTGGCATTGCAGATAAAAAGAAAGAAAGAGGTTGAGATGGAAATCGAAAGCTTGAGGAAAAAGTTGGACGTGCTTCGTTTAAAGGCGCACGAAGGAAAGGCGAGAGAGGCAAAGATAGATGTGGAGATCGCCGTTCTGTTAGCCAAAAGTGCAACCCTAGATAAGGAATTGACAATCCGTAGCAATCTGAAGGGTGGAAAATACCTCGCCTGTGAATAGGGAGCAGACAACAATGGCCTCGACAATGCTCACTCCGAATTGACTGAGGAGGACGAGGAGGAGGAAATCATCTACAAGCCTCCATTTCTAGATCGTCTGAAATGAAGGGAGTGACGCAACAACAGGAAGAGAAATGACTAAAGTGTTGTCGTCATCTTTTAAGAATTCCAATGTTGTCTTTCAATTTCCTTGTAATCGTAATGAAAGAATGAATGAAAATATTTCATCCTAAACTCGAACTACGTTGGGCCTGAATTCTCCTTGTGAGATACGTAGGCAGCCTCTCCCGGCCCGACCCTTATCTTTAAAAAATTTCATTCTCCTTCACGTTACGAAAGAGATGAAGATCAGATCAACGGACATCAAAAAGTAGCTGCAAGAAAACCGTAGTTCAACGTGATTTAGACTTCCAAAGACAATGTCAAACAAAAACAAATGTATTCTTCCCCGTCCTCATTCGTGGGTTAAAGAATATCCTCAACAAAGCAACTTGTGTGTTTATCTGCTCCTAGATGTTGATATTAATGCATTTGTACTCCGAATATTGCGCTAACAAATCTGCCTTTGAGTTGGTTGCACTTCTCAAGGTACTTTAACTTGTTCTATTTTCGATCAAAGCTGCAGATCCTCAATTACTTCACCAGATCGAAAGGTCCCACAGATTTCCTTCCCTAGAACCAAATTCAGACAAAGGAAAGACAAGTTCATGGAGACACAACGACGAAGTGAGTCCCTTAAACAACGTTGTTTTGTGGCGCAGCCCACCGGAGCGGAAAGAATGAACTGTCGCGCAAACTGATTCAACAATTGGCTGAAATGATAGTTGAACTGCAACGGAGACAGGATACGCCTCCACCCAGATTTGGCCCTAATTTTGGTTGATGCAAACCTCTGATTTACTTCCCTTCATCTACAAACGTGGATCCACTCAACTCAGAACCAACCATCAAACACCATGTGCCATAATTCCGTCCATGATCGATCTAACAACCCAAAACCCCATACGCTTCTGTATCTTACCCAACTACCTCACCTCTTCCCAATAACCATCCTCAAATGCCACCCCATCCTCAGAATACTCAACTGGCCCCCCGCCACCAATCAAACCAAAATCCAACTGCCTTCAATCCCCAATACATCATCCCCATTTAAATCAGAACACCAATCCTCAGGCCTACCACAAACACTAACCGCCAAACAAACGTCAAGTCCCTTCTATAGCTTCCACCCCTCCCAAAAGAGCCACCTTCCAGTTCCCATTCCTGGCCTCGAGCACGAGGTGCACGTTTCCCCGAGTTGGATCAAAAAACTATGGAAGAACACGAGAAAGATGTAAAGGGAAAAGAAGAAATGACGAAGAGTCGATATAAACGGATGAAATCAAAAGGGCTATGAAGAGCTACAGTGCATCCCAAACGTCGTAGACTCAGTTTATGCAGAGTTTGTGTATCCACCCAGATTTGAACCTTCCCGAAGGTTTAAAATTCAAAGTTGATACCTCGGAGAGTAGGCAACCCCATGGGCATCTGAGAGCATATTGGGACCAGCGCGTAGGAGTTGGTAAGGTGAGGCCTTTGGAATGCGCTTTCCAGCCGTAGTCTTTGTGGGGAGGCCCCTCGGTGGTTTTTACGTCACACTAACCATGCAGTGGCCCAGTTGAGTGGGGCGTTAGCTACAGACTTTCATTGACCGGATTTGCAACAATGTTGAGATAGTTCCCGATCGGTATTCTCTAGAGAATATGAAGCAGAAAACAACTTGAAAAGCTATTGGGGAATTTGCCTATAGATGGAGGAAGGAGCAGCCAGGGTGATGCCCCCCAATGACCTAGAAAGAGATTGTTAGATTGTTTTGCGGGTGCAGGAGCCCAATACTACGACAGAATCATGTTCTAGTCGGAGCTAAATTCGCCGAGATAGTCAAGTTGTGAGACTATCGAAGACGGTCTGAAGTCCGGGAAGATAGCCCTTGTATCCACGCCACCTGTGATCTTTAGGATTGATGAGGAAAGCAATAGAAGGAAGTTGTTGCTGTCCTCATATGGGGGGAGAAAACTTCCATTAACTCTTCGCGTCCTCAAGATCGCTCCAAGCCTTCACCAAAGTCTCACCAGCCTTCTACCGCAAATCCAATCATCCCCAACAACCAACAATACTGCCCCCACCCTACATCCAAATGCTCCAATTTTTGTCGTACCAAATTCCACCCCCAAATCTCCAACTTTCTCTCCATGTACCCAAATTACACCCCGAACCTTACGCAAATTCCATCCCTTATCAAATAATTGGCTCCCAACTGTGACAATGTACCGTCAAGCAATACCGGCACCTCCGCCCACTTATCAAGTCCAGATCTACATATCAAAAACCCCTCCCAAATTGCCAAGCTCCAGGGCCAATTACCAGACAAACCCTACCCGAAATCCAAGCTTCCTCGTCAATACCCGCAATTATCTCACAGTTCCTCCCCCTCAGCAAAGCGGTTATATCCTTCCCATCCCAGGTTTGAAAAAAGGCTTCGGACTTTAAAACCTAACCGCAATTGGCTGACAAGCTGGACCAACTATTTGAGAGACTAGCCTCGCGGCTGGATACAATCTACCATGTAAGCCCAAGCCCCGTGGTGTCAACTCAAAGTTCTTACAAAGCCAGATCAGAGATTGCTGATCATTCCATCCAACATTTTTTTGGAACATGACACGGAAGACTGTAATCAATCTAAGCACAAATTCAAGACTTGATCGATCAGGAGTTAGCTTCCTCCACCGGCGGCGCCGAACGGCAATACAAATTCCGTTGCCGAATCATGGGGGTGGGAAACATCAGTATGATTGAACGGATGAATATGGGTGGTGAACAAGAGGATTACTCCTGTTTGCCGGAAGACTTGGAAAGGCGCTAACTCGCTTCTTTAAGCGTCAAAGAAAAAAGAGGGGACAGGGGATAGTTTTGTTATTCTGACACCTACAACAAAGGTGTTGCCTTGGTGCCTTCGAAAACTCTCGTCAATCCCAAATTTGTCAGCGAAATCGCTGTGGCCCAAAGGCATGACCAGGTACGGAGATGCTACAAACTCTTGATGATCCTTTCTCTTCGGAGACAGAAGAAGGATTTATAATAAGAGGCCAATAAGAGAAGCAAAAGAAGAAGAGTTCTTAAGGAGGATGCAACTGAAAGCCGATTTCCTTGTCAAAACACTTAGAGAAGATCCGGCTCAGATCCCGTTTGGGCCCTACTGATGAGCTCTCAGTCCACAGGCAGTCCTTTGGATGAAAGCTTCTGGAATGATACATACGTACCCTCGATACAGTAGTGATAACGTGTCTGCCATTATTCATCAAGTTATTCGGGGGGCCACCGGATCAGCTTTTGTGTCGATGAGTTGCCACCGAAGGAGATCCCACAACAAAGCCCCCCCCCCCCCCTTTGGACATCAACTGTGATAATGCCGTGGACAAGGTCGTCATCGTGTTTTGTAGATGTGGATCTGGTTTTAAATATATGCCCCATTGGTCACATTGAGGCAGCCCTAGGTTTGACCTGGAAAACTTGACAGAACTAGGTTAATGTAGAGAGCGTTTGATGGTGTGCAAAGAGACCCATTAGGGGCTGTGAAATTTGCCCCTTCAAAATGGACCCCGCAGAGTTCAGCGCGAAATTCCAAGTGTTGGAATACGACACATTTACAACCGTCTTTTGGAAGGCCGTTCAATTACAATGGTTGAGCCGTCTATCCACTCTCTATCAAATGAAGAAGCTGGTAAGGAAGAAGAGAAGCTATTTGTTCACGGGAGAGAAGTCCACTCCGCAAGCAGTGCCGGTCTTGAATGAGATTTCTACAGGTGGGCGGACTTTTAACCTGGAACCCGGTGGAAGTTGGGTAAATGCCACCGATGAATTTGGCCTGGCCCCGCAGACCCCCATGGAAGCCCGAATACAAAAAGGATAGCCACGGTGATTCTGCAGAATAGTTCGAGCCAGGTTTAGATTGTGAAGAGATTCCCAAGGAATTATTGAACCTGTTTCGGTCCTTGTAAAGGATCCAATATATGGTTTTGGGGTACATCCCACAGATGACGGACGTGAAGCGAAGAAGAAAAGGGATCAAGAGTTGTCTAAGACAATCCCGCATCTGTATCATTCTTTCCCAATCCTGGGAGTATGTCCGAGCCTGAAGATGGGTAATGAATCTTGACCTCTTCAAGGAGACAATGCTATTGTCGCGGAGGAGGTCGAGGTCGCTGGTATTCGTGATGCCTGACCCAGGGAGGTTCTGCAAAACTGGACTTTCCATGGCCGATCCTGATGTCCCAAACTCTTTGGTAGAAAGGAGTTATTTTATGCACACTAAAATCTGTGTGTCCCAGAAGAGGCCCGAGACCCACAATTTCTGCCTTTTTCTTATTGTTTCGAGATTTTGAATTTTCCGTTGTATGTTTTAAAAAGGCAACATGGCCCTGTGCCAGACCACAGTTTTGCATTTGGTTTTTAAATGAAAGCCTGTTTAATTTTTTAACTTGTTTTTAGTTGTGTGTGTATACTTTACTTTCCTAATTTTTTTCTGTTTATGATTTTCAGTAACATAAGTTACCTACAGACCCTCCCAATGCATGTCATGTCCATCTAAAACGCTAAATGCACAAAATGAGACATATGAATACAAGGTTACGACTAATGAAGAAGAAAGTGAGGGGAACCAGATTTAATGTTGTCGAGAAGTTCCGACAGTTCGAGAATCCGCATAACCGAATCTAGAGTAGACGGAAACGGGATTTGGGTGATTCGATGTGGTCAAAGAGGGTAAGATCAGGCACCCACGCTGAATGAAACTCAGAAGGAGAGCCTGGTTCATTTTCTTGACGAATACAATGATGTGTTGTTGGGAAGTCTTGATATGCAGGGGTTTGAGTACCGGATGCGTAGCTCATAAGCTACCTAAGCAACACCAGGGTTCTAGCTGGTGAAACAAAAGACTCGGAAATTCAAGCCTGAACTGAGTTTAAGATTAAGGAAGAATCACCCAAGAAAATAGTGTCCCGATTGGTGGAAGTAACACAATATCCAACCGTGGTTGGCCAACCTTTGTTTCCGGTCGCCAAGAAGGACTGGGAAATCAAGAATTTGTGTTTTGATTATAGAGATCCTCAACAGGGCTAGTCCGAAGTATAATTTTCGATTTTGCCAAATATCCATATTTTTGATTGACAACTGTTCCACATGAGATGCCTTTCATTTGTGGACTGTACGCAGGTTATCACCAAATTTTGATGGATGAAAAGATGCGGAAAAAATGGCTTTCATTACAACACCTTAGGGTGTATATCACTATATGGTGATATGCCGTTTTGTCGGTCTCAAGAACGCCGGTGCCACTATACATGAGAGCCATGACCACTATTTTCCATGACATGATTCATAAGGAGAGTGAAGTGTACGTGGACGACGTCATAATCGAATCCCGTGAGGTTCAATCATTTGACAACACCTAAGAAAATTCTTTGAACGTTTTGTGTCGGTACAACTTCAAGTTAAATCCATCCAGCCAAATGCGCTTTTGGATCCCGATTTATGTCAGCAAGGTTATTGAGCTTAAAAACCCTCCAAGATTAAGCAATTCAACAACTCAGTTACCTCCGCCGAAAATGATAAAAAAGGTGATGAGTTTTCTTAGGGATGTTAAAATATATTAGCCGGTTTATAGCACAATCACACAGTGGTGTTGTGAGCCTTTTCAAGTTGCCGAAGAAAGACGCCCCAACTAAGTGGACTAAGGAGTGCAATCCTTTCATTGGCTATCAAGAGCTACTTGTCAACCCACCGGTATTGGTTTCCTCCCGCAGAAGGGTTCTTTGTTGCTGTATTTTTGCTCTTTCAATAGTGGCCTTCGATGTGTTACTTGCCAACCCGCAGACGGAAAGAAGGAAAAGGCTATTTACTATATTAAGCAAGGAAGTTTTACTCCGTAGATCTCGTTACACGACACTTTGCTGGAAGAGAACATGCTGTTCTTTGACTGGCTTGCCCAGAATTGAGAACTATTTGTCTTCCGTATACTACATATCTCATTTCCCAGAATGGATCCGTTGAAAGTACATTTTCCAGAAAGCGTGCTGACGGGAAAGTTGCTAAATGTCAAATGCTGTTGAGTGAGTTTTGATATCGTATATGTGACTCAGAAGGCATAAAGGCACAAGATTTGGCTGATTATCCTTGCAGAAAATCCGTGGATGAAGAATATGACTCACTTAGACCTTATTTTCAACATGAAGAGGTGTCATTTAGGGTGAAGATATTTCTGAACATACCAAGGTTGGAGTTATTCTTTGACGGAGCGGCAAATCACCAAGTAAAGTAATCGGAGCATGTCTTCGTGTCAAATCTGGTAAACATTATCCATGGAAGCTAAGATCCAATTTAATTGTCACCAAACCAACATGGCCGAATACTAAGCTTGTCGTCTTGGTTTGAAAATGGGACATCGACATGAATGTTTACGATTATTGGTCCATTGAGACTCAGATCTTTTGATTCAATCAAGTTTGCAAAGTGAAATGGCTGTGAAAAACCCTATATTATACCTAACGGATAGTATGTGCAAAATCTTTTCAAAGGTTTCCGCAAGAATCGGTTCAAGACACCTACTTCAGATACGAATGATTAGTTCGATGCCTTGCCACCATCGCTTCGATGAATCAAACCTCCCGGATACCTTATTACATAGACCCGCTGGATATAGAGTTGAAATGAACATCCGTCCATTGTTTCACAATGTTGATCAGAACCATACGGTTGCCCTGGTATTTTGACATAAGAGGATATTTTGATCTGGGACTTATCCCGAAGACGCTACATCTAATCAGAAGAAGTCGATACGCCGTATGGCTCTCAATATCTTCCTAAATGAAGAAGTCCTGTATAGGAGGACTCCAGATTTGGGTCTTCTGAGATGTGTGGATGCTGTGAGTATTATTGAACAAATACATGCCGAAATTTGTGGTACACATATGAATGGGATCACTTTGGCAAGAAAGATCCTACGAGCCGGGTATTTTTTGATGACTATGGAGAATGACTGTTGCAAATTCGTACACTAATGCCACAGATGTCAAGTGCACAGGGATTTGATACGAGTACCACCTCACGAACTTAACAGTATGAGTTCACCTTGGCCATTTGTAGCTTGGGGAATGGATGTCATCGGTCCTATAGATTCGGCCGCTTCTAATGGACACTGACTCATCTTGGTTGCCATTGATTATTTCACCAAGTGGGTGAAGGCAGCCTCTTACAAGTTGGTAACCAAGAAAGTGGCGGCCGATTTTGTCCGCAACAATCTGATATTCAGATTCGCAGTGCCAGAATCCATCATTACTGATAATGGTGCAAATCCCAAAAAGAATGGAGCTGTAGAGGCCGCCAACAAGAATATCAAAAAGATCTTGAGGAAGATGATTGACAAACATCGAGGTAGGCATGAAACGTTTCCATATGCTTTACTGGGTTATCGAACGATGGTCAGAACATCGACTGGTGCTACTCCATACTTTCTACTATATGGAACAGAGGCAGTCATACCTGCTAAAGTTGAGATACCGTCACTGAGAATCATCCAAGAAGCTGAGTTAAGTAACGCTGAATGGGTTAGCAAACGGATGATCAAACAACTGATTGATGAGAACGCGAATGGTTGTCGTCTGCCATGGCCAGTGTATAGACAGAGATGACTCATGCCTTCACAAGGAGTAAAGAGCAAGGGAAATTTGAAGTCGCCAGTGGTTCTTTAGCGTATTTTCCATCATCAAGACAGAGTACAAAGGAAAGTTCGCCACCAAATGGCAAGGTCCTTAAATGGTTGGTAAAGTATATCTGGAGGTGCTTTGGTCCTGTCAGTAGAGGGATGGCAGTGTATGGCCTAAAAAACCTATCAACTTAGAGTGCTGTCACAAAAGAGAGATACTATGTGTGAGTTTTATTTTGCATTTGTCATGTACTTGTAATAGTTATGTTTGCTTGATTTTTCAATTTGAATTCTATCCCGTTGCAATGAAACTACGTCTGCCCTGAATTCCTCAAAAATGAGATCGTAGGCGGCATATTGTCGGCCTTCGGTCACCCCATTATCCCCTTGAATTATTTCGTTTGTATCTGAACTATGTTCGACCTGAATCTCAAAACATGAGATCAGTAGGAGGCCTATGTCGGCCTCATTGGTCGTTCTTGGGAATGTTTTATTGGTTAACCGTTAGGGGAACTACGTTGGACCTGATTCCTGCCTATCAGAACGGGATACGTAGGCGCCAACAAAAGGTTCGGTCATATATTTCCGCAAGAGTTCTATTCCTTTTACAATAGAACAGGGAATAATTTTGAGAGGGGACTCAAAATCTCAAAAGAAGTTTCTCCTCAGCAAGTCAAAACTAAGATGTTCGAGATCTACATGGAAAGAATTTTTGAGAAGATCTAAAAAATTTCGCGACCCTGCTCAGTTTACAATGAGAGGATAAGCAAGAATGTAAACTGGGACAGAAATTTTGAGGGGGGGGGTGGATGGCCTCAAAATTTCATTAGGGGTTTTACTACAAGTCGGAGTGACTCTGCTAAAACTCACGCGAATGATTAGATAAACCTATTAAGTGTCAGATTCAAAGAAGGTTGTTAAGCCTGATATGACATGATTGGCCCCAGTGACCTGTTCAAGATACTATTTCTAAAAAATTTATATTCTCTTAAATTTTCCCTTTTAGTTTAATTTGTTTTGGCATAAATATTGTTTTATCTATCAAGAGACGGGAAATCGGGAAATCAACCGAAGATATCAAACAGGAAGCAAACAACTGAAGAAAATCGACGCTAGATCAACAGGTTTTAAAATTGACAATTTTTCTGTGGACGCAGGTTGTATAACTTGCTGTTGATATCGCCAAATCTCCTGACGAATGAATACGGAGAACTCAAAAAGGGAGAAAAACTATCCCAAAATCAGACATTTACTGAGAGCAGGAAGACTTTTAGAACGCTTATGTCAGAGACCTTGGAATGTGTGTTGTTTATTTCAAACAATTTCCAAAAATATGAAATTTACAAAGAGTGTCTAGCCAGATTCAAAGGTTCTGAATCAAACCGAATCTAAACGAAGATTCACGCTTTCGTATAAGGACGCTATTTGCATAACATTGTCAAACAAGATAGTTATTGTCAATCAAGACAATGCATTACCCAAGAGGGGATAGTTATTGTATTATTATTATTATTATTATCGATCAAGGCGATATATTATCTGGAGGTCATTTTGTCATTACCCTCAACAGAGATGGTATGAGTATTCATTCATTGAGAGATAAAAATCATGCATCGCATCAAAAATTATGTATTGCGGAAAACCATGCATTGCGGAAAATCATGCATTGCGGAAATCCATGCATCGTGGAAATCATGAATTGCGGAAAACCATGCATTGCGGAAAATCATGCATTACGGAAAATCATGCATTGCGGAAAATCATGCATTACGGAAAATCATGCATCGCGAGTTAGGAATGTATGCATCACGAGAAGATTTCACTGATCATCAAAT
Organism: Solanum habrochaites; assembly: GCA_027704765.1. NCBI lineage: Eukaryota > Viridiplantae > Streptophyta > Magnoliopsida > Solanales > Solanaceae > Solanum > Solanum habrochaites. Next base: position 18,628,355 of record JAKWJA010002499.1, on the reverse strand, counting down.
TCGACATCGCTGAGAAGATTTCATACTTCGCTGAATTTATGCCATCACGAGAAAATTGTAATGCCTCGTCCAAAATTTATACATTGCGAGAAGAGTCATACATCGCTGGGATTTCGCATCACGACGAAGAATCCTATGCGTGTAAAAATCTGCATCGCGGAAGGAAAATCCTGCATCGCAGGAAAGACAAATCATGCAACGCGGAAAAATCATGCCATCGCAGAAGTCAATAATATGCACGCTGAGAGATTTCATTGGCATCGACAAAATTTATACATCGCGAGAAAGATTTCATACCTCAATGAAATTTAGAATCGGGAGAAGAGTTCATACTCGCTGAAAATTTATTGCATACGAGAAGAATCCGGTTTTGACTCGTTGAAATTTGTACATCGCGAGAAGATTTCATGGCCTAGCCGAAAGTTATGCATGCGAGAAGATTCGTCCGTGCAGGAATTTTACCGTATTGCCGGGAAGATATTCATGCCCCGACAAGAAGAGAAGACGTAACGGATAATAAAGAAAAGGGAAATCAGTATCCCAAAGAAGGGATATTTATTCATGCCTCAACTGCATTTCTTTATTTTTGATAAAAGCGAAACATCAAGAAAATTATCGCAGACGACGGTAAACGAAATATCGAATCGCATGCAGCAGTTGATTTATTCGACATTCAAGTATAGAGTTCCGTCGAAGATATACTAAAAAACAAAGTATAAGATTTATTTGTTGTACGTCAGATAGATCGATCGACGTTCAAATATTGAGGAGACAATGAGGGTCGGGACATGGTAAAAAGACACTGTTTCCCATCCCTTATTGCAGTTTTAAAGTTTATGAGTTTTATCTCTAAGTCTTCTTGTCGAGGCACCAAAAGGATGGAATTCTCCAAAACACCCAGGGCGGCAGACATCAAAAAGGATGCGGCACCAAGTGGAACTTTTCTAGCAGTGAACTTGGACAAGTCCAAAGACGGAATGTCAAAACACTTTTGGCAGTGAGCCAGAGGAGACGACTCACCACAATCGAACCACCCCTATCAAAGCATGGGGATATTTTTAGTCTTGTCAGTTCAGATATCGAGATCCGAAAATTTCAATTTCTCGGAAGCAAAATTCCAATCTGAGTTGACAAGCGCCCAAAGAGCTTTGGAAATTATGTCCGTGTAAGCTCTTAATTATGGGTGCTGAAGCGCGCCAATATTCATGGCTAAGGTTACAAGCTCCTTTTAATACTCGGTGTAATTTGTCACTTGTCCGAAACCAAAGGTTATTCTAGCATTAATAGATTTATTTTACAAACGATCGAGTCGGAACTACACACAGCCTGATTCTTGAAGGTTTTTAAGGATATGTAGGCGGATTAATGTTGAAACTCGGATGTATTCCAACATTCGCTCTCAATTTTACTTTTCGAAAATTTTGATACCTTCATTAATTCAGCACGAGGTGGCTCTTTTTGATGAAGTCTTTCCAAAAATCGCTCCGGCGTTAAATCAAACTTATTGAACTATAAGTGACCGCATCTCATTATAGCCTGAGATAGTAAGAAAACCCGTTCAAGGGTTGGCCATAATTTCTAAACCCTTGTAAGTCTTCCCGTAAAGAGAATGGGGTTGCGTCAAACTTGGTGGGTCAAGTTTCATTTTACCTCGAATTGCTTGCATCAACCAAAGAAAATGAGGACAGTTGTTGCACACTCAATTTCGAACCCGCACCGGTATCAATTCAGTTTTCGAGCTTCTTAAATTTCCCAAACAATTTAAAAAGAATTAGTGTTATAAATTTTGTGAATAAAAATAATAAGTTGATAATGGAACTTATGTATTATTTGAATGCTTTTGACATTTCTTTATAACTTTTAGGATAATTATTATATATTTACAAATTATGTTATTAGTATATTTTGATTATTCAAAAACCATATCAAAAATATTTTAATTGTAGTTAAGTATTATATTTAACTAATTTAGTTTTAAATATGGTTATATTTGAATCACTATTTTACAATTAAACCTAAATTATATTACGAAAAAAAGAAAGCTCGTGGATTAATTAATACCAAATCATTTTATTTAAGGTTTAGCCAAAATCATGTTATTTAGCTCAAAATTGGCCTCCATTATTAAATCGAACCAATTTTTTACCTTAAAACTCATTAAAAGGCCGATTTGGCTCTTCATTCTTTTTTCTTTTGCCCAATTTTTTTTTATTAGGACCATCCCAATGCCCCTAAATAACCCATCCAACTAGTATTAAAATCCAGCCCACCTTTATTTCCTCTTACCCAACCCAACACCAATTTTAACCCAACATGTTTCTCCCTCTTCCTCTCCAACCCAAAATTCCCTGAAAAAATAGAAGTTGAACCCAGAACCTGCGCGCAGGAAAATTTCCAGAACTTCCCCTCCCGTCTCCCTCACGCACAAACGTCTCCCCCAAATGCCTTCCTCTAACGTCTCCAAAGTGAAATTCAACTGTGTCAAGCGCATGGGTGCCGAGTGGGCAACCCGGTACGCATATAGTTGTCCTCTTGTACAGCCTCTGCAGCGTCTCCCTCGCTCGTACAGCCTCTTCAGCGCACAAGACGACGTGGAATCGTCCTTGGCATCTTAGGATCGAGCCACATCGCCTGCTCGGTACAACGAAGTGATCTCCACCCTCCACCTCCCTCTTCATTCGTTCGAATAGCTATATTATGATAAGATTTTGAATTTAAAAATGAAGTAAAGGGGCTGAAAAACTCTTGGAATTCCTCGTTTACCCTCCTCAAAAATCGAAACCTAATCTTTCATATATATAAACCCCCGTTCTTCTTCAGAAAAGGGAGCGTGGGGGAAAATTTGGATAAATTTTTATCACATTAGAGATTACAGAGTTTTTCTCGGAAGAGCTTTGCAGTTTACTAACACCTTAGCCGAAATTTCTTAGAAAGGCATATTCGTATATCGGGGTGGAGGGGTGGGGGGGGGGGAGGAGAATAGTCGATCTAAGAAAGCAGGACATGTTAAAAAGCAAGGGGTTATCGTTCGAGTTGAGGAAGCTCGTTTTGTCTCGATTATCGTCTCCGTTCGCTTCTCGGAAAAGGTATATTCTTTTCTCGTCTTCTCTTATGTTTCGAAATGATATTCTTTTGTTTGGATGCTCTTATGTTGTGTTGTGGTTGACTGTTTGTTGATAATCTCATGTTTATTAGCCTTAAAACCTCAAGTCTATTTTCACCTATGTTTTCCTTTCATTTTATTTGCTAATGTTGCGTTCGCTTTAGAGTAAGGAAGGTTTGAGAATCAATTGTATGGATGTTGGGTATTGTGTCGTGGAAAATAGTCGGCATAGCTCTATGCACACTGTTCTAGTTGTTGCTGTCTTCTTGTCTCTGTAAAAGCTGAATTTTTCTTGTTTTACCACGCTCCTATCTTTCCTTTTTATTGTCTCGTGCCTTTGCGAAGATCCACTTGCGGTAAACGTGTTGATACCTATTTGAGAATTCACTTCAATATAGGGTCTTTCACTGTTATATCCAGTCCGTCTTGTGTTGGGGAATATTTGAGTTTTAATTTCTTGAAACTAGTAATGATAAATGTTCTATTCCTGTCTTTATAAGGTTTCTCTATAGTGTGTCGTTAATTGCTAATGTGGGTTTGAATTTAATAGCCTTTTTTCTAACTTAATAAAGTGTAATTCATCGAATCTGAAGCACCATTGGACCTGTAAGAATTTTGTTAAAAAATAAAAATAAAAAGAAAATGACTTTTCCGTTGTCTTCAAAATTATTGCTAAATCGGTTCATTCTTAGATGCCGTATGATTTTGCTAACTAAAAAAAATGATTTCCTTGTTCCGGTTGGAGATGGGTTTGTTTTCTACATGTTAAGGGAGCAATAGATCAGAATTTTTTTTAATTTTATTTTATCTTGTTTCTTTTTAATTCTCAATTAGTATGAATTTGGTCCACAATTTAGATTTGTCTTGGGAATTATTATCGTTTTCTTTTGTTTTGTGTCATGTTTTTTTGTTATGTGTGCAAGAGTTGCTGTTAAGATTTGATAACGGTGGGTATAATTCATTACTACTTGCATGTGTCTGTTATAATTAAAATAGTACTTGGAATTGTCGAACATTGTGTTCCGAAAATTGATACTAATTTTGCCTAAGAAGTGGAACATCGCACTAATGTTTTTTTTATGTTTATTTTGTTTTTGTTTTGTTTTTGTGCGAAATTTATCCGAGTTCTTCATGAACTCCCATTTTCCCTCGCTTCGCAACGGAGCCATTGAGGCTCGACTTCTCCATCGAGTCAACCCATCAAGGGCAGATGTACAAAACCCAATTTCGTGAAGATTGAGGAAAATCAAAGAAGGCGGCTTAGAAGATCAAAATTATTCATTATGTTGTATTTATTGTGGCATTATCTTGTCCTTTTTTACCTTCTTACACTTTATTTGCTATTTTACGGGGACTATATTGCTTCTGAGGGACCTACGGTGTATAGGTTTTTCTTTTCCTTCTCTCTTTCTTTTTTTTTTTCTGTTCTGGTTTCTTTTTTTTTTTTGTTCGTTTGGGTCGAAACTAAACGAGAAAGCGGTTAAAAAACCAAAAAGCAGTGGCAGTCCAAATCGGGTTTCAAGGAGGACGAAACCCGGGGAATTGGACCCAATCTCCCCCCCTCTCTCTATCTATCTCTCCCTCTTTCTTATATATTGTTATATGCTTTGTTTGGTTGCTTAGCTTAGAGTTAGGAAAACCCAATCCTGTCGAAAGTCACTTGTTTTATAAGACCTAAAATTGAACCAAATTTCAAATTGATAATATTTTGAACTCGTAAGCTTCGCGATTAAATTTATGGAGTGTAACTTTCAAACAAATTTGCAATTTTAAAACAAGTATGTCACATAGTATTTGTCGGAAGCCACAATTAAGCGGAACGTCTTAGGTGATTTCAAAACCTTCCTAGGATGTTAATAGGAATTCCCAAACCCCCTTAGAATTTTCAAAAGATTTTTCCTGTTTAAACTCTTGTTGAAAACAAGTTTTTTCTTAATTTTCTTAAAAATTAAATGGCGACTCCCTAAAAAGTCAAAAATCTCTTTAAACAATTTATCTTTCTGATTTTCGATAAAACAACGCTGCCCCAAGACCTTTGGCACATATGGGACAACCCGCGCCTGGCCCCCTCCCCTCCAGGTATGCCTAACAAATTTTTCCTTTTGTTTTCTAACCTTAAATCACTTTAATTTGATTCATTTTTTCAAATTCACTTACATTTGTACCCACATCATATACACAAGGATATAACAAAATGGAATCAAGAAACAACACTTTTACATCAAGGAACTCCTAAATCTCAACTTATGTTCAAGAAAGAAAGCAATTTAAAAACAACCAACAAAAACATTCAATTTCCAATATTTTTAGAACTATTTTACGATGAATGAAACATGCTTGACACATGGGTGAACAAACCCAATGTTATGAGATCCACACTCAAAGCCCAAAAGTTTCTTGGTGATTTCTTGATTTCTCTTCTCCTTTCTCCTTTTTTCTCGTTTCTCCCAGCCCTAACTTAAATTCTAACTTGTTTAAACTGATCAAAAATCTTGTTTTACCCCAATTAATTCCTAAAAATGAATTAACATAATTAGATAAGTAAAATACTAATTTACCCTTCCAAAATCCGGATTAGGCTTTCCTTATTTAGGTAACCCAACTTTCGGAAGGCATGGCTCACTCATACAAACTCGGAATTGCGAAAACTTGGTGGCGTTAGAAAGATAGTTCCAAGAGATTTCCATCCCTATCTGGAACTACACTTAACTCTACCCGATCTAGGAGTCATAATCATTTGAAGTTTACCAAAAACTCACTTTTAACTTAAATTTTTTTTCCAGATTTCCTTATACTTTCCAAAAGTGACTTTTTCCAGATTATAAACATACTTCTAGTTTCATTTTTAGTTGCAAGATGTTACAACCATTTTCTTAAGGTGTATAAGGAGTAGTTAACTGTCTGATAATACCCCTTTTAGTACATAATTCTTCAAATTATTTTGACAAATATTCACATCCTCGATCGGTTCTTAAAACCTTTATTCTTTTATCTAATTGATTTTCAACTTCATTCATATATCTTTTAGAACACTCAAGTGCTTTAGATTTATGAGATATCAAATAGAAATAATCAAAGCGTGTGAAATCACCAATATATATGCAGCACCAAACCTTGCCCTCACATTCATCAGACCACAAATATGAGAATGAATTAGTTGAAGTGGGAACTCAACTCTTTTAGCCTTCCCAAGTGGTTTACATGTAATCTTTCCACCAAGACAATTTTCACAAGTTGGCATATCAATTTTAGAGAAAGGACTTAAATTCCCTTCTTTTGTCAACCTATTCATTTTATCTTTCCCTATGTGACCTAATCTTGCAAGTCATGTAATAACATCAATATCATCATTACTAGAATTACATGTCATTATACAACGGTCAATATAATAGTCATAAGTTGAAGGATTACAATCTAAAATGAGAAAACGATCATAATGAAGTCCAAACAATATAAAATATTACCTAGAGTTATTCTAATACCATTGCGAATAAAATAAATAAATTAAAACCAACATCTAGAAGAAAAGATATAGATACTAAGTGTCATCGAATCTCTGGAGCATATAGGACGTCATGCAATATCAAAGATCGACCACCATGCCAGTCCACTTTGCAAGTGCCTATTCCTCTAACTTCAAGCCTAGCATTATTTCCTTCATCGATCCACCTGTATCTTAGTGAATATTTGTGAAACTCAACCAACGCTTCACGATCTCAACTCACATGGTCAGTGGATCCTTAGTCTAGAATCCACATACGATAAGATTCAGTCAGTAAAAAATTGTTTGAAAAATATGGAGCACTTAGATATGCATTTAGAAATGCTTCCTTTTGGACTTGATACATTCACAAGCTGAATGCCCCAATTCTTGGTAATTGTAGTAGTTCATTTTACTCTTGTCTCTCTTCTTGAAAAAAACATTTTCCTTTCTTGGAGTTTGGTTTCTTCTTTTTCTTAGAGGGTCCTTCTCTTTACTCTTTGTCTTTCCCATTTCTTTTCTAATTTTTCTTGAGCTTGAAGCCTGAAGATTTTGTACCACTTGAATCTAACCACAAAGGCATTAGAAGCAGCTTTAGCAGCACCAAGACACTCATCTTCAAGTTGAACATGATGCAACAACAATTCTGAAAATTTTTAGGCTTCATTACCGAGTCAAAGTTTAACCTTCAAATGTTTCTCACGTTAATCAGAAGATACCAATTACTGTCTGACTTTTCCCATATTGGAATAACATGGACAACACTCTTGAGTTGAGTTATCCATGATTTGACAGCACCCTAAGGTGCTGCTAACATTGATATCTAGATTATGAGCCGCTGATTTTTGTTAAGTTAAAATGTTGATAGTCAACTTTGGAGGAGGCGGGTTCAACAGTACCTCCCATACGTTTCCATCATGATTGTTGCCCTATGTATGAGGTCATCAACTATAGAACTAACTATTATTCCACGTGCAGTGCAGTTAGCCTCTTTCCAAGCCTTGTAAGCTTCAAGATCCCTCATGTTTTGTGCAATATTACTCTCTTCTGGTTGATTCAAAATATGGCTTATACCTTCCAGGGCATTTTTCTCTTCCAATATATACCATATTTTACGACTTCATATGTCGTGATTATCACCGTTAAATTTTTCACCTTTGTTTAAGTCAACAATGATACTTTTTGATGTCATGTCTGTTATGAGATGTAATCGAGCAATAAGTTTTATCAATTATGCATGTAACATACGCATTCAAGCATGTCAATTCTAATAAAGGTCTCATATCAAATGTAAAATTGAAATGACATGTAAGCCATCTTCTACAAACTAAACATTTAACCAAAATATTAAACTAACTTCCTAATGTGTATACTAACATATTGAAGACTTTTTATAACAAGATTTTTTAAGTCTAAAAACATAAATTGAGAAAAACATAGTTCATACATTGAAAAGTAAGTAAGCAATTACAAATTACTAATCTTTTAAAGACTAAAATTCTCCCACAAGTCTTCAAGTCAACAAATATACACCCTCAAAGGATGACTAGGCTAAATGTCATGATAAATATCAGTTAATCTACTACCAAGGTTCAGAGAGAGTGTCAGTTAAATAAGTTAAGACTCTCCAATATGAAATTTCCTTATAATCAGCTAGTTTAGCCCATTTTATTTCAAAAAAGGTGAATAAAATCACATGTTGAAATATTAGGGGACATATTCAATGACTCAAACTCTTCAAAAAGAAAAATTCCTTTTCCCTTTGAATGGTTTTTGGTTCCTTGACAGATTTTGTGTCACCCTTGGGACATCAATTTGTATGATTTCATGCCCTCAAAAATATGTTTTACGACGATTGAATTTTCTACCTTGCCCCTTTGATCGTCTTTGAGAACTTTCATATGGATAATGGTGGTTGAGTAGTGGTTTGGTCGCTGGGTTGCCAGCCCCGGGGGGGGGTGTCTGAAATGCGAATAACAAAGGGAAATAATGGTTAGCTACTGGGGGGTGTACCGATTTATGGTGTGTGGGGTGATGAGCATGAAGTTGTCACAACTTCTCGTAGGAAACGGGGGAAGGGAATCAATTTTTAAAATATTTACGGCCTAAACTAATTTATTAAGATCAAATATTAATATTATGTAATTAATCGTAACCAAGTGATGACTATAGGTCAATATCAAATCAATACTTCAATAGAAAATAAAAGTACTAATATTATAATTTAATTTCACTCCCAAAAAAATTATAACAATTGACTCATTTTTCACACGTTACTTTTTCCATTAAAAATTAAGAGAAAATACATAAAAATCCCGCTAAACTTGACAAAAAAATTTACTTTAGTGCTTAAAATACACGGGCGTTTAAAGACCCCCTCATCATCTTCGAAGTGACTTTTTTCACCCTGAGACTATAATATCACTCTCACCCACCATATCATAACCACGTAAGCACCACATAATAACCATCTAGGTACCACACCATTAATTTTTAGTTCTTTGTTACTCATTCACTATATTTTTATTAAACACTTTTTAAGATTAATTATATCAATTAATTAATTTATAAAGGCATACCTCATCCCCTCTCTTTCTTCTTCCTTGTTGTTTCAATCAATTTCATCATTCATCATCAACCAGTTTGCAACCTTCAATACTTCATTTTTTTCTTCTTTTTCATCATTCAACACTTTTGTGTACATAACTAGAATGAAAAAATTAACTATAGTATTTCACATTCTCTTCTTCAAAAACCCACCCCCCGACTTTTACCCTCTGGGAGATGAAGTTTTTTTGAAAGCGCCAGGTTTTTTCTTGCAACTCAAATAATAAAATGAAGTTTGCCATAAGAAAGCTTATTAAAAAAATTATAAATTCTTGAGAAATATTTGAATAGATCTAAAATTCATATGGTTCACTCAAAATTCAAGAAAGTTTACATTTACGAAATCGACACTAATAAATAGAGAGAAATCAACGTTAATAAAATGAGTTTGGTATTGAATTTTTTGGATTAGTAAAGGACTAGTAAAATGAAAATATTTTTTTTTGAAGTGGGAGGAAGATGGAGGAGGAGGTGTTTCAATGGAGAAAAAGGTGTATTGAGGAAGACAACAAAATGAAAAGAAAAAAAATAAAGAAATTAAAAGAGGGACCCACTAATTCTATATAACTCTAAATAACTTTTTTTACATATTTTTAAGGAGATAACATATCAAGAAAATCTATTTAAAATATTAATTATATATTGACAAATAATAAAAGATCATGTGTAAAACTATAAAAAGATTTGAAAAAAAAAATCACGCATTTTAAGGAGAGTACACTCACTCTCCTTGTCACGTCATCCTTAAGGTGTGTTTGAATCACTTGAAAAATGTTAAGGACAATATTTAACCGCCCGTGTAGTTTCAGGATTAAAGTAAGTTTTGTTGCGAAATTTACGGGTTTTTAAGTATTTTCCCATAAGAAAATCATTGTTAGAGTACATTATCTCATAAGAAATAGTGAATCAAATAGTAGGGAAGTGCTAAATGCCCAGCAAAATATGGCCGAAATTTAACCAGAATAGTGAATAAGTCTGGTATAGTCTTTTCCCTCCAAAATAAAGTTAACCTTTTGATATTTTCTAAAAATATTTATTATTTTGATAAGATGAATAATCTGGGTCCCATGCCTTATTCCATCTTCAACTCTTTTTTTTTTCTCATTTTACTTCGCCTCGCCTTTTTTTTTTTTTGAAAAAGCTACTTAACTACATATATATCATTACCATATATACTATATATACCTCTAGTTTAATATAATTTCACATACTATCACTTTTAATATTTATACCATATATTTCAAAGATTTTGGTTAGATACACAAATTCCTTAAATATGGTATTGAATAATTATCTTAAATTTGAACTCCTTAAATAATGGTTCATTACCAAGTTAAAATATTTTCAGCTCACATCGGTCGTTTGCCTTCACCCCCACATTCACCAGCCCTCTCTCTTCCTTCATCTTCTCAAATCATGTTTGCATGTTTAAATCAACATTATACATATAGGTTTGTTTCTATTATTTTATTATTCTCATGTATCTTATCTTATTTAAAATTCATAATGTTCTGAAGTTCAATTTTAATTTTTTTTTATATATTAGGGTTTATAGTTTTTCATTTAATTTGTTGTTTGTCAAACACTTTACTGATTGACCATTCCCAAACTCAGTATGATTCTTGTTAAATATACTATACATTAACAATATTACAATCACATGACATACTAATATATTGATCTGCAGATGGATCTTTGATTAAGTACAAAGATATTCACATCTTTTCTTTTTGTCTCCTTTAGCTTTTTCAAGAACTACGGGAGCCACAAGAATACTAATTACCATTTCCTTAGCCTTCTAGACCATTATTTGTAGTTGTTATTCGAGTAGATGAACATTTGTGAAGTGTTTGAAGAAAGTCAGAAGGATTATGTATCTCAAAGGTAAGAATGCCAAAACTAGTGTGGAGACCCTAAAATACACCCACTAACTTCTCGGTTGCTTGTGCGGAAGATGGACAAAAGTAAAGCGTGAAATTTGAGAAGAACAATGTTTCCATGTTGAATTAGTTCTCCCGCTTGAGATATTACATCAAACAACCATCAAGTGCAATAATGTTGGATGTATATCAAGTATACGTAGATCTACTTAAGAGTTCATGCATACGAATCAAAATTATATGTATGTATGTATGAGAAAAAATATTACATATTTGGATACACATAATTATATGTATACTACTTCCTTTGTATCTGGATAACCGCGAGGGGGCGCGACGCGGCGGCCAGGGCCCGAGCCGGGGCAAAAAACAAGGCACCTTTTTGAATAAAATGTATGAAATTAATATTTGATACACCACATTAATACGAGATACATATTTTTGAACATAATGTATGAAATTGATACTTGATATATCAAATTAATACTAGATACACACAAAAGATACATAGATTTGAAATTAGATCATATAAATAGATACATGAAAGTAATCCTAGTCAAATATAACGAATATACGAAATTAATACTATATACTTCTATGATACATATGAATGTACTGTAATCACACTTGGTATCTAATGTATAGTTTTGTGATACCAAGCAAATTATATGGTACCAGAGGTATATGTTTGTTGTCTTTTATTAATAATATTATTATTAATGAATTTGTTATTTCAAAAAACGGAAAAGGGTCTAAAATACCCTTAAAGTATTGGAAATGGTACCAAATTACCTTCCATCCACCTATTGGCTATCCAAATACCCTTCCCACCCCCATCTATTGTCTCAAAATCCCTTGTACCCTTGTCATCTACCTTTTGGTTCAAAATTGACCACTTATTTGACGTTTATATTTAAACTATTTCAAATATTTTTTTGAAATACGTAGCGCTCAACTATTTGTTATATTTAACTTATTAAATATATTTATCAAATCAAAGCCACTATTATCACCATTACTAATTAAACCTCTCTAAATTAATAAATCCGTCACATTAGTAATGCAACAACAGATTAGCTCTAACCAATTGAGTGTTTTTAAAATTTGAGGAAACAATATCTTGAAGTAAGGTATGGCGGGTGGGGAGGGAGCATACATTCCAAGTGTCTAAATAAAATTACAGATAAACTAAAGTCTAACTATGCTTATCTTAATTATTCGTACATCTCAATTTCTGTGATATTACTTCGTAGTAACTTTTTCAAAAAATATATATTAAAGGTTTTTAAAACAAATAATAAAAATTTTATAAATTATATTTTAAAATATGCATATAATTCGGGATGTTTACTACTTCTTTACCCTTGAATCATAATTTCTCATTCAATTTGAAAGAAATTGTCCTCCTAAATAAGCGGCTACATTTAAATTTAATTGGGCTTCGTTCGGACTCGAATAATTTTTGACTGTTATTTTCAGAATCTATATTTCATCGTGTTTTAAGTAGTTTTTTATGATGATTTTTGGGGATATTAATAATTGAATTGTTAATTGGGTAGATTTTAGTAGTAATTAGAAGTAGTGGGTTGATTTATAAATTATATAATAATTAAATTATAACCAATAGTGAACTTCAAGTATTTTACAAAAATATTTAAAGAGTTTATTGTAAAAAAATTAAACAGTGATATTCTGATCCACGGTGGATTGACAAAGGGTTTTTTTGAGGTCCCCACACCCCCCAAGTATGTTGGATAAAGGGATTTTGAGTCATAGGTGGATGAAGGGTAATTTTGATACCATTTTCAATACTCAAGGGTATTTTAGGCCCTTTTCCGTTCAAAGAATGATAAAATGAAATTAATTAAACATAGATACACTCCTTCACTTCCACCTTTTATTAAGAGATTTCATTAATTTAAATTTCTAGAATCAATTGTTCATATTCTGAAATCCCCACTTAATCCTCTAATTAACAAAATCTGTTACAACTTATTAATTTTGAAAAATAAAATAAGTATCTTAGTTTTAAAATTCAGTAGAACACATATCTCCCTCCTCCTCGCTGCGGTATTCTTCAAACCAGTCGATCATATCGTCCTCTTGATAATTAGCTATGAGTATGAAAGAACTTAACTTCAGTGTCATTCTTACTGTTCATGTGAATACCTATTGAACAAATCCCTTCCTCTGACCAGATTACTAGTTAACCCGTCTACCCTTTTGTGTTCTCTCTCCGCCCGCCCCCGAGTTCAGCCTAGTGGAACCTCTGATATTATGTAGGTTTTTTTGCATACGTTTTTTCTGCCGACTGGGGTGGGCGCCCGGCGGCGACCGGCCCAGCTCGCGCCGCGGATGCGCCCGGCGCCGCCTGGCCCAACGGGGGCCCCGCTTGTCGCGTTTCCATATCTGAAAAAATTAGAATATGGTTGACCATCACATAACGTACTAGTGTTACACAAGCATTTTAAAAAATTGGGGGTTTGAATGCACTCGCCTATGAAATAACTATACACAACATTAGTTATTTTATATATCGATTGAACTTCATCATTGTAAATTCTTTAAGAGCACAAAAAGAAACTCATAATTTATTTGACTTTAAATGTGGTTAAGTTCGTATGTGTTTATTTAATTACATTTAATATTTGTTTTTTGTAACTCATATACCTCAGATTCTTTTAACTCATACACCCCACGGTCTTATGTATCCTATTATACTCCCTTTTGGTGGGGGGGGGGGCGCTGCAGTATTTTTTTCAAACTATAATCGTTCTTATTACACTGTTTCTGATGTCACTGGGCTCTTGATGTCCACCGCATTCGGTGCCCTCCTCTCCTCTAGGTCGACCACACGTGTAACACCCCTCCTCTAGTTATAGTCTTTTCTCTAGAGCTAATTTCAATCGCTTAAAATACTTACATGATTTATTAAATCATACACTAGAACTACTAAAAATATGTGTTTTTTTTTTTCGTGTGCCGCTACCGACTAGCTGTTCTATTCTCACAATTTATTAGGTTTCGATACTTGTCAGTACTATTACAATTTTGTATTGATTGGTGTCGTATATCCCTCTGTTAATATTTATCAATCTAAATTGTCCCCAGGTTTTGTCTTTCTATTGCGTAAGTTTTGATTCTAATGTCTAACGCTCTAAAGAATATTCTCTTTTCCATCATTATATAGTTACAAATGTTTTCAATATGTTATTTTAAAATTTAGTTAAACCGCTCCAAATTCTCTACGCTTACCTGTAGTTCGAACTCATATGTAATTATTAAAATATGTAAATGGTTCAGTTCACCTAATTATCATCAGACCTAATATGTTACAAGATTGCAAAACTATCACATATTCGATATGATTGTTGTTAAATAGCATCGACTTTGATGAACTATATTATTTTTATAATATTTTGATATCTACCACCTTCAAAATAAATAACTTAAATTTTTTTAAACATAATAATTAATAACATTATATATTTAGATGTCACATTAATACTAATACGAGTAATGATCTATAAGTTATCAAATTGATGTCATATAATGCGGGTACGAGACTATAATTAACATTAACATGTTACTTTCGGTGATTGTCAACAGTATACAAAATTTAGTAAATTTAAATATGATGCTTATTTTACAATTTGATGATCTGTTAATACCATCCGGAATTAATTAATTAACTGTTCATGAACCACAGGTCTCTAGAGGCGCACCATCCTCCTCACCAAGTCTCGCCGAACGCGACGCCAGCACCTCAAATGTCATTGCTCGTGTCTCGGTTCTGCTTTTACCACCCCCCCATACCCTCCTCTCCTATCACTATTCGACAGCTTCCGCTTTTTCCCCTCCCTCTTCCTGCCTCTACATTTTCGTAGTGATGTCTTGATTTAAGAAAGTCATTTCTTATAATATAATTGTCTTCATATCAAGGTTGACTACTCTCTTTTTAATATAATACTAACAGTAATATAGAATAATCAAATAAGGTTCTAAATATTTTTTATACTGCATTACTATACCACATTATTTGTTTGATCTTCCTAATACTAATAATATTGTGAATATTATATTAGATTATTATTAGGAGAATTTTTTTTGATATACTTCTTAATTTTGTGATATAGAGATTGTAAAAAAAAAGGTCACATACTTTTACTGTTGTTCACATTTAATTTTTTCGCACTATTATATCTTTAGACAGAGTGAGAAACCATGAGAAATAAAAAGAATAGTGAACGATAATAAAAATAGATTTTTATAAAACGTCAACTCTACTCATTGTTTTTATTTTCGGGTTATTTGATTTTTATTTTGTGGGATGTAAAAAACGTTATGGCATCTATTAAAGACCTTTGCAAGAAGAATGAGTGAAAAAATTAATTTGATCATCAAAACATAAAAAAAAAAGTAGAATCAAAATTAATCATTAAATTTAAAGCGCTAAAAAAGAAGAGGCATAACATTCATTTATGCAAAGGAGCAAAATATAGCTTGAAGATATTGCGAGAAGGGTCAAATATACCTTTAATATTTTTATTTTTTGTAAACTTTTTAATAAGTTTTTCACTTTCCGTCAATGGTGATCTTGACTCTTTAAACATACATCAAAATATTGCGAGAAGGGTCAAACATACCCCTTGTTTTTATTTTTATTTGAATCAAAAAATAATTATACGATCAATTTTTTTCTCTTCTCGCGTCTCCTCTTGCGGTCTGGGTAATTGGGGGGAGCTAGAGCAAAGTGAGATATGGAACACGGGCTGTGGACAAAAGCAGAAGATGAATCCCCCAACCGAAATCACACATTGGAAATATCTTAGTGATGATTTTTACTAGTATTATTTTTGTATTCTTTTTTCTTCTTCTGCTTTTCTTCTTCTATCTTCTTCTTATTATTCTTCTTCTTCTGTCTTCTTCTTTTCTTATTCAATTCTTATTCTACCTGCCCCACGTATCTCTGCACCCCCTATTCGATTCCACATTTTCCTTCCTGTTACTATTTTCATGACTCCTTGCCTTTTGCCCTTGCCAGTGGTGAACATCCCTCTCATTTTCCCTTTCACTCTTCATTCGTCGTGTTCTATCGTGCGCCCTTAGATTTTACATTTTTTCTTTCTTCTTAATGGAAATTGAAACGTTGGGGTTGTTTTGCTGACGCTATCAGTTCACAATAGTTGTGTCCAGGGTAAGGTTAGGGTGAACACCCCCGTCAGCGAAAAGTTAAGATAATAAAGCGTTAATTTGACGTTCCGATAGCCCAGCCCTAACCACACTAATATGGCAGAATATCAAAAATCTATATACAACTTTTTCAATTGAACTTATATAACACTATCGCTGCTGTCCGTGTGGCTTCCTGCTCTGCACAAGGCCTCACGCTCTCACGTTGCGTTTACTCGTCGTCCTTCTCCTCCCCTTCTCGTCCTCTCTCGTTGTCCCTTGAGTCCTACTATCGCCGTCTATTCTTGCCACCACTGGCTCGGTCTGGATCGCACAATTGAAAAATAACTAATTATTTCATTGCGCCCATTGGGTTCCTTCGTGGCGGACTCTTCATTTCTTTGACTAATACTTTTTTTGCAATTAATCTTGGACGTACTTTTGGTATACCGTAAGCAAATACATTGTGTCGGAGGGAGTAAGCAAAGGGTTGACACATAAATATTGATCTTCTGTGCGCCACTCTATCTTGTTCCTTTTCAGATGCATCCTGTGTCTTTAAAAGAATATTGAAATACATATATTTTAGTGTCCGTTTGCTCTGGGGACTGTGCTTCACTGCTCACCTCACGGTGGCGCTGTGCGCCCGCCCAGCTCATTCTCGCTCCTCCCTCTCCGCCTGATTCATCTACATCTTTTTTGTCTGCCTCTCTTGTCATCTCCCTCTTGCTCTCGCTGCTTTCTCCTGCCCCTTAGAAGCTTCGGGGGGTTTGTTGCTGAACTTAAGTCTATTCCCCAGTTATTGGAAAAACTTTTCCCATGGTAATTAGTTATCTCTGGTTACTCCCTCTCCACCATACTAGGTTACGCAACAATGTTTGTTTATAGGTAATGTGTCTGGAACATACCATCGGCCAAAAAATTTGGGCAAAAAGATTTTTCCTAAATTAGTAGTACTAAATCAAAAAATCTGATCACGTCCTCCCAAAAAAGTTAAAAGAATAAAACGTACTCACACATCACATTTTTAATAAAGTAATGTATATTTTCACTAGAATGGATACACTATATTTATTATTTGTATTATTTATATTTTATTTCTTTTAACAAATATATATACATATAAATATAATATAAAGTTATAAATAAAACTTCATTACATCTCTGCTACAAAGCGTGTAGTGAATTTTTTTTATAATATTATATATATATATATATATATAATAATATCACTATCTCCTCATAATATATACTATATTACTCTATATATATATACTGCTTATCCTGTGTGTGTGTGTGTGTGTTGGTGGTTGTTTGGTCTTACGCTTAAAAAAATCATAAAATGTGCATTAACTTTTATTCTTTCTCTTTTTTATCTGTCAGCATCTCTCCGATACCGGTCCTAGCCCCACCCTTTCCACCCATCTTTTTCCTTATCGTACATGACACCCACGTTGTCTGGCCCAAAAACCACAAGTTATGTCCATACATCAATCCTCAGACTTAAACAACTATATAGCCACTTTTTTCCTAAACAAAACTCCCATCACAATTACTCTACAAACCATACTTCTCTATTTAATGGTTATCACACAAAACACTTCCCCCCCCCCCCCCCCGTCTTAGTTGACTTCTTCAAAAATTTTTCCAATTTTTCTTCAACAAAAAATTTCTAAATAAATATGGTCACACATATATGTGTTCTATTTCATTAAAAAAAAAAACAGATTTAGCAAACATGAATTATTCAACCCTTGCTCTGATACCATTAATAGAATTTTGCGTAGCAGAAACGAAGTTATGTACTTATTAACAACAGCGAAATGTTAATAAAAAAAAATTGTTTCAAGTCTGACCTTGAGTCGCTAGAAAACGAAGGATGAATTTCACAATCTAAATGTATTCTTTTCTTTGATTGTGTATTTTCTTTTTTCTTATTTTGTATATTCTTGCTTGTCTTATTGACCCATTTTAAAGAGAAACATTTGACAATAGATTTCAAATAAATTCTCTTACTGTTCTTTTCAATTCTCAATCAGATTATCTCTAATCAGATTTCTCTATGTTTATTGCCTACGTAGGTAGAACACTAAAATGGCATCTTCCTGGGTCGGATTGTGAAACATGATTCGGACTCTTACTTCAGTATACTGGATCTGGATCGCTTTCTTATTCATGTATGTGTAAAACCCAATGAACCGAACTACAAATCCAACAGGAATTAAAATTATTTATACTTGCTTCCTTTATAATCCTTTGTGTTTCAAGTCTTAAAATTCTTACATAAGCGTATTTTTTTTTCAATTTTCAATTGAAATTACTCGAAAAAATCACATACTAGGTATAATAATTTATATCTAGGGTTTGACCTAAAATTTGTCCTAAAGTAAGTAAATGTAAAATTTTGTTATTGGCTTCATGGTATTACTCCTAAAGACAAGTGGAAGGAGGAGCAAAATGGGGGGGGGGGGGGTGGCGTTTATGCTGCGACCAATTGCGATATGACACGCCCACAACATGTAGTCCTACTTTCCATCCAAAAATATACGTTTCCAAGAATTGAGTTCTATCTTGACCAAATCCTACATATAAAATAAATTTAATTATTTACATAGCAATGGAGATATGTTTGGGGAATTACAATAAATTCACTAGCATACGAATAATTACTTAGATATCTTAGTTTTGCAATATTATGAATCTTACAGATTTTGCAATGCCTCCAGATCCTTCATTAACATGGTTTTAAAATTTTAATCATCCAAGTGAATTCACTGTTCCGAGATAACAATCGCAAATTCCCTTCGCCAGCCTCCTCCCATCTTGCTCGCGTCTCCACTCGCTGTATCCACATGTATCTGGTATCCCCATATACATGTCAAATACATCAAATACATATAACCTACATGTATTCAACATGTATTTGGGATTATACCGAATTTGCTCACGGACCGCCTTTTCATTTTGGGTGTGTATCTAGTAAGAGGGGGAGGATCTCTTATAAGCAGACTCGTTAAGAATATTGTACTCTTACTTAATTATAGATCCGTAGAACTCTCTAATAAGGTCGTAGATACATTTTTTTAAAAAGTATAGTGGTAACATATTATAAGTAAAGTATGTTTTATATTATTATATATATTATATTAATACTATTATATATATACTATATATCTCTTTGTGCTTGTCTCCCTCGATGTCTGTATAGCGCTCACCCTTCTTCTTCTAAGTGTAGTCCAGACCCAGCACGACACTATACACTTCATGTTGTATTAGAAAGACTTTCACGTCAATTTACTTTCACCTTTCTTTTTAGTACTTTTAATAATGTTTGAATCGCGTAAATGCATGGTATTACTACATATCAGGGCTCCTATAAAAATTTCCCAGGTACTGTGGGACAAACATAGATAAACCATCCTATATTTTAAAGTTCACTACTTAACTACACCTTATTCTTTATGGAACTGTATATAATGGGGGGGGGGGGGCCGCCGGTATTGTTTAACTTCATATTTTTTTAAAGAAATCACCACTCTCAGAACCTTCTATATATATATACATTCTATAACCTTCCACCACGTACACAAATCAGATTCATACAACGAATTACATTCACTATGTTATCGGGCACTTCACAAACAGCACAAGAAAATGAACCGGATGAAGACCAACCACGGATGGAGTCAATAGATGGCCCATCGCCCCCAACAACACCACCTACCCTTAGACATATTCCTCACCACAACATTGAATTCGGGAAGTTCACATTACCACTCATAACCAAATAATATTTACCCCGTTAAAATAAAATGTACTTGATCCACCGTATTCTAATCTAGAACGGGAGGGGTAATCGTTCGAAGGAGGCGATAGAGGTCACATCATTAAACGGAAGAGTCGAAACCGGCTATATGCTCTGACCCCCACCAACACATTGTTATACCCAATACTATTAAACCGGAGATGCACCAGTATAGTACCCGACCAATTCCCCGATAGATAGACCCACCACAAATGCTTGCAGGGGACGAGATTACTTCACGGAATTTTAAAAAAAGGTGACAGTTTTCCGGTTTCAAAAAAAATGGGCGTGGAAAATAAGTCTTTAGTATTGGGTGTTATGTGAAAAACGAGTATACTAAAAAAATAGATAATAATGATTAAGGATTGTTAGAGTAAATTTTCCTCAGGTAGAAGTTGACGTCTGGTCCACTGAATTAAATGAAGGGGGAAAAGGGTAAATTCACTAAAACCCTAATTTAATACAATTTTTTTTAATTAAATGGAACATTAAATGAGTGGTAAAGGTTTAAAATTGACTAAAAAACCCAACATACTATTAACACCATTTGGTGGGAATTGGAAGCCACCATCGATCCAAAATGGGAAATAAAAGATTCTCCCCAGCCTCCAGCCGTTGTATTCCTTTTCTTCTTCTTCTTCTTCTTCTGATGATGATGATCTCATCTTTGCTTGCTTTCTTCCCTTTCTTTTCGCTCTCTTCATCTTCTTGTTCTACTTTTTTTTCGTACATTTTGGGTCTTGTCTTCTAGTGCTTCAACATTCTTCTTCTTGAATAAGATTTTTTACCTAATCTGTAATTAGTAGATCAAATTTCATCTTGTATCAATTTAGAATTACTTCATAAGAGATTTGGTCACAAACCATTGTTCTGGTAAGTAAATTAATAGTTATTTGAATCATTCATCATCATCTGATCTGGGTACCAATATTTTTTCAATAATTTACATTTGCGTTCGAACATATGGCTATATATGTTGCAACATTTGACTATATATTGTGACATACTATAGCCATATGTAGCAACATACTTGTTATTTCAATCGCAACAGAATAGTTATATGTTGCTAACCCTGAATTTTTCTTGTTTTCTTTTAAAAAAAAAACAGTGCCAAATAAAGCACATGTGGCAACATGTTAATGTTATATGTAGCACAAAAAGCTATTTCAATCCATCATAATACTTTATATATAACAACATATGAATTACATTTCGCAACAGAAAAGCCATATGTGACAACATATAACATAAACATGTTTGCATATGTGATTTATTTGTCACAAAAGAACAATCATATGTAGCAACATATGATTTTACTTACATCTCGCCACAGAATAGTCATATGTTGCAACAGATACTTATTCTTCATAATTATTAATTGTTTTTTAAAATTAATATCTTCATGTACAATAAATGGAGTTATTATTTGTAGGGATTGATTGTCGTGGTGACTGGGTCGAGAAGAAAAATGTATTCATATGGCATTGGGAGGAAAGTTATAAATGAGGAGCCAGGTCAGTAGGGATGTATGTCGAAAGAAATATTTTATATGATGATTTTTTCAATTTAGTCGTGAAAAAATCTGGATACAATTGTAAACTGGAAGATTTTGTCATGAGTTACATTCCCCTTTTTTTTCTTAATGAGAAGGTTTTACCTTTTAGAATAACTGGTCAACCTAGTTTGCTTGTTTATTTGGGAGAACTAGAGAAACCGCTTATGTTAAGAGTCTACGTGGAAGAAAATCCTATTAAGGAGGATCATAATGTAGACGAAGTCCAACAAAATATGTTAAATGATGACTTTGATCCTACAGACATGAATAATCCCGATGATGAAATTGGAATAGGTGAAGGTTTAGGTAAAGGTGCAGGTGAAGAGAAGGACAATTAGAGCAACATTCCTCTTACATCTATGGTTGACAATAACAATCCATGTGCTTATCAATCATCACGTGTGAATTAATGTTCGAGATGATGAAACATGTTTTTATAAGGAAATGACATTCAAGAACAAGCAAGAACTGACAAATTCATTGAAAATTGCTTGCTTGAAAAAAGATTTTAAACTGAAAAATGTGATCAATTCTCGTAATGTGTTTCCTTTAAATGTTCATATCCGAATGGAATTGGTGACCGACGGTTGTGAAATTTACAAGTAGTGACAAGTTTTTCATTAGAATATATGAAAAGTACCATACGTTTGGTTTAGAGCATCTTACAAGCCATAATATCGTGCCATAATAAAAGTCATCGGTAAGTACTTTGAAAATAGGTTTCCCAATGACAAAGTCCCATCCACAAGAGACATGTTAAATAACTCTCCACAGAATTGGATTGTAAAGTAAGCTATTGGAAGATTTTTAAGGGCATGGAGCATGCTAAGTGTAAAGTCAGGGAACATATGAGCACGGGTACACAATGCTTAATGCGTACCGTTATATGCTTGAAGTTGCGAATCTAGGAAGCAAGACAACATTGTCGCTCAATGAAAATGGTAGATTCCAGTACTTCTTTGTATCATATGTTGCTTGGATAATTAGTTTTCAAGAAATGAGAAAAGTAATATCCGTTGATGGAACATTCCTGAGGAGCAGGTATGGATGAGTTTTGCTATCGCCGGTGGCAGAAGATGCTGAGAACCATATATTTCCAGTGGCTTTCTATGTCATGGACAAGGAATGCGATGCCTCATATGAATATTTTTTTTTCAAAATATGAGAAGCTTTGTAGATGATAATGATGAGTTGTGCATTATATCTGATAGGCATCCAAGTATTTGAAAGATGATTACGATAATTTATCCTGCATATCATTATGGTTTTTGCATGAGACACTTTGGGAAAAATATTTGAAATAACTTTAAAAATTCAAAGGTAGTGTCCCATTTTTATAAAGCAACAAGGCGTACGATAGATGTGATTTCAATGACCATTTCAATCAAATAAGGAATTTTGTACCAAAAGAAGCAGAAGCTCTTGAATGTATTGGATTCCACACATGGAGTAGGGCATTTCATCCGGGAAATAAGTACCATCTCATTTCGGTTTATTTTTATTTATATGTTTTGTTTGAATTTTTTTAGTAGATATAATATTATTACGTCAAACATTGCGGAGTCGGCGAATGCTATGTTTGATGTTGAAAGAGAATTTTTCATTATCACTCAATTTGATGAAATAAACAGGAGATTTGTATTTTTTCACTAGAGGCGTATGAAGATGGTGCACTCTGCAAATATATTTTGTTCCCTCAATTGAAAAATACTTATCAGAGTATGTCAATGCGGACAATAAGTTGTTGGCTCATCAAATCACTAACTACAAGTTCGGGGTCACTGGTCATTGTTTCTACTGTGGATCTAAAAGAAAAACTTATACTTGTAGAATTTTTGACTTGGATAAAGTACCTTGTCCACATGCAATTCTAGCGCTTCGATCCCAACATGGTGCTGATTTTGGAAATCAGATTTATGAGTAATCCTCTCCATATTATTCGGTGAAAAAAAATAAATAATGACATATTGTCAGGAAATTCACTCTGTGACACCTGAAGATTCTTGAATTGTCCCTTTGGATATCATACAAAGAGAAATATCTCCTATATATGTTGATTTAAGTAAATTTGGAAGAAGGAAGTATAAGAGAGGACGTGGAGTTGGTGAATCATTTCCAACAAGAAAAAAATAAGTGTTCCCTATGCAAGGACTTTGAAAAAAAAATTACTTGCGCAAATCGAAATGCCATTTTAAATAATGTTCTTTCTTATTTGAGGATGATCCCTATATTCTTATCTTATTCAGAATCAACTTATGTGATGTTATTTATATATAATGTGTGACTTATTTAATTATGTGTTGCTAGTTACAATAGAATATTTCATTTGTGGCAACATATGTCAATTATGTATTGCTACTTAGAACAAAATATTTCATCTGCGGCAATTTATGTGAATTATGTGCTTCTATTTATAACACAATATTGCATTGGTGCATATGAAAATTATGTGTTACCACTTAACACAGAATATTGCATCTGTGACAACATATGCAATATGGTTTGTTAAAATAGGTTCCCCCCTGTTTTCTTTTCTTCTTTCTCTTTTTTTTATAACATGAAATTGCATTTGTCCCAATATATGTCAATTATGTCCTACAAGTATCACAGAAAATGAATCTGTACCAACATATTTTTAAAATATACTTATGTATAATGTGATGATATCATTACTGTCATTGGAACAACTTTCAAGAAAAAAACTTAATGACGCGACTCTTAAATGTTTACCGTTTAAAAAAAAAAATAAGTACATGCATTTGAAAAGTCAAAAGTTTGTCTCTTCTTTTATCTTCTCTTTCAACTTTTCAAATTTCTCTAAATATTCAATATGAATAAGAAATCTTTAAAAATTACTATGACTAAAAAAAAGCTTCATTTAATCCCTTTCGAGGGAAGTACTAATTGATATCATTGAAAGAGTTGTTTCCTACTCATGTATTAATTAATTTTTGCTCTTTAATTCCATTTCCTAATAATTTTATTTCATTTCTCAGCTCAAGGTTCCTCAATGAAGTAGCTAATGAACGTTTTGTATATTAGAAGGTAACATCGGTCGGGTTTCCTTATCCAGATGGTCAATTGTTCAATAAGTCGTTTCTTTCCTGAAAATATGCAGAGAATCAGGGAATTTAAAAGCCTTATGCAGAAAAAGCGTGATAATTTTTAAATATTTTTTTACTCTATTCACTTTTTTTTTAAATTTTCATTTTAAACGTGTTATTTCTTCTGTAATATGATTTTCAACCGTAGTGATCCAACCGCTTCGAAAATGATTAATCAAGCAAGAGGCGGTGGCCACAGTGTAGCTGAGTATATGCTTGTTGTAATGTCAATCTGCAATGACGGTGAAACCATGATCGAAGGTTTAATGTTAATCCAATATGAAAAAAACTGAGTCAGTAATAGTGAGACGATATCGAAATCACTTCCGAAATATTTTATGTGGAATGTGGGTTTTAGGTACCTTTTGCAACTATACCATATGGCACCTTGGTGCCTTGCTTGGTACCGTCGTTCGCCCTCCTGTCTTTCTATTTCCCGTTGTGGCGAAGTTGTTTTTTCTATTCAGCTGCCGTTTCCTTGGTACCCAGATGGGATTCCAATTTGTTGTCACTTGCTATTCATCAATTTTAGTGAATCAGTCGCACAAATGATTTTTCCTGGAGAATACACTACAATGAAAATGATATTCATTGTGATTTATGTAGGTGCGATATAAAACTAGATTATCTAGTTAATTTTCTGCCTCATATGAGGGGTTAGTTAAATTATCATATGTGGCAACATATGTAAAGAACTTCCATCATGGTGAAAAATGTGTTAGGACAAAAAATAAATAGGTGTAGATGCGGAAGCTAGCAATGCAAACCTCGATAGACTACGAGTAAGAAGACAATGAGAAATATACCAAAAGACACAAAGATTTAATGTTGTGCGGTCATATCGATCCTGTCACCAAAGGAGATGAGCAATTCCACTATAAATATGAGAGTACCAAATAAAGAGGAGAAACAAACCTCAACCAATTCATCGGAAGAAAATACATTGCGAAGGTTCACACAAAGTGAAAACATATCAAGCTGTGACCTACAAAATTCTCCCACTAACCCAAAACTCTTAAAGCCCTTAAGACAATGGAATGCTGATTAAAGTTAGAATGGAACATAACCTCTATTTATAGAAGCCTCAACCTTTCCTACCAGAAAAAGGATTAGTCAATCCAAAACCTTTCCTAAAAAGGAAAACCTAGTTTATTGTAAGAAATTTAGGGAAAATAAACCTATTAGCGAAATGGTCGCCATGGAATGAGTTTTCATGGAGAAGACACTACAATGAAGATGATATTTCTTGTGATTTATGTAGGTGCGATATAAAACTAGATTATTTGTTAAATTTTTTTGCCTTAATTACGAGGGGTTAGTTAATTTAGTTAAATTAGCATTTTATGTGGCAACATATGTGTAAAGAACTTGCATCATGGTGAAAAAGTTTGCACCTTCTTTTTTTCCGTTTTTTTTTTTGGTGTGCAAGTGATTTATGGAAATTTGATCGTTATCTCTAGAATTAAAAGTCCCCTTTTTGTGATTTAATTTTGAATAAATTTATCTGTCAGCATATACCAATTATGAGTAAACTTATACAACATTAATATTGCATGGCAAGAACAATTCATTTATGGTTAGATATTAGAACTAAAAAAAAAAACGGATTTATTTTGTACAAATATGTCAATTATGTCCAAAGACTTTTTGAATTTTTAAATAATATTACACATTATGTTTCGAAGTATATTTTGTAAAAATGCATTAATTGTAACTGTGTCAAACAATCAATAAGTAATAATTAAGTCACTTCAAAACAAGTTTAATAAATAAAAAAACATTAGGGACCTCTTCAATTCTTTCCCTTTTTGAATAGTTACATCTCTCCTCTTGACCTTTTCAATTTCTTGGCAGGTTAAGAATCCACAAAAGGGATGGAGTCGAGAAGTGAAAAGTTGTCTTCTCTTCTTCTTCAAGTTATGTTTTTGGTTTATCAAAAAATAATTTCACTAAAAAAAAACTTCATTGAAATCCCTTCAAGGGAAACTACTTAATTGATTCATTTGAAAGGGTGTTTCCCAGTCCCACAAGATTATATTATTTTTTTTAAAAAAACGGGGTTAAATTAAGTTATGTATTAATTCAATTTTTGCTCTTTGAATTTGTTGATTTCCTAATCGTGTATTTCATGTCTAAGTTTCACGTTTCTCAATGGAAGTCACTAATTAACGTTTGCATATCAGAAAGGTAACATTGTTATAACTTAGATTCAATCTAGATGGATGATGAATGAAACAAACAACGCCATCTATTCAGGAAAGGAAGGGAAATATGCATAGCATCTGGGAGATACTAGAAGCCGATACAAAAAAGTCTGATAATTTTTCAGGTTTTTCGTATGTATTCACATTTTCATCAATGTATTTTGTATTTTAAATGTGTTATTTCTTTTGTAGTTTAATTTCAACTGTAATGATCCAATTGCATTGGGGATGATTAAACAAGCAGCACATGGGGGACATAGTGGCGCACAATATGTACTTGCCGTAACTTAAATCTTTGAATGCGGGGAATCCATTAGAGGATACTTGTGTTCATTGCCAACATGGAAAAAACCGTGCAAGTAATAGTGAGAAGATGTCAACATCATTTGCGATACATTTTAAGTAAAATATGGGTGTCAGAACCTAATATGTTGGGAGAAAAACCCATTTGTTGCATTGTTCATCAACTCCATTGAATCGTCCGCAGGAATGGTTGGACAAGGGGAATCGACGATGAAGACGATATTTATTGTGAATTGTGTAGTTGTGATTTAGAACTAGATTATCTAGTTAAAGTTTTGCCTCATACCACTGTGTGAGATTAATTAAATCTGTGACAACATATGTACATAAATTAAAAACATATGGTGAAAAAGTTGCCTTTTTGTCTTTTATAATTATTTTCAAATTTGGGTTTTATTTATTTTAAAATAGGTGTTTTAAAGTTTGCTCATTTTAAAACCTTTCTTGAAATGTCCATTTGTGGAACACAAAACCCTTCTATTAAGTAACATCAACTGCCTTCATAATCTAGCAAGTCTTCTATTCTTGTTATCGTTCTGTAAACATCCACTTGTTCAAAAAAAATTCGTCAGTGACAACTTTTATATTCTTTTAAAATGTACCTCTTCGTTTAATTGTAACATATATGGAATTTTATATATATATATTATATATAATCGAACCACAACTTAGAGTGTGCTTTTCATATAATTTTCCCTCCGAGATAGGAAAGAAAGAATAAGAAATTCTTCAAAAATGACGACTGAGACAAAAAGAAAACAATTACATTGAACTCCCTTGACCGAGGAGGAGGAGGGAAATGTGGGAAACTATATGGTTTGAAAAGGTTGATTTCTCTCCACCTTAAAGAGGTAATAAGGGGGTTAAATTAAGGTATGTGTTTATTAATCTATTTTCGTTCTTTGATTCGATTTCCTGACCGTTTGATCCTAAATGAATTCTCTAATGAACAATCTACTACTATTGCAGGGGTAAATTTGCTTCAAAAACATTCCACGCCGTATATAGTCTAGTCTGACCGTCTTCATTTTATCAAAGATGCACTTCTTTCATGGAAAAGTGTAGCGAATTGGGGAATTGAGAAGTCTTGTACTGTAAAAGGCGTGGTAATTTTAAAGTTTTTTTTGTATGTATTCATGTTTTTATCAATATATTTGCATTTTAAATGTGTTATTTCTTATTTAGTATGATTTTTTCAAGCGTAGCGATTCTAATGGATTGGGAATGCTTAAGCGAGCAGCAGACGGTGGCCACAATGGATCATAGCATGTTCTTGCCATAATTTTAATCTTCAAAGGTGGTGAATCCATGAGAGATGACCCATGTTTCATTGCCAACATGAGTGTACCATGGATCAAAAGATGTCGAGAGTATTTCCGATGTAAATTACATGGAAAGTTGCCAGAGGAACCTCATAAGATTGGAAAAAGACCAATTTGTTGCACTGCGCATCAATTATCTTATGCCTGATATAGTTCTGACTTATGTCGTTGTGATTTAGAATTAGATGAAGTAGTTAATTTATGGGATACTTCCTAAATTAATAAAATTTGATCGAAGTTGATATTTTTCCATTCCTAAATTGTTCAATTCGTTGATTAACCCCTCATTGATGTTTCATATGTGCCAACATATGCAGGTTCTGTTGGCAAA
This sequence comes from Solanum habrochaites, assembly GCA_027704765.1. Taxonomy (NCBI): domain Eukaryota; kingdom Viridiplantae; phylum Streptophyta; class Magnoliopsida; order Solanales; family Solanaceae; genus Solanum; species Solanum habrochaites. Next base: position 18,599,488 of record JAKWJA010002499.1, on the reverse strand, counting down.
ATTGCAACAGACCTGACATATGTGGCAACATATGTTTTTCATAAAATCGGTCTTTTTGGGCTTAATTCAATTAAATTGTAACCTAATTCGATGTGTAACACTAATATATAGTCCTACAACATGTCTAAGTAAAAATTTATGATCCAATACAACTATCTTCATTCGATTCTACCAATTATATTTAGAAAGACTATCATCCCACCAGTTCATCATACAATGACCAAATAAATCCGTATGATAGTCATACAACACCCTTTTAAATCGTTGTTCCAAGTGTTACACCATATTTTTATTACTTAACTATGGTCTAAAGTAATAAAATTTGGTCAAAGTTGACATTTTTTCATTCCAAAATTGCTCAATTCGCCAATTAGCCCCTCCTTGATTTTTCGTATGTGCCAACATATGAAACTTCTGTTGGCAAAATTGCAACAGACCTGACATATGTGGCAATATATGTTTATCACAAAATGGGTCTTTTGAGGGTTAATTCAATCAAATTTTAACCTAATTTTATTTGAACAAAACTAATATATAGTCCTAAAATATGTCTAAGCAATAAATTATGATCCAATACAACTACCTTCATTCGATTCTATCAATTATATTTCAAAAGACTATCATCCCACTAGCTCATCAAACAATGACCAAGGAAATCCATGTGATAGTTGTATAAATCCTTTTAAATCATTGTTCCAAGTGTTATACCATATTTTATTCCTTAATTATGGTCTAAAGAAATAATATTTGGTCTAACTTGACATTTTTTCATTCTTGAATCACTTAATTCATCGATTAGTCCCTATGATCTTTCATCTGTGCCAACATTTGCAGGTTATGTTGACAAAATAGCAACAGACCTGACATATATTGAAACAACTTATAAAACGTAAGTACTTTGTAAAACTGACCCAAATACAGGTAAGCCAAAGCTAGCCCAATTCGATCAATTATTTTATTTTTATGAAGGAATTATATATACTATATAGATGTAGATATAGGATGAGAAGATTAGAGATTATATATATATTTATATAGATATATATATATATTATATAGATTATATATATATCATATAAATATATATATAATATATATTATAGTATATATATATATATATTATGATGGCAGTGGATCCTAGGGTAGTGTTCCTGCTGTTGTGATGATCGACTAGCCTTCCCTTTAGGTTGTTTGATATGTTGTTCGTGTTCAATGTTATCACTCTCTTTATATATGAAATTCCCACTTTTTTGAGCCCTTGTGCATCTTTCTCAAAAGAATGTCTTCTTTTTGGAAGCCTCAGGTAGTGGAAGATGAACAATCGGTAGAAAATCCAAAAAAAAAATCAACAATGAAGAATCTCAAAAGGAAACTAAAAAGGGTCAACGAAGAACAAAAATTTACAACAATATAAATTAGTGTATACATATAGAGTTACAGTTAGAGATTCAGAAGGCACATTGATAGCCACTAAGATCATGAGGTGAAGGCACACGGTCATTACACGATGGTGCGAGAATATATTATGATATATATATATAGAGTATATATATATATTCTAGTTATATATATATTTTATTATAGAGATATATATATAATATATATATATATTTAATATATATATATATTATATATATAAATTAGGGTTTTCATTTTTTTTTTAAAAGAATAGGGTTTTCATTTTTCTTCTTGGCGCATTTGCGTTTCTCTCTCTCCATATGACTCTCGCTTCGTCCGGTTGATTCTCGGGATCTTCGAGTGCATGGGATGTAGTGATGTTATTTTATTTCATCACTCTTTTATTTGTTAGTGTTTTCTTTTCTTTATTTTTAACACACAACTAATTTGATTGACCTTTGGTAAAACCGAATTTTAACACTTTCCCATATCTTCAAATCAATGAAATCATTAATATTGCAACACATAGGTTGTGTAAGAATGTAGTTCTTCAAAATATAGATCTAATGAATGACTTCTGTTTGTTTTTGTTACTTTTGATATGATGTCAAATGCAAAATAAATCGAATTTGTAATGATGAAATTGATGCCATGTTGGGTGTGAAAATCTATTGCAAACATGGAGACTTAATTTCAATGCAAACTTCATGCTCGAAGGATAATCCAGGTTGAAGAGTGTGATATTGTCCGACTCTATCATGTATGTACATTTCTACATCCTTAGTTTTTGGAGGCTTGGGATCTCTTTATTTTGATATATTTTTTAATTTAAATTTCTTTATTTGTGGTGTGTATTTTAGGAGAATGCATACAACTTCTTTAGATGGAGGGTTCGTGAAGATGTTGATATAAGATCCAAGTTCGTTATTCTAAGATTAGTGAACAAAATTAAGGAGTTTAAAACTGATGATGGAAGTCATACTAAAATAAGTACCGAATGGGGGATAAATGAGAAGAAGAACACCAAATGTTGTAGCATGTATAACCTATTTTTGGTGTGGCTTGTTGTGCTTTTTTTATTATCAAGCATTATCAAGACGAATATTGTAGAGGATGGAAAATTCCTATGTAGTTTTGTACAATCACCAAAATTATCATAGTTCTGAAAATAAATAAATGTAGTTTTGCTTTCCTGGTCCGTATGTCGCTACAGATGATCCTTATGTCGAAATGTTTGACCATTTGATGCATATGTTGCTACATATGATCCATATTTTGCTACATAAGTCACATATGTAACTGTAGATGACCCTTATGTAGCAATGTTTGACAATTTGAGACATATGTTTTTACATATGATCCATATGTTGCTACATATGAGACATATGTTACTAGATATGTCATATATGTCGCTACAGATGACCCTTATGTAACAATGTTTGACCATTTAAAGCATATGTTGTTACATCTGATCCATATGTCACATATGTCGCTATAGATGACGCTTATGTAACAATGTTTGACCATTTGATGCATATGTTGCTACATATAATCCATATGTTGCTACATATGTCACAAATGTTGCTACAGATGACCCTTATGTAGCAATGTTTGATCATTTGAGACTTATGATGCTACATATGATCCATATGTTGTTACATATGTCACATATGTCGCTATAGATGACCCTTATATAGTAATGTTTGACTATTTGAGACATATGTTGCTACATATGACACACATGTTGCTACATATGTCACATATGTTGTTACAAATGACCCTTATGTGACAATATTTAACAATTTAAGACATATGTTGCTACATATGAGAACTATCCACATCACATACTATGTACTTGCTGCCAATATAAGATAAAATAAAATAACATAAATGATAAATAATACATTGTATTTAATTACAAACATATTGTCAAAGTTTTAAGATCCATGATATTATCCCTTAAGACCAAACCCATTGCATTCGATCAACTAGATTGTCACACAATAGGATTTTGGGAGGTTGAATCTCTGTCCCGCTTATTACATGCTTAATGAATCCAAATGAATATGACCCACACGCCGCTTCAGTTTTTAATTTTTTACCATGAGTTTCAATCGACCTTTAAATTCCCATGGTTAATTGAGAAAATTTTCTGGCAAATGCTTCATTATTCCATTCTTGTTCAGACCCCAATTGGGGCACCAAACTCGAAGGACAAAGTGGTAAGGTTGTCGAAAAATCTTGTCTGTCCATACCCATCAAATAACAAAGCATAAGAATTCACGCGACCTCGTGCAAGAGGATCGATCAGAGACACCAAAAGGTATTTGTTTAGGTTCATTGATTGTTAAAATGCCTTTGTGTACCAATCCAATCCATGCTTAAGGATATGGCTAATGGCCCTGACTATCTAGATAATCATATTTATTCATCCCATTCAAAAACTCATGTAAAATTGTTTAAGTTTATGACCACCAAAACTATGTGCCTCATCGTCAATTCTGTATATCCTTTTTAGAAGTTGGATAGGGAAGTGAGAATCCAGGATTGTATCCTTTCGGATCATATTAATTCCGAGTATGTTTCGTCATATGAACGCATAAGGTTAAATATTTTTTCCATCATATGTCCTGAAATAAAAATAATACTAAAGAGTAAAGAAGGAGTACTCATTGAAAATGATAAAACAAACGTGCGTTATAAATGAAGGATTTACCTAGTCTTCCCCACCAAACTTTCGTGCTGATCATGTTCCTGAAAATCTGTTCATATAAAATACATGCCATGTCGTATTGGTATTTGAACATCCTTTGCACTCGATAGACCTCAACCTTTGGTTGTTTCAGCTATAGTTCACCCCCACTGTAAAAATATTCAACTTTTTGTACTCTTCACTTCCTTAATTACGTACCATTGAGAATCTCCACAACATCTTTTTCTTTTTCAAATTTTGTGTATGTCCTGGCCAAATGATGTTTTCCTTTTCCTGTTGGAGTAAATAGTAAATGGATGCCGAAACATTCAATTGATAGAATTTTTTTGCCCGTGACACCCCTCTTGGTTTTAAAAATTCATTGACAACATTGACTCAATGTTTGAAGAGTTTACATGACAGAATTTTCATCTTCTTTCTTGACTTCCATAGAGAAAGAACATTTCTATCAAGGGGTAGCCTCATGCGTATTGGTCTTGTCCAGCAACCAGCGCCCACACCAAACCAATACCAGCATCACATCATAACATAAAAAAATAACTTATATTCAGTAAACAACTTGCGCTATTTTGATGGTGGGTTGCTCTTCCAATTCCCATTTTATTCTACTCCACACAACAGAATCAAATATATGTTTCAAACCAACACTAGAGTAATTAGATTATGACATTTGCAATTTCGTTTTGTTGGGGACAGCCATGGATGCCACACCCTAATTAAAATTATAAAAACTTATCACTGTAAAGAATATTTGGTTATATGTTTCTACAGATATGTTTCATTATGTCGTACAGATGGGTGATATTTTCCACATATGTGTAATATGTTTCTAATACAGAGCTGTGTAACATGTTGTTGACACCATATAAGCATCCTGTAGCAAAACAATGTGTTACATGTTGCCACAGATTTGTCAATTATTGTCGCTAAAGAAGTGTGATGAGGTTGACAATATGGGCATCTGTTAGAAACCTTTCTGTTCACATGTTACAACAATCAATCATAGTTAGCAACATAAGAGCATCTGTAGCAACATTAAAAGTGTAATTATACTAATAACTTACTACATCCAAGAGGGCTGCAGTGTTTAAAAAGATATCGAATATGTCCCTCTTGTGGTTAGAGATTTTAGATTTTTTTGGTTGTTTGATCTCAACCAGCTCGATTATCCTTAGAGACGAGATCCATCTATGCACAATTACTTGATGGGTTCAAATGAGAACATTACTTCAAATGTTCAAGCCTAAAAAAAAGGAAATTCACGTCATAATCAAAATTGAATATTTTCAAATAATAATTAGAATTATAAGAACATTTTATCTTTACCATGAAAAACCAAGGGAAATCCAAAAACAAGTTAATGCTTTTGCTAATAAAGGTTACAACAAGTACTTGAGAATTAATTCCCAAAACGCAACTCAGACCCCAAAAGAGAGTGTGGTGGTGAAAGGAGTGACATGTTTATGTTACGTCATATGTCTCGTCCTCGTTTTCGTCAAATTGTCTTCCTTTTAACTTACATTGTAGCTAGCTTGCAGCTCTTTTTCTAAGTAGGCTTCTCCTCTCCTCCGTGCGTCCTCCGGGCTCCCCCATATCTTCCGAGTCTCATCCCCCTGCTCTACACTATTACTCGGGTTCTTACCGTCCCCGATTACCTTCCTTCCCACACCTCGTATTGACTCTCCCCCTGTATTTTTCAGTCCATTCGCACGGTTGTTATCTTCTTAGTTTATCATCCGCTTCTCCCTCTGCTTCTTCTTTCTCCCCAGCCCCTTCATTATTACTCCTTTTATCTTATATCCCTGTTACCTTTTACCCTTCCCTTGCTACCCCCCCCTCTTCTTCCCGCTTTTTTCCCTCCCATATCCATTTTGTTCTATTCATCCGATTGTTCCCCCCTTTTGCTCTCCGTCCAAGCTCCCTTATTTTGAACCCGTTGATCCGTACGACCCTTTTTCCGCCCTCATCTTTTCTCCCCTATTTCTATTTCTCTTTGCCGTTTGCACCATCACTCCCCCCGGTTTTTATCGCTTCCTTCATCATTTATTCGTTTTTACCTCTTCATTTTCGCAGATTTGCGCTTCGTTCTTTTCTTCGTTCGCCCTGACAATAAATTCACCCATTTAAGCAGTATGTTGTTGTGAGATCTTTCGCCAAAAGTATTAGTATGTGTAAACCAAAATTAGCGCAATGACGCCTTGTGTGATTTCTTGGTGATCTCGTTTCCAACGAAATATATAAGTCAGAAATTTTTTTTGTTGAAGCTTTGCCAAACAAAGGACATCAAGTGATGCCTCTCAGTGACATTGAATTTGTTGTCTTGTTTTCTTTAATCCTTTATTTCTTCTCCCTGGGTCTTTTTAACAATGTTATTTAAGGACGAACTAATCAAGAGGTGGATGACATTTAATCCCTGTAAACTATGAAAAACTCTCTTAGGCAACAAAAAGACTGGCTTGCCACAATAATTGATCAAAATATAATCCTGTTTTTTGCGAAGTATTGAAAAATGAACTTCTTTTTAAGTCTTTCATTAAAACCAATCATTTGAAAATGTGGAAGTTTGTATCATCAGGTAAATGGAAAATAAACCGAAATTTACAACTATTCTAAAAAAAAATCGTCCAATTGAGGAATTTTCTATTGAGGATAGCCCTAAAGTTGTTGAATAGGTGTTCCCATGATTGACTAATATGCCATCACCAATGGTTGACATTAAGCTGTAGATGAAAGGGAACGTCTAGATTGATAATTTTAAATTCCCATCATTCAATCCTCAACTTCATTTCTTTCTTTTCCTTCTTCATTGACAAACTACTCCTGTATTTTTTTTTCACTTCGACTTCTTCCTTCAACCACTTCTATATTGTTGTTTCCTTGTTTTCCCTCAACTTCTGTTTGTTTTCCTCTTCTTCCTTTACCTTACTTACTCTATTTTTTCGTACCTGATCTCCTTCCACAATCTTCTTCTGCTAGCTTTCCAAAAATCACGAATCTTTTTTTTCTTGATATTCTCTTCTTAATATTCTTTTTTTAGAAAAATTCTACTCTACTTGAGAAGGAACGAAAACATTCTTCATATGCAAGTTCTTCTAAAAGAGTGATATGTTCATTCTTCTTCGTAGGAACTTTATTCCTAGTCTTTTTCTGGATCATTGTTATGTTAGCCGTATGAATTTTTCTTTTAACAGGAGCCATTATATTTGTATCTGCAATCAAAAAAATAAAATATTTGAATGCCACATATGACCTACAAATGAAGTTTAGCATTTTGAAATACACAACAAAAAATACAAGAACACAAACAACAAATACAATTCAATGCCACACATGAACCAACAAACAAACCACAAAACCCTTCCTAAACCCTATCCAAAGAACTAAAAATGAAGCTTTATCAGAAAATATTTCAAAAAAGAATAACTACCCAACCAAAAAAGTGATAAAAACCACAAAAAACAGGGCAACCAAGTAAGCATTTCGAACCCTTATTAAATATTACCCGAGAATATATCAACGATATCTAGAAATGATGAGGATAATGATGCCTTGCTATGAAATAGGATTGCAACAAATTACAACTGATGTTTAGAAGATATAACAAGAACAATGATATGTGAAGGAAGGAATAATGGAACGAGAGCAGGAGAAAAAAAAAAGAAACAAAGAAAAAGAGAGAACTTTGACGAGTAGTAAAAAAAATAAAATGTTAAATATGAAATGGATCTTACATGAAGAGAGGAGGAGAGAGGAAATCAGTGATATTGTACTAAAGTCTGTCTTTAAAGTTTTTTGGAATTTTGGACAATCAAAGTGGGACCATATGTTGCCACAGATATTCGTTTTATTGGGGACAGTACACCTTTAGGTGCATAGTTGTATATGTATACCTATTTACACATATTCCTTTCTGTGACATCTTATCACATTTTCCTTTCTGTAAAATATATTGCCAACATGTATCCTTTTGTTGGTACCAACAAGCAATAATAATTGTGTGGTGTTTTTTTCCAACAAAAGTTATATATGTGTGCCACAGACACCAATGTCTGCCGTTCCCTCATAATTTTGATATTTGTTCTACCACAAATAAAAAAAAAGCATATGATAGTACATAGTTTCTCATGCAAAAAAGTTAACACTTCACAATGGTTTTATTACAACTTATACAAAAACGTAATTAGCACAAATTGATTAGTAAATAACAACCTTATTAATCAATGGTGTTAACCACAACATTTCGGCGTATCTTTTGCTTTTTTAGGTCTAGGCCTCTGTGGGTCATTGTTACTAACGAGACATTTCGAGGCCTTTAAAATCTCATAATTCATGAGGAGTGAGCTTATCATGATCATGTGAGGGTTTCAAACACTAAGTCCACAAGATGAGTATATGTTTAGTCCATCACTCAAAAACTCAACGATGTAGCGATAAAAGTCCACCATCTCTGCATTGGATATCATCAATTATAAAAAATCTAATAACATTCACAGTTCGATAGTCGTAAGACCAAAAATAATTGATACTTATAGACTAATCGGATTTCTTGTGGAACTGTTTCTAATACCATTTAACATGTCTGACTTCAAAAATAGGTGAGAGGGTTCTTTCCTAGTCCAGTTCCAAGAAATGACCAGTTGGTTTGCTCTTTTTGCTCAAAATTTTTGCTTAACTCAAGGTACATTAGCATCATTGTAGACAACTTTTGAATCTAGGAGGAAAATTTTCTTTTGGACCTAGATGAGAACATCGATTCATATACTTTTATGCACTGTTCTTTCAATGCAACGATGCCAAGATCCAATGGAAGTTCCCATTACTATTTACAGGGACATAAACATCATCCGTCAAGTCTCAAGTCAATCCACAATCTATACCAAACCCTTTCATAGTGCTATAGATTTTACTCTCATATTTAGGAACAACATGGTATGTAATGGCTTATGTTTGAAAAAAGACTGTAGTGGTTTATTATTCGATATTCAGAATGACTATGTCTGTGCTTCGAAAATTCTTATGCAAATACTACAAAAATGGCATCCACATACTGCACAGATGGCATCAAAACAAGTGTATCTCTGTATCCAATTTATTTGTATCAATACATGTACTAATCAAAATATAAAAATTGGGCATGAATTTACCGTCATTAGCCAAACACTTATTCGGCGTTTTTTTGAGGACCATTACGTAGAACCAATTCCTTCTGGAAATGAAAACACAAAAATCATGTTGGTCAAAATCAAGTTTCAGACAATGGTTAAGTAGTGATCGTCCTTGTTGTCTTCTGCAATGTGTAAACCATTATAAATAATTATTTAGGGACAAAACTATAAGGAAATACTAAAATAGTTGAATGACCATACTTTTTTACATGATGCTTGTAAAGACCCTCATTTATCTATGCGAGAAAGGTGACATTAGTTCAGTTTGATCCTCGCCGTCAATGTTAAAACCTTCAAATGGTTGCTTCACATCACAATTGATGACTTTTACTTTTTTCTCTTTCTTTTTCGCTTTCGCTTTTTCTTTCTGCTTCTCCTTATCCTCCTACTCTTTCTTCTTATCCTTCTCCTTCGAATCATTATCCTCCTTTGCCTTCTTCTCCTTCTCTTTCTTCTCACTAATTTTGGGAAATAGATTTTTTCAACTCTCTCACTTCAAAAGGCTATTAAAATTTCTTGGAACATTTTGAACATCAATATTATGAGTCATTCCTTAAAAAGATCAGTGGAGGTTTAAGGTTTGTTAACACGACTTAATAAATAATTCATGTTGCTGCTTACATTCTCGATTAGACAAAAAGAGAATTTGATGTTAAAAGAGGGAGGAAGCAAGATCAATAAATGGATTGATGGGGTTGTCAAAAAGAAACTTCTTTGGCCATCATTTCATCTATAAGGTGGTGGTAATAGAAAAAAAATGTATTGACAGTTATAAATTCATTATAAAAATAATAAGTAACAGGGTTGCCACTGTTAATTTATATAGTTCCACATATATATCTATTGTTGCAACCATGAAATTTCTATTGCCCAATAAATCTTATGTTGCCACAGATGAATCATTGTTGACACATAATTTACATTATTGCCATCAAAGAATTTTTGTTGCCAAGGTTTATGAATTCTTAGGTGCCACAATAAGAATCTTATGTTGCACAAATGACCCTTTCTGTTTCCCTACACATAAGTGAGATGTTACAAATATGATAAAGAGTGGAATATGCACCAACATATCACTCAAATGTTGCATACATTACAATTGACACATTTAAACAATATGAAGTGTATCTGTTGCACAAATGAAAAAGACTATATTTCTAAAATATCATCTCATAAATAACAAAATATCCACAAAGAGATTTTCATGACCCCAAAAAGAAACAAAAAATGACTTTTCACTGAATGTTAACAATACATATACATTTCCTCAAAATTAGGTTTTTTGTTTGGTTGGTTGGTTTTCTTCAAAAACAATAAATAATAGGCACCATTACATCATTATTCAATTTTTACATCTACAGAACGTTCTATTGATCATTAATCCAAGAAAAAAAAAACTCAAAATTGTAAAATCTTTCAAAAAATTTACTTACCCATATTAAGTCGATCATGATTTCAATTCAGAAAGAAGAGAGAGTCACGACTTGAGATGAGGTTGAAAATAATGGAGATAATCTGAGAGGAAGATAATGGAGATACTCGGATTTGCTGATGAAAAAGGAAAAAGAAAAAGAACAAAAGAGAGAAAGAACGCTTACAGAAAAAGAGAGAAGATGAATTTTTTTTTAAATTTTTTAAAAATAATTTGGATTGAATTATTGAAGTTCAAAAATGAAGTGCTATGTTGTATTTTTATAAAAGATTAGAATGTTTTAGAAATGTTAATTTAGTCCCAAAATTTACTTAATTACATTTTTAAAGACGATTTTACCAGCTCTTGGTCAATCTATTACAAAAAAAAAAAACCAAGACTTATTTGACACCTTTAATTTAATTTTATGTGGTAACTTCACATGATGGTTGCAGATGCACACTTCCTACTCTCACTTTTGGTGATTTTCTCCCTCTCGAATTTTGATTTATCTCGGAAGAGGTTGAAGATTCTTGTTTGGAGGTACACTTGCCCACCTCTGTTCAAACCAGGAGTTGTTTGGTACCCTCTTTTCCCTCAAGAGGGGATGATTAATTAAATTTTAACACTTGTCTGGGTCACTACAGCTACTATTTCTCTAGTGAAGAAAGAAGTATGGTAAAAGAAAAATGGGAATCTAGGGTCTTGGAAAAATTGAGTTAGCAATATCCTTCGATCTCAAAAAGTGGGATAAGGTTTCTATTGTGTGAACATCAATGAAGGCTATTTGATGGAGCAGTCGATTTATTGGCACAACCCACTGATTTGGTATATTATTGGTGACATACCATACACGAAATCAGTATGTTTCAAATGTATAAAGTTGTGATATTATGCCACAAATCTTAATCCATGATAATAGGTATTTTATTTTTCGATTCAATTCAACTGGAGACCGAGATATGGTTATACTAAATGGTCCTTACACGTTCCACAACAAACCTTTTGTGGTACACCAGTGGGAAATTGATTTTGTGTTTGATATAAATTACATAACCACTATTCCTATATGGATTACACTACCAGGTTTACCAGTGGGCTACTGGTCCATTGAGGCTTTGACCAAGATAGCTAGTGTCATTAGACAACCAAAGCATATAGACAAATTCACAACAAACATAAAACACATTTTGTATGCTTGTGTATGTGTTGAATTTAATGTATCACAACCTGTCATTCAATCCATTGACATGATTAAAACAACTGCACTTTCCATTAGCATGTAGAATATGAATGGAATCCCATGTTCTGCAACCATTGTCTTTGATTTTTCCATCTAAGAGATGCATGTAGAGTTTGCAAGACAAGACATAGGAAGAGGAGTTTAATGAGGTCCTAAGAATAAAGAGAAGTAATACACAAAGAAGGAGACATGTGAGGCAGGGGTGGAAAGTGCTACAAAATGTACATAAACATATCTAACCATAATATTCATAGGTATTATATTCATAGGAGAGATCTTAGGACTTTAAATTATATGTAGGGATAATTTTTTGATTTACTTTCCTTAGTAAGATTTACTTGTTAAACCTGGATGAATAACTATGTAGTATGCAGGTAATAATTTATGTCTCTCGATCCTATTTTTTTTAGAACAACGAAATTGATCCATTGGCTCTGTACTTTATATGCTATCAGAGCGGATTATCCTGCTTTGTCTGAGTTAGATCAAAACTCCTCCGATATACAATACACCAGACTCTGGTATCAGAAGAGAAGAGCGTGAGACTCACACGATGGGAAAGCTGTTGGAGACATTGTAGATCTTGAAGCACATGAAGGTGCGTACATGGATCTATCATCATCTGGTTTTTTGTTACGATTTCGTCTTGACATTTCTATACTATTTGCTGTGGTCCTCTAATCATCGGACCATATGTTGGAGAAGAAAATCCTTGAAATAGTATCTGTGCACTCTCATTGGTAAGGTTTTCCACTTCTCTGTTTATTGGTTTTTAGTCTTTTATTTTGATATATGATTGTAGGCTATTTTCATAGTGCAATAGTAAGTTGAGTGATTGCTCTACAATTTGTGAACTTGATATTGTTTGGAGGCTATCTGCCACTCATTTGGAAAATTGTTTTGTAGTGTAATTTCATGTTTGGTTGTCAACCTCAAGATTATGTCTACTCGTTAGCTACTCTTTGACTTTGATTTTGAGTATATGTGACTTTTAGATATAGCTTACTTGGAATGTTAGATTGGTTTCAACATCAATTTGGTATGATACAATGAGCATTTTAGTCGAAAACAAAATGGCTGATCAAGATGAGGTTTTTGCTGCATCTAGTCCATTATATTACAAAATGGTTATGATTTTGGTTGAGGAGTTCTCTAAATTCTCTCAATATAAGAAATTATTGAAGGAGTCCACTTCGGCTAATGCTTTTCCCAGTAGATAAAGAATGTTCATAACTTCTAAATTTAAATGGGTTGTGATATATCCAGGTTTCACTATCCATATGACAGGTGTAAATCCTTAACTATTTTTCTAGTTTTAATCCACCCAAAGTATCGCTCTCTACAAGTTGATTTCCACCTTTCAACATCATTCGTATCTTGTTAACTTATTAAACTAACCTTCCTCATATTACCTTCCCCTTAAATCTTCAACCAGCGGCAGGCTTACGGCGGCGAAACACGAGGCAGACATCCACGTTAATCCACCCTCCCCACCGGTCAAATAGCCGGAATGATTGTTTGCAGCATAGGACTAGCAAACTTCATAGTAAAATTGCTCCCCGCGAGGCCGGCACGGGTTAGTCCATGTGTCGGAAGTCATGAGGTAGCAGACATAGGGTGACAACTCAATAGAACTACATTTATCGCAGCTAGCCGACGAAGTCTATATACTAGAAAGACAATGTAGGCAAACAGCGAATTTTTTTTCTTGGGCCACTTAGACTTGTGTAGACACGATGAGCCACAGGAAAGGAGTAGACAGGTCGTAGCCCGTAGGAGCCAGGTGTATCGAAAGGGTAAATTGCCGAAAGCTCAGAAGGTATAAAAGCGGAATAGATTAGCCTCTTTCTACATACGATTCAGAGTCATCGACACTAGACGACGAGGGATAGATCCCAGCCGCCTCCGTCCGCCGCCGCCCGAACATCTCTCAGTCCGCACCACTGACCCGCCCTCCTTTGTGAAAATTCGATTCGCCCTTCCTAGCGACCTACTGATAGTGGATCTACCCCCACACCACTCTACCTCCCGTCTCCCCGTGATTAGAGATCTACCTAGACCCGTCCGGAGATTGCACCTTTTACAGTCCCCCGGGAGGGAGCGGAGAGACGCAGCATGGGGTGAACGTCAGACTATCACTTCACGGCCATCCATGCGGCATCTTTGATTTAGTTGTTGATTATTCTTTTATTTCTGTCTCTTACCGTCGGTTGGTCCGTGCCCGAGACATACGGTCGCCCAGGGCTTACAACGTCTGACTCCGGGGGCGAGAGGGACAAGCCTGCGCCCAGGAACGGACCAGCGGCCGCGAGAGCGGCCGACGGTGGCGCGACGAGGACTGAGGGTCGGACGGAGGGCGTCCAACACACGCACCACGCCGGACAGAGCGAGGAGCGAGACCCCGACTGAGATGAGATGTTAATGAGTCATGAGTTAAATTTAGAGAGCGGAGCGGAACCAAACACCCATTGCTATCTCACTAGGTCCAAAGGGTGAAAATCAAGTTGGAGTCTGACAGAGTAATTGTGTTTTTAAGTAAACCCACACGAGGTTAAGGAGTTAGTCCAAGGGTTAATAATCAAGTTTGAGTCTGCTTTTTAGTTAGTAATTAAGTGTTGGTACGACATGCTAGTCATTTCTAAAAACTTGAATTAAAATTTTGTTACTTTTTGGAGTGATTTCTCCGCAATGACTGATTTCTTTATGAAGAGTCAATCTGAAGTGTTTATTAACTTTACTGCCTTCTGCGCTGGAATTAACTCAATTTAGTGCCTCAGTTAGGATTCTAAGGAATGATAATTCTAAAGAATGTATGTTGGAATTATTTTAGTCTTACATGAGAAAGCTCGGTATTCTTCATCAATTTTCATATGATGATACACCTTCCCAAAATGGAGTTGTTGAGAGGAAGAATAGGCATCTACTTGAGACAGCTCGGGCACCTTTTCTCCAATTGAAAGTCCCCAAACAATTTTAGGCTGATGCAGTCGCCACATCTTGTTTTTTGATCTATCGTTTGTCGTCAACTTTGTTGGCAGGTAATATGCGTTATAGTGTTCTTTTTCCAACAAAATAACTATTTCTAGTGGAACCTAAGGTTTTTGGAAGCACATGTTATGTTGGAGATGTTTGACCATCTGTTACTAAATTGGACCCAAAGGCGTTAAAATGTGTTTTATTGAGCTATTCTCAAATCCAGAAAGGGTATCATTGTTATTCTGTTGAGATTGGCAAATACCTAGTGTCAACTGATGTGGTAATTTCAAAGGCTATACCATTCTTCTATGCACCTCCCATTTCTACAAATGAGGTGGAGGAACATGAGTGATTGGTCTATCGGGTTACTCGTGATGTAACAAAACAATCAGATGATGTTGTTCTTCCATCTTCCCAGTTCATTTCTTGAGAATCAGTCAACTATTATGCCTTCAGAACCTTCGTCATCCATTCCAACAAGATTGCCAATTATTCAAGTTTACTCGAGGAGGAGAGGTAATGACGATTCTTATTCTACATCAACTCCTTCATCATTAGTTCCCTCTCCAATTGATTCTTCAGAAAATCTTGACCTTCCTGTTGAACTTCGTAAAGGTACACGTCAGTGTAAATCCACATATTCCATTGCTAACTTTGTTTCTTATGATCACTTACCTTTGTATCTAGCTGTTTGATTAGCTCTCTAGACTCTGCCTCTATTCCTAAAATAGTGAAAGAAGCCTTAACTAGTTTTGGATGGCGTGATGCAATGCTTGAAGAGATACACGCTCTAGATGAAAATCATACTTGGGATTTGGTGGATTTACCCAAAGGAAAGAAAGCAGTAGGATACAAAATCGGTTTTTACAGTCAAAGTCAATCTTGATAGTTCTATTGCAAGACTTAAGGCTAGACTTGTGACTAAAGGGTATGCTCACACTTGTGGAGTAGATTATTCAAACACTTTCTCCTCCATAGCATAGCTCACCTCTGTTCGTTTGTTTATTTCATTGGCTACTTCTTAACATTGGCCTTTGCATCAACTAGATATCAAGAATACTTTTCTTCATGGTGATATCCGTGAAGAAGAGTATATAGAGAAACCATACGGGTTTGTTTCTCAAGGGAGTATGGAAAAGTTTGCCATATAAGAAAATCATTGGATGGTCTAAAGTAGAGTCCTTGTGCTTGGTTTGGAAAATTTAGAGATGTAGTTCAAGAATTTGAGTTGAAGATGGGCAAGTGTGATCATTCAGTCTTTTATAGACAATCAATGACTTGTATTATTATTTTAGTTGTCTATGTTGACGATATTGTTATTACAGGAGATAATTGTAGTGGAATTTATTCTCTCAAGCAGTTTTTACATGCCAAGTTTCATATCAAAGACTTGACTCAGTTGAAATACTTCTTGGGTGTAGAAGTAGCTATAAGCAAGAAAGGGATTTTCTTATCTCAAAGGAAGTATGTACTTGACCTACTTGCAGAAACTGGTAAGTTGGGAGAAAAATTGTGTGGCACACCAATGGTTCCTAATTCATATCTTACTAAGGATGAAGCACACCATTTTAATGATCCAGAAAGATACAGAAGGTTGCTTGGGAAACTGAAATACCTTACTGTGACTCGGCCACATATTGCCTATGCAGTCAGTATTGTCAGTCAATTCATGTGTGTACCAACTGTCAAACATTGGGCTGCCTTGGAACAAATTCTGTGTCATTTGAAAGGAGGCCCTGGCCTTGGAATATTGTATAGAGACCATAGACATAGTCGTGTTGAATGCTTTGCAGATGCAGATTGGAAAGGATCAAGAATTGATAAAAGATCAACTACTGGCTATTGTGCCTTTGTTGGTGGAAATCTAGTATCTTTGAGGAGTAAAAAACAAAATGTTGTATCTCGATCTAGTGCAGAGTCCGAATATAGAACTATGACGCAGTCAACTTGTGAAATACTATGGATATAATACCTTCTAGCTGAGATTGTTTTGAACCCTTCTTTTCCCGCAAAACTTTTGTGTGATAATCAGGCTACTCTACACATTACCTCAATGTATCAAGAACGGACAAAACATATTGAGGTCAATTATCACTTTCTTTGTGAGAAGATTCAAGCAAACGTGATTTCTATTGGCTATGTGAAGACAAGAGAGCAATTGGGTGATATATTCACAAAGACTTTGAATGGAACTAGGGTAGAATCGCTTTGTAACAAGTTGGGCATGATTAATATATATGCTCCAACTTGAGGGAGAGTTCTACAAAATGTACATAACCATATCTAATCATTATATGCATAGCATAATCATTGGTAGAGATCTTTAGGGATCTTAGAGATATTGAGGGATATAATATGATTTTATTTCCTTAGATAGATTTACTTGTACACCCATAAATAGCTCTGATTCTTAGAATAGTAGAACAACAAAATCGATTTATTGGCTCTATGCTTTACAGAAAGCGAAGGAACCCCCAGAAGAAATCGATATTGGTGACAGGCAGAAATTGTCTACCAAAACTCTTGACCTAGGTCTAGACAGAATTCAAGGCATTGTCGTACAATCAATACAAGGTGAAACTATTACTTCCACGGGTGGGGAACAAGTACACACCACTGTTGAGCTTGGAAACTGAGTGGGATGCACCAGGGACCTGGTGAAGCTCCAAACATATTATGATTATTTATACCTTGAATGTTAGGGATCTGAATCAAACTGTCAAGCAGAAAGAGCCTAAATCTTTCTCCAAAAGCATAAAATTGATCTATTAGGGTGTTTGGAGACTAGAGTAAAGCAAATTAAGTCCCAAACTATTTTGAATAAAGTGGCACGTGGCTAGACTTCATTGTAATTACCCAGAGGCTGTAAATGCTTAAATTTGGTTTATTTGGATATCTACTACAAAGGTGAAAGTTTTAGAAACAAATGAAAATTTATACATTGCAATGTGTAACCCCCCAAGATCTTTCATGAGCCATGTTAATTACTATTGTTTATGCCAAGAATACAACTACCGAAAGAACTACACTATGGTCTTCTATAGTAAGAATGTGAGCTACTATCACAAGTGGTGATTTCAATTAAGTACAAAGTTTCACGGATAGGTTGAGATCCCTTGTAACATATGCTGAAACCTAGGATTTCAGAGAATTTCTAGATACGTTGGAACTTACTCCATTGAGGTCTAAAGTTTATTTCTTTTCCTTTTGTAATAAACTGGAGCTGGATCATAGAGTTTACTCAAGAATTGATCGCGCTGTGGGGAATTATGAATGTCTTCAAGACTATGGGAATGTTGATATAGACTCTCTAGCCTCAAGTGTGGTTAATCACTCCCTATTGCCACTGCACTGCACACTAGTTGTGACCTCAAAGACAAAGCCCTACAAGTTGTTTAGGACTGTCCTAGACCATCCTAATTTTGCTGAGATTGTAACTAACACATGGTCAAAAAGATATAATGGCACATGGATGTATAAACTGAACTGCAAACTCAAAGCTCTAAAGAGCAAGATGAAGGATCTCAATGATCCACTAGCATCCTATACTAGACACCCTCAACAAATCAGACAGAAGTGTGAGATTATGCAGGACATGTTGGAACTTCCCCCCTGAACCAACAATTGATAGATGAGGAATACAATCACATTCATGAGCTGCACAAGTGGAGCTTGAATGAAGATAAAACACTCGTATAGCTACTTAGGTAGCTTGAGGAGATGAGAATCTAAAATACTTTCATGCTCAATGCAGAATTAGAACTAGTCAAAATACCAAATACAACAATCTATGATCACAAGAGAATGAAAGTTACATCACGATCAAAGCACTATGCTTGCATGCTAGGTTTATTTGCATAAACTCTTCTAGTTTACTTTGTTCTTTTTTTTCTGTCAACATCGAGACTGGCAGCGTCCCATTTGTGCCCTACATAACTCAATTGGTCGTAGTCACCAGCAAGGTCCTTTCCCCCAGAAATCTCGAGTGCCCATTACACGTACGCAATGTCTTACGACAGGTCCACCCACCAGAGATATCGACGGGTGAGGAGTACTTATAGCTTCAATCAAGGGCATGCCTATTGATAAATCACCTTGCGGACCCCGGGATGATATCACCGGACCTTTCCATAATGAGTCCTACACCACATAGCGCGCAATGTGAAAAGGTTTCACCCCACACTCAAACGCACGATGCTCAGTTTGGGGTTAAAGAAGTTTTTACACAGATAAACTAGTGAGGCCCTTTAATTTTACTGTAGTACTATTGATTCCCTAAAGGTTTGTTGCCCTAAGCTCAATATGCGATCCCACAAAGGGACTTATACAAACCACCATTCCCTGGTGATCATTGTCTATAAGATTGTTACAAAGCGTTCTTGACTAAACTAGTAAGGAAAGCTAGTTCAATCAATCATGCAGTCTTTATTTATCAAGTCACCATATGGAAGCCTTTCGACGAAGTGTAACAAAATTTTGTCTTGTCATGAATTGCTGAAGTGTTACTCTACGAAAGGACTCTCACCTAGATGTGTCATATAAGTTGACTCGAGCAAAGCTTATGACTCTGGTTGGAATGTAATCTTTCTAATCAGAGGATGCCTGCTTATTTCACGGAGTTCCCTCGGAACATTGATTACTGGATAACTGGTTCACCGTCGATCTACGACATGTTTGCTTTTTCTCCATTCCCGTTACAGCATTCACCATGGTCATGGACTTACCAGCAAAACTGTTTACAGGGGAAGAGAGTCTGTCGGAACACCAGCGACAACAGTCGCGTAGATACACACATACCTTGTTACATCCTCATCCTTTCCCCCCTCCTTCCTCTTCCCCTTTTTTCTATTCTTGTGTATATGTCGCAATTGTATCAAGTCACCTCACTATACTAAGCGGAACATAGCCTAAACTTAGGCGACAATTTGAACCACTACGGTTTTCCCCCACCTTTCTTTTTTTTCTCCTTCTTAACCCGCCGTGTCATCGCTATTTGACTGTTATAGGAAGCGCTGTGGCATGTGTCCCTTCCGTTATGTTTTACTAAGCTTTATTGATGTTTGTAAACGAGATAGAATGATGTCGGTATTGAATCTTGTATTACACGCAATGATGGAAGTACACAAGATCTCTGCAGACTTGTCAACTTTGTGGGGAAAACATGAAACAATATAAAGTATGAAACCAGATTCATCTATCTCTAGGGTTGAAATATGGTGTCCAGCAAAAAAATCAGTTATTACAGTAACTTGGCTGAAATTCAAATATCTCCGAGTACCACTTTCTTCCAAGAAACTACCTAGGAGAGATTGTCGACCCCTGGTTGAGAATTAATGATATACTGATAGAATGTAGAGCTGGATTATAAGATTTAGTGTTGTTGACATGTCCCGCAAGCATTAAACATTATCTATTGCAGGCACACCTATAATTTTATCCTCCCTAAGAGAATCATGATGCTGATCAATAGTCATGCGGGATCCTCCTATGGAACGGCTTCATATTTCATGACATGCAGAGGCCTGTCTCAAGTGGGGATACAGGTAGATAAGGTTATTGTTTATTGTTTATTGATATAGTTTGTTAGAAAGGACAAAATCTTTTCTGTTCTTCAATGCGATAGTACTTGGAATAAGTTGTAGTAGCTAAGCAATTATGGGTCATATAGCTTCCAAAATAATGATAATCCTTACTTGGATTATGTGTGTGTTGCCTGTCCGTGTATCACATTTTATCCACATAGATAAGGGGAGACAGTGGAAACATGCAACATCCCCATGAACATTACCTGTGTAGTCACCATGTGTGTTCTACAACAATGCTATGAAAATAAAAGACCATCTATTCTTTGATTCAATGACAAGGACATTGTGGTGCAGGATACTGACATGGCTGGGGTTTATGAGAAACATAGAATGGGTCATCAACATGTTTCAGTAAACAATTAAACAGGCATGGTACATGGTTTGCTATGAATATGTCGTACCATGTGGTTCCTATGCAATACAGCCAGTGTATGAACACAGACAGTAAATATGATCAGGTGTCAAAAGGGTAAATACTAAGTTGACAGAGTGTGCAAGGATAATCATGTAGTGTACATGATGTGAAATCGAAATGGCCAGGAATCAGATCACAAATTGGTGTCAATAAACTCAGAATTTAGCTACCATACCAGAATTTCGGTGCGACAATGTCTTAAAGTAGGAACATGTTGCTTGGTTTTATACGGGTGAATGAGATAAAGAAAAGAGAGAATATGAAATAGTGTAGCGCAAACTATTTGGAGGGAAATGAAAAAGCTTGTTTGGCAAAGTGCGCGATAAATCTAAATCATGCGTTGTGATATCACATCGGTTTGTTAGCGTTCAATCTACCGCATGACTCAGATGTTCGGTTGTACCTGATCGGTTCTCTTTAGTAATGATTTTTTTTTGATGTCGCTTGACCACATCCACACGATCTGATGAACACGTGACTCCCTTACGATGACCTGTTAGAGTCAAGTCACACTCTAGAATTCTTATTCTTGGGAGAGGAACTCCCATTATGACATTGCAAGTGTCTAGTGTCATATTGACTATTGCCAGTGTGCTTCAATTAAAATACACCAATTTTCTTCATTTACCAATTAACCACTTATAATAAAGGTTACATCAACAAATAATTCCCACGCATCATACCACACCTCTTCCTTACACACCCATTATACATAATGTACTGTCCTATAATTCATACTGCACACCCCCGCACAGCCCGATGGATCTTATTGTGTCCCACAATACCACATAACTCAAAGCAACCATCATTCCACCCTAATTATTTATCATCAGTAGAGGCCAGAAAATTTTCAAAATTTAAGCGGAATAATTTTCTAACCACTACGCCCCCGGAAATGTTGCCCCGACAGAACTGTGTTGGCACCAATGAAATGTCTCATTTTGGGATAATAGTTGTGTACTATGTGAGAATAATATCTTTCAATCTGTGACGGTTCAACGGTCATAGATGTACCCGTGGAATAAAGTTGACCCGTTTTGGAATTTCAGTTTCTCAAGTCATCGACTTTTACATCGGTGGAACATAACATGTCGTTTTAGATTTCATCGAATTTCGTACGCCATTGGTCCGTCCATCAGCCTGACTTCCGTTCTAAATTTATTAGTGCAAATTTTGGACCTCCTACCACACTTTGGGCTTCTCCAACGTGCCATCACCTATACAGGGCTATGGACCGTGCATGAAGGAACTTGCTTGCGAAGTACGAGCGAATTTGGGTTTTGAAGTTAGTTCTGTGATTCACTATTATGGGTCGTAGGAAGTTCTACAGATCATAGCCTTAGAAGCCATCGGATAGTTTTTACTTAAGGGATTAGTCTTTTTTATGTACATTACATCGATATACCTGTCATTTTAAACTATTTTAATTGTCCATAAGATATCGCTCCACTCCGAATTAGGCCATATCTTCATTCACACAATCCCCAAATACCCTCCAATATTTTCTTCAAAAATTCTCTCTCAAGATCAAGGAAGAAGAAGCTATGGTATTCAAATTAAGCCTCCTTTTTCACCATTGCTTTCACTTTGAATAAAAAGGTATGTAAAATTTTATTAATAGGTTCCATTCACCCATTGATACCCAAAGATTTCTAAATTCTCCAAGTTTAGATTCATCAATTTGATTAGTTATTCATTCAATTCTTGATGAGTTCTAATTGTGTTGATTCAATTATTTAATTTCGATCTTATTATGATTGTTTTGACTCAATTACATGATTTCCAATTGATTTCACATGAACCCATGTAATTTTCATAATTTTGACTATGAACTTTTAAGGATATGAATATATGAATAAGTTACGAATTTATGATTGTTGTTTTAATGAGAGTTATGCATGATTTATTAAATAGAATATTGTATGATCTAGGTTATTTTAATATGAGCATCAATGAAATCGTGAAAGGATTTTCTCACATATTAACGGATCATGATTTGGTGAAAGATGTTCTTACACGTACATGGTTCATGATTTAATGATCTACTAAATGATGTTTTAATCTTGGATTAGTATCTTAATTGTGCCTTCTCAGTCTGATGATAAATAGCATACGGACAAATCACTCTTCATCCTAAAATTAACTTAGCACCAAGAAAACTTTAGGTGGAGGCTCAAATAGGGTAGTTTCTAGTAGCAACATCTAGTTCTAAACTACGTGTTCCCGTATCATATTCTCAAATTAACTAACTAGTGGATCCTCAAAAAACATATGAATTATGATACAGAGTCCTAACTTGGAAAGTAAGCTCTCCCTTCTTAACGTGGAAGTTACACTTGATTTCATGGTATAACTTGGTCTATTATCAGTTAAAACAAATATCCCACAAAATTAACTAAATTACTTTAGAAGGTTTTATGAAGCTTTAGTCACTAGAAACAGAATCCCAATTACTAACAAAAAAATTCGTTGATAAATTGATCAAATCGGTTGTCAAATTGTGTTAACAACTAAATGTCAACTTATATTAATTCACTTCTAAAAAACTTGATATTAAATATTACAAACTGATTTTAATTTGTTGGTGAACTTACCAACCAAAAATCAGTTGGTAAACGCCCAAAAATGTTGTTACAAAAATTTGTAACATGACTTTGAAATTTCCGTTTGTAAATTCACGAACTAATTTTTAGTTAGTATATCGTTAGTACCTTTACTAACAAACAAAAAAAGAAGTTAGTAAATTTTTTTCTTCATTATTCGATTCCAATGTTTGACAGTTTTAATAACAGAAAATTTATGTTTATAATTTACCGATTAATTTTAAATACGTTTTTTTAGTTTCCCATCTGGGATATTCGACACCCACAGTGGAGCTCGACTATATCCGGATTCACACCGGATTTTGTCCATTGGGAGTAAAGCAAAACGCACCCTAACAAATACAACTCCAGACCCAGAAGGAATCGACCCTGAGACCTCTTGATTAAGAATGAAGATTGCTTACCTTTCCACTACATCCCTTGTTGATAATAAATTTTAAATATGTTAGTATGATTATTTATTTTTCTAATAAATTTTCTAATTGATTGTTAGGTTGTTGGTAATATATCATTCAAGTTTAGTGTTAGGTTAGTAATTGATTGACACTATGTTCAAAATATTATTAACTAAATGATCCGATAGTAAATTATTTATTAATTTATTCCATTTAAAAATCTAAGAGCACAAAATATATTCCAAAAAATATTAATATTAATTTTAGAAATCATATTTGAATGACACAATGTAAATAACAAGTTAAATTAATCTCGAATATGACACATATTATTATATGAAAAAATTAATTTGAGCACGTTTATAAAAAATATTGACCAAATCTAACTGTTGGCATAATCATAAAAGTTAAAATGTCTACCAACACAAACTTAAAATGGAAGCCTTAAAACCTGAACCAACCATCCTATTAGATATAAAAATGATCTTTCAAAAGCTTATCCTTCTAACAAAATTCTCATCAGAGCACGTCCATAAAAAATGTTAAGCAAAGTTAAATTTTGGCAAAAATTTAAAAGTTAAAATGCCTAAGGTATAAACTGAATATGAAAACCTCAAAATCCAAACCAACCTTCCTACAAGAAGAAAAATGACCTTCCAGAACTCACCGACGAAATTTAAATTTGAGCATGTTTCTCAAAAAGATTGATCAAATTCAAATTTTAGCCAAAATTTAAAAGTTAAAATGCTTAATGACACAAACTGAAAATGACAGTCTCAAAACTCGAACAACCCAATCCTATGAGATAAAAACTAAACTTGTATGGCTAAACGCAGTGAAAAAATTTCAGTTCGAGCACGGTTACCAAAAATGTTGAAGAAAGTGAAATTTTGGTCAAAACTTAAAAGTTAAAATGTCTAACGACACACTCTAAAATGGAAGCCTCAAAACCAAAATCCCTGTACGATTACATAAAAAATGACCTTCCGAATTTACGGCACTGACAAAAATTTTATATGAGCGGCTTTATTAAATCATATGGATTAAATAACTTTTGAGCCCCAATAGTATAAGTTACACACTTACTGGCCCACCCTAAACGAAGCTCCCATCCGATCCACCATCCTATAGCTCACAATGACCTTGGAGTTAATTAGTGAAGTAATTCTATCTATTAGCCAATTCAAATTTTGACTAAACGATGATGATTTAAAATACATGACTGCTCAAACAAAAAACGAAAGCATGAAAACTTAAATCAACCTTCCTTATAGATAAAATATGACCTTTCGAAACTAATAACACTGACATAGTTTTAATTTGAGCATGTTTACAAAGAATATTGACCAAAGGCAAGTTTCGACTAAAAGTTAAAAGTTAAAACACCTGACGACACAAACTAAATATGAAATCCTCAACACTAGATGATGACTTACTAAAACAAAATTAACTCCAATTGATAAATTTATCAACTATTCAAATATAAGTTAGTAATTTATAAAAATTTACCAATAATTTTATCACATTTGGTAATAGTTACTATTCAACTAAACATTCATATGTAATATTACCAACTAATAATTAATATGTTGGTAAATTTTACCAATGAATTAATGATCGTTGGTATATTACGAACTATTTAAATGATGTTAGTAATTTACTAACTACAATCTTTATTCTTTGCTTAAATTTTCAACTAAATAGATATTGGTTGGAAAGTTTACCAACAAATTATATTCGTTACTAATTTACCAACATATTTATATTTGGTTAGTAAATTTAGCAACACAATCAGTCATTGGTAAATGTTTGATTAGTAATTCATTGTTAATATGCTTTTAAATTATATAAACAATTTTTTGGTCATCTTTACCAATCGATATATACTTCGTTGGTAATATTACCTACAAAAGGTGTATGTTAATAATATTTCAGTTGTTAATCCCTTGATAGAATGGTGCTAAATTTGGTGCTATTTTTTCAGGCCGTATTTACCAACTAAAATACTTAGTTAATAAGATTTTGGTTTTTAATCTGTTACAATTTCGTTGTTAAGTTTAAAAATATAAGTCAGTTAGAAATATGTTTATAATTTGTTAGTAAAATACTAACCAACTTAAGTTGTTAGTGAAATATGTTGGAAATTTAATTTTTTTTTGTAGTGAGTTATGTTTTAAGATGTATTGACCATAATCATGATTTACGATTCTTCTTTAAGTAATTTTATGATTTTTAGCTTGGCCACACGTATCATGTTTTTGATTATATCCATATTTTATGTTTTATGCATATTCATACTTAGTACATTCAATGTACAATGTACATTTGTCCCTACGTTGTTTCACTAATGCAGGGTACAATGATCTTCCACCCCTGCTCGTGGGTACTGTGGAATTTTAGCAGATTGAAGACTTAGTGCGTCCTAATGATTCGAGCACCATGTCATCTTTACTATAGTTTTCTTATGTCTTCAATTTTTGGATATTTTACATGGTGTACAATTTACATTTCCATCACATCTTGATGTACTAGAATGACTTGTAAAGACTACGTTCAGACTTTCGTTTTATATCACAGTTTTCACATAATATGAGATTCTCTACCTTTATCTATTATTTTGTATTGTTGTAAGGGGCCTCTTGTGGTCTTATATGCTATGTCACGTCTAGGGTGTATTTTGGACCGTGACTTAAATAATAAACATGCATCAAGAGAACATAGAAGAGAAATTAATGGGTCACCATGTGTAGACATATACATAATGGGACAGAATATACAATACTCGTGCTAGAAACGAGAAGAGACTCTCTAGCGCTCTCTCGCTCTCTCTCTCTATCTCTCTAGAGATAGAATATATAGATATATATATATATATAATATCTATAGAGATATTATATATATATAAGATATATATATATATATATATAATGAGAATGGGTGTGTCATAATAGGCGTTAATTAAAAATATGCAGAAATACAATATGAGTACCAAAACATGGGAAACTCAGTAGGCATCATAGGTCGATCGAAATCAAAAGATAATGTAAAGAATTAATGACATGAAAAGTAACTAAATGACAGGATCAACCTACAAATGTAGTCATAATGAAATCATAACAACTTAAAAGGTAAAATAGTACTACTGGCATAATATATACACATCCATACATAAAAAAATGATGTAGTAAGATATGTGGATAGTACATGAAAGCAAGATCCAAAAATTTTTCTTAGTCGGCTCAAAATAAATTATCGACCTTATGTATAAAATTAAAGAACCTAGAATTATCCCTTGCACAACAAGAATAGTACATCGAGCTCATCAACAGAAAAGACATCAAATAAAAGAACCAAAAAATTCCCTTCAAAAGGTTATTAATTAAAAAATAGTAATATCTTAAATAAAAAAACTAGAAATTAGAAAATGATTTGAAATTAGTGTGGAAGATGAAATCCATAAAGTAATACATTAATGTCACGACCCAAATAGGATCGCGACTGGAACCACACTATCCTTCTATTGCGCGAAAACCAACCAATCTAACTTAAAATTCAATGTAAATACCAACAGAAAGTAAGGCGGAGGATTAAACTCATTAATAAAAACCAATAAAGTTCTAAATTCAACATCTATTATATCCAAAATCTGGAAGTCAATCACCACAAGAAGCTATGACAGGCAGAAAATTTACTAAACTAAGAGTATTCTAAGAAGCTACAAAATAACAAAAGCTAGTCATGGCCGGAACTTCAGGCATCAAGGAACCATGAGGAAGAGATCCAGTCAAGATGAAGATTAGCTCACCCTGAATCCGGGTGTTAATGAAGACTGCTAGAGTTGCGGTTGAGCGAGATGCAGCACGTTGCGCCACTCCACAAATAAAACCAAGAAGAAAACATAAAAGTAGGGGGTCAGTACAAACGCAAGTACTGAGTTAGGTATCATCGGCCAACTCAAAATAGAAAAAAGATATTTCAGATAAAAACATCATAAAATCAACTAATTATTCTTAACACGTGATAGCAACAGTAAAACATCATTAGAAATCACGATCATATCTATGAGGAATCAAGCCTCCACACCATACGCTTTTGGGAAAACATGTTCTTAGATTGAGTATATTAGAATTCTTCAAGATTCTTATCTATATTTCTCCTTGTGTCAGTACTGACACTCGAATCCCTCGTTAGTCTTTATTCCTCTTGTGTCGGTACGGACACACGATCCCCACTACTAGTGTCGGAACGTGACACTCCGATCCCTAAATCTACGTGTCGATCGTGACACCGATCCATAAATTAGTGGCGGTTCGTGACACCCGTCCACTAATTCTACGTTGTTGGTTAGTTGACACTCCGCATCCCACTAATTCTTCATTCTATTAGAAATCAAGCTTCTTCTTATATCAGGCATCATTCATCTCATCTACCTTTAGTTCACACCAACCTTATTTTATACCACGGCATCATCATTTAACAAAGAGACTTAGGTTTTTATCAAAGATTTGGGATTCAATAGCTTCATCATGTTGGTTCATCACAATCATATATATTAAAATCACATCATGCCATACACGAAAAGCATATAGAAGATTCATAATATACCAAACCAAGATCATTCGCTTATAAAGAGTTACGACGAGTAGCATAAAAACCATAATCTACCTCCAACAGAATATTTTCGATCAACAAGCTATCTTCCCAAAGCTGCGTATTCCTTCTCCTCTTGATCGATTCTCTCTCTCTCTTTGTTCTTTTTCTTTTTTTATTCCAAAACCTTTACTTATGTTACCCTACTAATAATATAATTAAGTATAAAAGATGGACAATAATAACCACTAGTTAACTTAAGGTTACCTCTTACCCCCAAGAATAGGACTCATGAACATTAACCCCACTTTATAATTAAAGAAGGAACTAGTCCAAAACGCCCCTTAAATAAATTAACAGAAATCCGACCCACGGGGATTGCGCAGCCCGTGACGGCCCGAGTCGTGCGCGACGTCCGTCCTGCAGGTCGTCACAAGGTTCAGAGACTCCTTTACACCAAAGAGTCTGTTGACGGTCCGTCACGCCTGTGACGGTCGTCACGCCTGTCGCGGTCCGTCACGCCGGTGACGGCGTCCTGCCATTCCGTTAGTGAACGTTCAGAGAGTCGCCTTCTCAGTACCCAATTTCTCTAATTTCTAGTGTTTTGGAACGAGACCCCTGAGGTCAGTCGTGCCGTACGGTCCGTCGTGGGGTCGTCGTCTCAGGCCAGTTTCCGTAAATAAAATCTGCTACATCAAAACGACTTAACCGGTCCTAAAAGAGATACCCAATTTAACCCATCGTAGTCCCGAACGATCAAGAGCAAGTAAAACAAGAGGGAAGAAGTACCTGAATCGGTAAACATATGGGGGTATCATTTCTTGCTATCTGCCTCCTTCCTCCAAGTGGCTTCTTCAATCGATCGATTCTTCCATTGGCAACTTGATGGATTGCAATCTCCCTTTACCTCAACTTGCGAACCTCTCTATCTAAAATAGCCAACAGGCTAATCCTCATAAGACAAATTCTCATCAAGCAAAAACTGAATCCCAAACGGATAATGTAGTTTCATCCCCATGGTACCTTCAACATAGACCACATGAAATTGGGTGCACTCAGAGAAGTGCGTGGGGGAACAGGATAATTCAAACGCCACCTACCCTCCTCTCTTAAGATCAATTTTTTTTTTTGTCCAAAGTATTTTTTTTTTTTTGTACCTCGGGCTTAGTTTCACCTCTTTTACCAAAAACCGCATCACCCCCTCGTCATCAGGGCCGAAACTTCAGCAAAACCGTTCACCTTCATGAACTCCAAATCCCTAACCTTTCGATCTGCATACTCCTTTTGCCTACTTGAGCGACTAACAGCTTTTCTTGAATGCGATTTCACCTTTTCTCAACGGAATCTCCTCAGAGGTCAGTACCCCAAGGTCTAACCTCGAAATGCTCAAACCAACCAATGGGAGATCCTACATCTCCTCCCCTACAACGTTGAAAGGAGCCAAATCAATACTTGATGATAGCTATTATTGTATGAAAACTCGATAAGGGTAGGAAGTTATCCCAATGACCACCGAATTTTATCACACATGCTCGAGCATATCTTCGAACTAGTTGAATCGTTCGCTCAGACTGTCCATCGGTCTGAGGGTGAAATGCAGTACTAAGGTCAACCTAGTACCATTAGCATGCAATGTCTCCACAACTTAGAAGTAAACTGCGTACCTCTATCTGATATGATGGACAGTGGAACTCCATGCAACGAAAAACTTTGAATGTAAAGTTGTGCCTACTTTCTGCATTATAAGTCACCTTGACCGGAATGAAATGAGCTAGGGACTTAGTCAATCTGTCCACAATTACCCAAATAGAGTCAAACTTCCCCAATGTCTTGGAAGACCAACCACAGAAAGTCCATTGCAATTCTTTCCATTTTTATGTCAGGATGGACATTCTCTGAAGTGTTCTCCGGGCTCTGGTGTTCCTGACTTACTTGATGAAATTTGACATTTGGCAACAAACTCAAAAATGTAGCGTTTCATTCTACTCCACCAAAAAGGGTTGGCCTTAGGTCACGTCTATCTTGGTGCACCAGGATGTATAGAATATGCCGGAACTATGACGCCTCTTAAGAATAGTGTGGATCAAATCGTTAAACAGGGTAAAATACCCTTCCTTAATTCTAAAAACAACCTTCCTCATCCATATCAGGCTTCTTTAGCTCTCCTCGAACACCATATCCCAAATTAGGACTTAGTTTCTCATCATCAAACTGTTTCCCCTTGATATTGTCAAGTATGTATTCTTGCTCACAGAAAGAAGATCTCGCCTCCACACTGTCCAAAAATCCTCCCTTATCTTAATTAATTCTAACCTCATAAAGTCATTAGCAGAGTCTGAACCTCTCTATGCCAATGGGCGTCTAGAAACTTGTCAAGTGGGCTAAACTACCCATGCTCCCTGCTTTTCTACTTAAAGCATCGTTATGCCTAAACATTAGCCTTTCCCGGAGATACAAGTAGTAACATCATAATCCTTCGTAGTTCCATCACCTCCTGTCTTCAAATTCAAATCTCTTGAGTAAGACTACTGTAAACTACGATGATCCGTATAGACTTACACTTAACCCCATAAGATAGTGTCTCCATTGCTTTAATGCAAACACCACGCAGCCACTCTAAATCGTGGTTGGATAATTACGTTATGCACCTGTAATTGCCTAGAAGCCGAAGCAATCACATTCTTCTTGGCATTAGCACTGCACCCAAACCAGAATAGATGCATCACAAGAAACAATGAAGTTCTTACCTCCACTGGCAAATGGTAAGGATAGGTGCTGTAGTCAGCAAGGTCTTGAGTTCTGAAAGCTTTCCTCACATTCATCCGACCATACAAATGGAAAATTCTGATTAGTCAAGTTCGGCAATTGGGAACAATAGAAGAGAATCCCTTGAACAAATCGGACGGTAGTAAACTGGCTACCACCAACAAAGTTCTTATTTCTGACACATAGTGGTCTTAACCCAATTAGTCACTCCTTCGATCTTAGAAGGATCCACCATCACCCCATCCTTAGAAACACGTGCCCAAGAAGGACAACTGAATCTAGCCAAACACTCACACTTGCGAGAATTTGGCTAAAGCTTTTTCTCCTCACCATTTCCCCAAACAATTCAAATGCTCTAATGTTTCTTTTACTCTTGGCGTAATAAGTATATCACAATAAATACAATCACAAAGGGGAGCCAGATAGGGCTTAAAAATCCCGTTCATCAAGCTCATGAAAGCATCCAGGGCAATTGTTATTCCAAAGGACATACCAAGAATCATAATGCCCATACCTGAGTTCGAAAAGCATCTTGGGCACATCTGCTGCCGTATGTTTCAAGTGATGATAACCAGAGCTCAAGTCGATTTTTGAGAAAGACACAAGCACATTGCTAACTGATCGAACAAATCATCCATGCGAGGAAGAGATATCTGTTTTACAGTTACTTTATTTAGTTGCCGGTATATCTATTTGCACATCCGAAGGACTCCACCTTTCTTCGTTCACAAAAACAAAACAGGAGCACCCCAAGGGGATGCACTTGTCTAATGACAGCTTTGCTCAACAACTCTTGAGTTGAGCCTTTAACTCTCTTAAACTCAGCGGGAGCCATTCTAATAAGGGGTATAGGCGAGTAACACGGTAAAGATCGATGCTGGACAGTCAAGATCTCTATTAGGTGGTGTCATACCAGGAAGTCTGCAGGAAACCACTATAAAACTCGCGAGTACTATATCAAACCGACTTGCATTGAAGTACTTGGGTAGTATCATCCTGAGGGTGCAACGAACGACTAAAAAACAACACCTTCTACAACCATTCTTTAGCACGAAGAAANTTATCCGGAGATTTTTCTAATTTTCATCGCTCTCATCATCCGACCTTCCATCCGCTCCCTGCTATCGTGGTCCACCACTGCTTTTGTTGTTTCTCATCTGTCCCTGATCGAAGTATTTTCAGTGACTCATCATATATACGGATTTTTGGAACTTCTCAAGATGAGGTAATCTACTCCTCAACTACTAACTTACAACTTACCTCTCCTTGTAGTTCCATACATGTTATTCACTCCACTCTGTCTTTGTGGTTTGTTTTTCTTGGAGACCGGATAGTACGTGCTAAGAAGACATGCCTTGGTTGATTCCAAGTAAAGATGGAGTTGTATGGGATCTCAGTGAACCAAATAGGCATCCTCTCCCGTCAGTGAGGAGGAAAACTCTGAGACTATTACATCTAAATCCAAATCAGGGCCTCCCTACACAACTTTTACACACTGCCCTTACCTGAGCGATATGGGCATGTGATCCTGAGAAGGCCAGTCCCTGAAAAAAAACCTCTGGCAGTGAGCATTTGCTCAGACTACTCGTTACCACAAAATGTTGCCGATGGGTATAGGAGGCAAAACATGGCCATCCGAATCTGCTATGTTATCATAGCCTCTTGTCGTATGCGTGGTGCCGGGGAGCGAGTTTGTCCCCTCTGTGATGTTCACGCCGGGCATCTGGGGGGGGGGTTTTTTTAAAAAAAAAACATCCTACCACTGAAAAAAAAACATCAACCGAGCTGGGATGTTCTGGTACAAATCCTCATCATTTAGTCCAAGTTTCGATTCATATGCGCAGTGTACGCTCTAACTCTTGAGTCGTAGGAAACAAAGTTCTCTTTTTCCTCTCCGTGTATTTGTCCATCAAGGAGGATGCTTCTGAAAAGAAATCAAAAATAATAAAACAACGTAAATCAAGAAAATATCAACTAAACTATGTAATAATTTCAAGTTAATCTAATAGCTATATTCCCCGGCAGCTGCGCAAAATTTGATACTCTCAAACTTACTTCCCCAATAGAATAAAGCGTCTTGTCAAAGTAAATCACCCAACTAGTGAGGTTGGGTGTTCCAACGAGGAAAATAGTCTAACTTACTCAACTTTTATTACTACTGTTTCGTCAATGACTTCTTGGAAAGTTAAAAACAATAAAAAGGGGGTTTGTAGTTCTAATTAGTGAACATAAATAATGCACTTGTAAGAGTACCTTACAACTTTGAATGTGGGATTTTAAAGCAATTAATCAAATAACTAGGGTTTACTTTGTGTTCCCCACAGGTTCACAACTTGATAATTCTAACTATAACAATTCTTTCCGAGTACTTGCATGCAAAGTGTAAGTTATGTATTTCTAAATCCTTATCCGGCACTAGAAAATCTCACCTTGGTCGGCTATGTGTGGATGCTATCCTAACCCTATCCTTACCTCATATTAAGCATCGTATTCGATATTTGACTAGTTATTACTTCGACAATCCAATACTAGCCTATTGATAGTATAGCACTAAATCTATGTTATAATTCTTTGCCTATTAATCTACCATCCTTGGTCCTGGAAGTAGCTTAGTCGAGTTCTAACGTTGGCCATCCGTTAAACGACTTCTACGCGAAAGAATTATTAATCCTGCAATGACACATTCTATAATTTGTTATTTTAGTTAGGTTAATCTCATTATTTTGCCCATGGGTTCCCACAACCCTAGTATTGAGTTTATTATCTCATGCCATACACACAATATTCAAATAATATTAAAAAAAGAGTTCGTGTACTTACTTCAAAAAATTAGAAAGAATAAATCCAAAAGTTTCTTGATTAATCACCCCAAATCCCCAACAATCAATGATAATCCCAAATTCTTGACACTAATACAAATAGTCTAATAAGGATGTCTACCTATCTGGTGTCTAACTATCATGGTGTCTAACCTCAAAACGAGTTTTCGAACTATTATAAAAAAACAAAAACCTAATAAACAAGGATTCTAATTGCTAGAAATCTGCCAAAACGCGGCTGGGTCAACGGACCACGCGACGGACCGTCGTGGACACAACGCCGTCATGGACACAAGGGACCGTCATTGACTCCGTCGTCGCCATACTTGTGCAATTTCTCTTCTGGCTGCTCTCTTCCATTCCCCTCGATGGCAATATGACGGACATCTAGGCACAACGGTCCGCGAGGGTCTTTC
The DNA here is from genome assembly GCA_027704765.1 of Solanum habrochaites. Taxonomy (NCBI): domain Eukaryota; kingdom Viridiplantae; phylum Streptophyta; class Magnoliopsida; order Solanales; family Solanaceae; genus Solanum; species Solanum habrochaites. The sequence goes on along the minus strand of JAKWJA010002499.1, from coordinate 18,564,993 downwards.
GTTCCCAAACACTTCAACTCTTGGAAGCTTGGTATGGGATCACTTCTCTGAACTTTCGATGACCACGGACATCGCAGAGCTACAACGGACTGCATAAGCTTCGTAATCCACACTTGGTCAGACTTCCCTTCCTTCAGTAGCTGCACTACGCCCACCTATGGACCGTCACAAGCACGACGGCTCACAAATAATCTCCGTAGTGGTCTCTTTCTGCATTTTCTTTGCTCAAATCTACGCATTCACTTTGGACAGATTCCTTCAAAACAAAGATAAACTCTATAAAAATAGCACAAAAGGCTTTGCGGATACAAACTAAACTTAGGAAAAAATTGAGTAATTATACCGTCAAACCAAGGTATATCATCCATCAACCCCAACTTCCCTTGTTTACTCTAAGTGTCCCTCGACAGACCATTGACGGACCATCATCCCTTCGACAGTCTGTCCTGCACAACCTTCGATGGTGTCAGAACCTTTTCTTATGATTTTTTATAAAAATAATCTAAGTGCCCGTTGATGGAACCTTATGACGGACTGACGTCCCTTCTACAGTCCGTCCTGCATAACCGTCGACACTATCAGAACCTTTGTTTCTGATGTTTTTATAATTTATTCTAAGTATCCCTCGACGGACCACCAAGATGCACCGTCGTACCCTCGATGGCCTGTCCTGGATAACCATCGCCATTATCAGAACCTTTATTTATGGTGTTTTAAAATTAATTCTAAGTGTCCCTCGACAGAACCCCATGAAGGATTGTCGTTCTTTCGATGGACCGTTGATGGGTCCGTCCTGCACTCTATACTTCTACACTGCCATTTCTTTTCGGTGTTCTGATCTTGTGTTTTTTTGTTTTGCATGTGTTGCCCGCACCAGCAGATCCATGCCCATTAGGGTGGCACCCAGCAAAGTACTGCCTCCCAGTCTGATGAGGAGCGCATACTGACCGGTACATCTTCTGAGTTGGCTGGACATTCCGAGGGAGAGTCTGGATCTGTTTAGGCATCTGGTTCTGAGGAAGCTTCTGGCTCTGTGAAGGCTTTCAAATTTGAGGAAACTTCTGCTTTTACCTTGTCTGATGAGGCTGATAGTGCTGACTCTACTCTGGCACCCCAGACTGACGTCCCCGCTCTGGTTGATTATCAACCCAACCGGTGGTGTGTCGAGGGGATGTATCAAGTCTACATTAAAGCCAATATGCCCAATTACAAGAGGTTCAAGGCCCGAACCCTGACACTTGAGCTGTGGGTTATCACGGGGAGTCTTCCCACTATGTCGGTCATTCATGAGTTATTCACTAGACATCGGTTGGAGTGGACGACTCGAGATGTAGGCCACTATAGCGAGGAGATGGTTTGAGAGTTTTATGCCTCGTATGTGGTGACTCTCCGAGTCTGCGGCAAGCGGGTTGATATTTCCTTGTAGGCCATTCACACGTTCCTCTATAGCACAGAAGTAGATACCACCCAAACCTCTCTCACCATCGAGTTAGACTATCGGTGGAAGATGATCAAAGATGGATGGTTACAACGTGAGCTAGATGTGAGAGATACCACCAATCGGTGGATTGCACAAAACCTCTCCGTAGATGGTGAGGCTGTCGATTGGGTGTTGGAACCTAAGAGGAGTATCAAGAAGGCCAACCTCACCTTTACAGCCAAGTTCTTATGGCTATTGGTCCAACACTGCTCTTTCCCCTACTACTGCTAATAACATAGTCACCTGGGATCGTGTAGTGCTGATGGCGGCCATGGTTGCGGGGTTCGAGGTGGACTTCACATGGCTATTGCAGGCGGTGATACATGAGAGGGACTTTAAGGCCACTAGTACTTACCCCATTCCCGTGCATGATCTTTGAGTTGTGCACGTTTGCAGGAGTGCCCGTGTGGCACATTGATGTGATCAAGACCCCTCCCGACACAATGGATATTGGCCTCATTTGGGATGAGGCCAATGAGCTGGATCCCACAGAGGAACCCGTACAGAGGTCAGACGCCCAGTGTGAACTTGACGGCTACGGTAGAGCCAACACAAAATGGCTACTCCGTCTATATTCGAGCATACCGACACCACCCCCGGTTGAGTCTATCCTTGGTGCTAGCACTGCTCCGATCTCCTCCCTCTCGACTCCTTCTGCTACACTGGTCCTTCTTGCTAGGGTCCAGAAATTAGAGGCACAAATGGCCACACTTATGCATCATATGCAGCCTTGGATGCAGAGGTCCATTACTGACGCGGAGGAGTGGATAGAGAGGAAGATGGCCCAGCATAATGTGTGGAAGATCGTGAAGGTTCACCAACGCTTGGATGCATTTGTGTTAGGGATTCTCACCCGACCAGCCCCTACGGTGGATTTGATGACTCTCAAGGTTATTGTGGATATTTTTGAGAGCAACACTACCATAAGGCTGGAGGCTTCGGGTGGCCCTGAGTCTAAGGCCCCTTGTGTGAGCCTGGCTGAGGACATGGTGTTTAGCTTTCCCTTTCTCCACAATTGCTGTGCCACCACCTCCCCATGAGATCTTCGCAAGAGCACCTAGTTCAGATAGAGGATGAGTCTTAGGCATGGAAAAAGATGAAATAGTTTGAGGCTGCGATGAGAGCCTCAAATGGATGGATGGTAGGCCCACCATTGAGGGTTCTAGAAGTTGCTGGCTTGGTGTCCGTCTAGCTCTCAGAGTTGTTGTAGAATGAAGGAGCACTACTTGATGGTGTGTTATTTATGAGGAGGACAAAACCACTGAGGGTATCCTACTATTGAGGGACACAAGTTTCCGAACCGGACGCCATCATATGTTTGAATCTTGGCGCTTTCTGCCTCAGGTTTGTCATTCACCTATCCCCCTATTTTTTATATACTTTTTTATTGCGTTGGGGATAATTGCAGTCTTTTTTGTGTTGGGGTGGGGGTTAATGAATTAGTCTAGGTGAAGTCTAAGTATGAACAACTCACGATCCTCTCTTGGGTTTTCTTTGCTTGTGTTCTTTTTCCCCAAGACACTGTTATTTTTGTTCTTGAACCGGCATTTGGTATCTTTTGTATCATAGTATAGTTAAATGGACCTGAAGCATGATGACTAAACAAATGATAATCCTGATTTAAGTAAAGAAAAATATTGCATACTATGTATAGTTAAATGATGATGTGTGGCTCTAAGCATGACAATAGATATACACTACGGCATGACCCTAATTCTAAACTCGAACTCGGTGTTTGATAATCTTGTAAAGTATGTAGATTTCAATTAAGTTTGAGGGAAAATTTGAATAGTCCCCCTATTGGTACTAAAGGCTAGACTTGCCAGGTTAGTCCCTACTAAAACTAAGCGTGATTACACTTCAGAAAGGATCATAGAAGGCCCTTGTTTAAGATAGCCAATCTTTAGCCTAGATAACAGAAAATGAATGAAATTAATATCGTCTTGATCGAAATGCTTTGAGCTTAACACAGACATTTCTTTTTCACCCCCACTTATCTTTTTTTCTGGGAACAATGTGTTTGCCCTGGTCCCTCCTGGATATGTGCACCTCAGTCTTTATGCAAAAAGCATAAGTTGAGGTGTGGATAATTTAGAAAACACCTGTCGTGACCCCACGATCTGACCCGACATTGGTCATTGTGAACTGGACTCCTAGCAAGCCATGAGTTGGAGGTCTATATGAGGAATTCTCCATAAAGTAGGCTGAAAGAATAAAATAGATAAAAACAAAAGAAAGTGACCTCAGAAAGTTTAAAGCAAAGTGAAAATTTTGAAATTTTGAAAATACAAGTAAGAAATAGAAGTCACTTAAAAAATGAGAGAGAAGAGAGACCGGGCAGGTGAAAAAAAGGAATTTTTTTACTCACACTACGCCTCGTTTACCCAATCCCCCACTCACTCCTACTGTTACCACCCCCGCCCCTTATGTCCACATACCCCGCTTCTACTCGTCTCTGCTTACTCCTCTAACCCCCCCCCCCCGCCCCTCCCCTTCTTGCCATCCCACGTCCCATGGATTATTTCCTGATCCTTCTCCCATTCCCCCCTCCGAATGTCTTGTTCCGACTCCACCATTCGCTGTCGTTATTGCCCCTCTTCGCCCCGCCGTCCCCGCTTACTCCTCCCCCCTCCAGGTCCTTTCACGCGTCGACAAGCCTCCCAAGAAAATTAAGACATAGGGCGAAGAAAAATGATGAAAAAGGTAGGAAGCTTGAGCCATTATGTCAAGGGAAGTATAAAGTCACTAAAATACATTCTAAATGTATCCTACAATGACCCAGACTAAGTTACAAGCTAGAAGTCCTAATCGGATCTAAGATCTATTATGGTGAACTTGAAGAAGTGAAAATCGGGAAACTTTGGGCAATAAGTATAAATCAGGTGGGGATTTGTTTTGAGAGTTGAGTATTGAAATGACTTATACCAAACTGAATCATTGTGTGAAAAATGAGGATGTTGTTTTGAAGTGAGGACACTAGTTGCAATACCGGAAAATTGGTAACTTAGTGAGAGGTCAAAGAGGATAGTTGTCTCTGTGTAATGAGTCTATGTCATGGTCTAATCCGCATGACCAAGCCTAAGAGTGATAACATGCATTAACATAATGAAAATAATTGAGATTGATAGCCAGATGATTGCGAAATCTAAAATAAGGATAACTCTTGTACAAAGATTTTGTGGTGAGTCATAGTGCGAACAACAAATTTAAGTTGAGGGTGTTGATGTACCGTGGTTTCACGGTACTTTCAATGCTTTTTTCCTAAATTTTAGTGTGTGTCTAAGGACTTTTTGTATTAGTTTTAATATATTTTTCTATTTATTTGCAAGAAATTTGTCCAGCATGAAAACATGGAAGAATTGTGCTGAAATTGCAGAAGTGATGACCTACGGAGCTATCGACGGTCCATAGTTGGCCACCGTCGTATGAAGAAAATGCCACTGAAGGAAGATCAGAGAATTCTGACCAAGGTGGGGCTCCTGAGGATCTCGACGTACCGTCCACCCCTCCACGACGGACCGTCTGCACAATCCGTCTCGTTAACAAAATAAGCCCAGTACCCCGCCGACTTGAAAATTCTATCTAAGCTGTGGAGAAACAAAGCATCGACGGATCTCGGGCCCGCACGGACCATCATCCTTGTCCGTTGATGGTAATAGTGAGTTGGAGAAGAAAGAAGCTGAAAAAAGCTAAATGTGTAACACTGGGGGCCCTCGATGGTCCGTCGTGGCCTCGACGGCCCGTCGGTTTTGTCATCGACTCAGACAGGTTTTTTGGGCAGATTTTCCTTAAATAGATTTCCTTTTTATGTTCGGACTTCTTTATTATAAATACTGGTAAAAACCTCATTTTTGAGGTTAGACTCTGGGGTATTTTTCATTTTTATTGTTTTAGTTGTTGAACTTGTGATTTTAAGAAATTATTCTATCTTTCAGAAATCGTTTTTTGCAAGAGTATTGATTAATTCAAGTAATCTTCTGTATTTTTTTCAATCTCATCAAAGTAAGTTACATGAGTCTTCTCAAACTAATATGAATTGTGGATTATTAACATGGGCACCTAAATCCATAGTTTAGGGTTGTGGGAACCATGGTATTAACAAGTAAAAAGTTGCTAAAATAATAATCCTAGAATATTCTTTCATGTATTGATAATCTTTCGCTAGAAGTTTTTTAACGAGTGCACACGTTAGAAACTCGCCTTGTTTCTATTGCCAGACCAGGAGGTAGATGATAAAATATTATCAAGGTAGATTAGTAAGACTATCTATAATGCTAGTACGCTTGGTGTATTAACAATAAGACAGACATCATTATGATGCTTAATATGAGGCCAATTTAAGGTTAAGTAAAACCACACATGACGGACAAGGTGCGGATGAAGATCCCTAGTTGCCGGCCGGAACCAAGGACTATGGATACATAACTTACCACTTTGCATGCCAGATACTAGGAAAACGATTGTTTATACTAGAATTAATACCGCGTATGACCTTGGGGCACACTTAAGCCCCTAGTTACTCATTAGTTGATAAAATCAAATCTTGAACTTGGCCACTTAGTTACTATACAATTAATTCCATTCGTCACTTAAACCCTCCTTTTTGTTACTTGTTTTATAGGACAGGACTTGACTAATAGAGGTTACTAGTAGTTAAACTTTTAAGTATAACTCATTTTTTCATAAGGGTCCACCCCCAACCTCATAGTTGGGTTATTTCTGATATGGACCGCTTATACTTCTTTTCAGAAGTAACTTTCAATCAGAAGATACAACTAGCAATCACTGAGGCCCGGGTTATAGCCAACCGCGTCGAATTGCCATTTCCATAAGAAGTCCAACAATAATCATAATCACTTTAAAGATAACCTCATTACTCCTAATAAAAGGCGTTTCCGTCCTTTGATCTCTTGGGGAAGCGACTGCAAGAACTCTCTGTGCTGAGAGGTTAGTTCATGTGAAAGATGAATAACAAAATCTAACAAGTTATTTAAAAGTTACAGACGCCCTCTTCATCTTTGATTTCGAAGGAATTTTTAAAGTTTGATCCTTCGGGTATGAGGGCGACAAGTGAACCTTGTGATTTCCTGAAAGAGGAACTCAAGGCAAAGGCTTCAAAATGTTTTTAACACCAAAGCGCACAGAGGAAGATGAAGAAAGTGTAGTGTTTATCAATCATGTGTAGCAATCCAAATGAATAGATTTCTTTGCCTCAATAAGATTCATGAAGATGTAGAAGGATATTATAGATTCGTGGGTCATATATCTTCATGACAATATCCTTTGAAAGAGAAAGATGTGGAGATTGCTCCACGCAGACTTGAAGGAGTAAAAATCACAATAATCCTTTGTAAGAATTTAACCTTGGCAGCTAATGAAGACGCCAATGCAACTTAAATTGAGTATTTCTAGCAATTTGATGCAGATCCTTATATAAATATACCAAATAATAGCAAGGTGTCCTTCACTTGGGTTATAAAGAAATGCCTATATTGAATCCCTAAATTAGGCGGTCCATCAGTTGGTCTTGTCAAAATGCTGCTTTCGTTCTGTTAAGGCAAGCTAAAAGTCAACGTTTTGGATAGACTTGGTTTTGTTGATGAAATTAATTTAAAAACTCATTGAGTGCGGCTTTATTATTCTGAGATTCAAAGATCCTACAATGGATTGCAAGTATTGTTCCTGTGATCAGAAGAATGGTCAAATTCGAGTTTTGTGTTTGATCTTTAGAGATCTCATATATACATGCCCTAAAGATTAGTGGCCCTCTTCAAATTCCAGAAGTTGATGATTGTGTCACGGCATCTGTTGAGGCACTTTTATTCATGGATGGATCTTCCATTTAATAATCCAAACTCGCATGGCACCAGGATGAAAACTCACCTCATTTTCCCAACACCGAAAGAGTATTTACTCTGCTACAAGAGTGAGGTCATGTTGATTTGAATAAACTGGGTGGTTCCCACATATCAAGGGCCTATGGACTATTCTTTGATGACTTACGCTTCATAAAAAAATGTTAATGCTATGTTGATGAGCTGTGGTCAACGAGAAAGAGTAGGTGATATTGGAAGACTTAAGAATGGTATTTGATTGCTGCCGAGATAATCAATTGAGGATGAAATCCACTGAAATTCCTTGGCGTTACTTCAACAAGCAAGTTCTCTAGGCTACATTTTGGACACATTAGGAGTCGAAATTGATCAGTCCTGACAAAGTTGGATGCAATCGCAAGATTCCGCAGAGTCTCGAAATTTCATGGTTAAAATAAAAATGTCCAAAGTTAGCCTACTTCAGAGATCATCGCAATCTAAGCGGGAGATGTCAACGCATTTGGTCCCCATCATGAAAAAGGTGCTCTTTTCATTTGGACGCAAGATGTAGGATACCTTTAAAAGTATCAATCGTATCTAGAAAATTTAAACTTCGTTTTTTTTGGCAGCCCCTGTACCCAAAAACCACTGATACTTCTACATTGCAGCACAAGAAAGGTCTGTAAAGCCCGGGGGGGGGGGGGGAGCTTCAAGAGAATAGTGAAGGCAAAGTAAAACACTATGTATTACTTAATAGAACGATGACGCTGAATCGACTAATTTATTCACTATTTGAAAATTTATGCTTGCATCTTGTCTTCTTATTTCAAAAGAGAAGCATTATTTTCTAAGGCTCATGTTGTCGCGTACTTATATCTAGAGCAAATCCCATCAAGTTTGTTATTCCAAAACGTATTCTTAGTGACTGACTAGAAAATTGTACGCGGGGGAGGGCGCTTGTCATGATTAGAATCAGCTTTTTCACGTGCATGCCCCGGTTCTGTTTTGCTATCGTGATAAGAATCGTTATGCTCCCCAGTCGCCAGACGTAAGTTCACATTTGAGCATCAGGAACGTATTGCGCGCTTTCGGGCGGACGGTGGAGAGGTACGCTGATCAGGGTGGGCGGCGATGTCAACGATTGTACTTTCGGTACAGAAGTTAGTGAATTAGGGAGCGATCTCCAAGGTATTGCTTGTCCACTTCTCAACATTTGAGATTGTGTACGTTGCTCAAACATTCTGTGTAAGGACCTCAACATCTATGAATGAACAAGCATTAGCGGATGTTCTTGTCTAGATCCCATCCGATACCTAATGATTGGGAAATGTTTAACGTATGCGAGGGGGTCCATCACATTGCAATCCTCCTTGGGAGAATGTAACTTTGATGGGGCTGCACTCGTGGCTGGCTGGCGGCGCGTAGTGTTCATCATTTTCGGGTCAAGAAAAGATTCCTACCATCTCCTTTAGCTTGAATCAATTTTCGTCTAATAATGTAGTGGAATACCAAGGCATTGATACTGGTTGGACTTAGAGATGGTTATCGACTTGAAACCATTAAACCTTACAAGTCTCTCCGGAGCACTCTGCAGTTGGTGATCACCTATTCTTCGAAATTTATGAGCTTAAGAAACTTGAATTGCGTCCTATGCATGATTATCCTGCAAGAAGTTAATAGTATGGCTTTAATATTTAACCCTTCACATGTGCGTAGAACGAAAAAAAGAGCTGATGCATTGGCTTTCCCTAAGGCTTGCAAACCTAACCCTTCCTGAGCAAACAAAAGTTACATTTGTCAAAATGATAGTAGCCAACGCAAATGAGGAAGAAATATAGAAAATGAGTTTGAGTATCTTGTTGCGTTCTCATGAATCCGAAGATGAAAATTAGAGACAACCCCTTGTTGACTCCGCTGTTTATGGGATACTTCCAAAAATCCAAAGAGAAGGACTGACATTCTCATGTGTTACCTCGTTTCTTTACTACAACAAGCTCCTTCTAAGAAGATCCTTTGAGGTGTCCTATTACGATGTTTGGGAGAGAGAAAAGCAATTCACAGCTCTGCAGAAGGGTCACACTCAGGAGTGGTGTGGATCACATTCAAATCTAACTCTACTTTCATGCATAAAACAGGATGTGGATAATATTTTCCAACGCATGGTGAAAGATTACTTAGATATGCTGCGGAGGTGAGAAATTTGTCATTTCCTGGCGAATTTCATACATCAGGCCGCCCCAAAAGATTGCACCCACCTTCGCATCTGTCCATTTAACGCATGGGCTTTGGATATTGTGGGACGCACTACCAAAGTATTCTGGTGGACAACTTGTACATCTCGTCTGGGCTGAATTGAATTACTTTTGCAAAATTTGTCCTAAGTTGTCGCTCTTAAAAGAAGTGAAAGAAAGAGAAATGTTCAAATATTCTCCTAGTAAATATTTATCTATCACTGCATCTCTCGCTATAATAATAATAGATAATGGCAGGGCCATTGTTTTGTTTGGCATGAAATTCAAGAAGGGCAATTTAGTTTATTTTATCTTTTCTCATCAAACTAAAATTTGTACAGAAGTATTTATGGGGTCATGAGTGGGTAAACTCCTTATAAAATATGAATCTCTTCTTAGTATTGTTGAAAGTATCTACATTAGATCACTATGCAATTGAAGTCTTTATGTTTCTTTGATTTTATTATTTGAATGTATCCAAATCCTCTAAGTATAGAGTTTTTTTTTTTTTGGATTTTTTTTAAAAAAAAAAAAAAAATAAAAAATATTTCACATTCCTCTAATTATGGAAGGTCTAGACTTTCAAGTAGTAAGTAGAAGTCTCCAAATGCGGCAATGTACTTGAATTTCATGCCTTTAGGTGGGCGAGGTTTGCTCTTTTGTTCACCTTAAGCTATCCTTGTGCAGATTATCCTTCTAGATCTTGAATTATCTAGGGCCTTAAGGGTAGACATTGTCCCTTTGCACCTTAAGGTCTCGGCCATTTTCCGGGTGTATACTGTAAAAGTTATTAAATTTTTGTCATGTCTTAAGTCGACGATTTTTCGCCTTGAACCTTAAGTTTGTCCTTTTCAGATACTTGTGTATATTTAGGAGGGATCTTTAAATTTTCATGCCTTAAGGTGGAAAATATGTCTCTTGTCACCTCAAGCTAGCTTGTTGAAAATTTATCTTTCAAAACGAATCTTTAGAATAATTTCTCTGTCATAAAAGGTGGACAAACTTTTTTCCCTTTGCCCGCTTAAGCTAGAGTTTCCACGAATTTATCTTAAAAAAGGAGATCTTTCAAATTTTCATAGGCCTTAAGGTTTACAATCTTTGCTGTGCCGCCTTTCCTTAGGCTGGTCTTTTCACGAGTTTTAATCCTGCTCAAGTTGGTTAAGTATGGAGGACGTGAACAACTTGAGTTTATTTTCCAGGCGGGAATTTTTACACGGTATTTTGAGTAAGCTTTCATCAAAATGATGTTTGGTAAAACATTTCGGGATCTTGTAACACCTTAAGTTTATTTTCAAGGAGGAGGCGTTAGAACTATATTCTATAAAGCTTTATGGTTAATCATTTGGAACCTTGTACACCTTGAGTTTAGTTTCAAGGCGGGGAGGCGGTACAGAGTAATTCCTAGTAAAGCTTGCAATTTGTTGAAGCACTTGGAACGCTTATAATCCCTTTAAGAGTTTATTTCACGGCGGAAGTGTTACACGTGATTTTTAGTAAACATCAATTGATTAAGCATTCGGGGCCTTGTAACACCTTGAGTTTTCAAAGCGAGAGGTTACATGGTATTCTAGAGTAAAGAATCAAGTTGTTAACCACTCGGGGTCCCCCCCCCCCCATGTACCACCTGAGAGTATTATTTATTTAAGGCAGCAACCTTAACACATTGTTGTTTGAGAAATTTTTCGCATTATGTAGGCCTCAGTAAATAAAAATTGTTTTTGTTGATCTACAAAAGTAAACAAAAAGAGGAACAATTATCAATTGAAAGAGATATGGTTACCCGCTTCAATATGTTGACACGCCGAAAGGTATTAAATCATAAATCTTGGATATGTTGTAGACCATTTTGTCTAGATTCGGAATCATCAAGAGGATTGTGATTTCGTCGTTCCTACGTCAAGACACGATATTTTTAATAAAGTCACACAAATTTGAAATTTTTTAGCATGACATAATCTAGAGCTAACTTCAAAAATCATCTTGAAATATTCTGAACGTATTAAATTCTGAATTTTGGATATGTTAGTAATCGAGAAGCCTAGTTTCTTAAAAATCAAATAATTCATGATTTTGATTTTTCTACAATGAAATATGAATTTTCTACGACAGACATGTCTAGCTGTAAAAAAGTGAAAAAAAAAAGAAAAAAATTGTCTTATGCTCGCAATCTGTAATTGAAGAAAAAATTATGGAGACAATGTATTTATTTATAGATGTCATGTGATGGGAATAAAAATTTTTCTCCTAGTTCAATTACAATTCTTTATGGCTTGGACAATAAAACATATATATAAATATGAAATTGAGTAGGATTGCAACTCCAAGTTGAATTTACAATTTCTTTTTGACTAAGGAAATAAAACATATATATCAATATGAAATTGAGTAGGATTACAACTCCAAGTTGAATTTACAATTTCTTTTTGACTAAGGCAATAAAACATATATATCAATATGAAATTGAGTAGGATTACAATTTCTAATTTAATTATAATTTATTTTTTTGACTAAGGTGAATTAATAACTGGTTAATGCTTCAACCTCAGTCTCTAAAAGATAAAATATCTCGACAAGACTTAAAGTAGGGGGCATTTTTAATCATTTAAAATTTATTAAATATAAATTTATAAAATAATTTGTCTTATATTAAATTCTTAAATATATTAATCCAAATAAATATTGTGGAATGATACAATTGAGTTAATATCTAAATCCAATAAATATGAATTTAATTAAAGTCTGAAAACTTACCATTGATTTGGTCCTATAATGGATGAAACCCTATTTGTTAGCCCCACTTTCATTCATTCTTAGAGCTATCTTGGGCGCCAGACGTGTGCAAATTTCGTGGCCTGCCAAGTCAAATAGAAGCCAATAGAATCATCACATGCGTCAAAGATGACAAGTCGCCTCTACATAACGTCGCATATATCATTTCACTTAAATCTATTGGTCTAAAGAATCTATTCGCAATCCGGCAACTCTCTATTCTAAAACTATATATAGGGTCTGCTTATAATTCAAAAAAGAGACATAAAATCTAGACACGAAGCTAAGAAAAAATTCATGGTACATACACCATTAATCTCTACAAAGGCTATAGGTTTAAAACTTCAGTTGCAAGGACGATCAAAATCAAGACCATCGAGATTCAAAACAAGCTTGATTCCTGCTTGAATTCAAATATAAAGTTTATAATGCAAGTAACGTTCAATTCTTAGAGATTCAAGAGAACAACTTTAAATCCTTGACTGTACATTTCAAAGGCAATTCATGAGAAATCCATGAGATTGTAACGGCCGGCATTTGCAATAATAAAATTATTGTTGCTATAATTTTTCCGTTCTTGATTATTGTTTTCATTTCTTGACGCAAATTTATCGTCTACACTACCAAAACATCCACGAAAGCAAACCACCAACATTTTATCACGAGTTTCCTCTTCTTTATGGTAATAACAGAATTTATGTCACGACGGATTTCATATATATAGGCAATCTAAACATAAAGAAACTTGTACTAATTGCAACTTAAACAACTATGTAAAGAAAAATAGGGTTCATGAATGTTAGGGACGAGTCAACATCGACCATTCTGAATGAAAATTTAATCTGTTGATTCAAAAATAAATAAAGAAATCAATCCAAACATATAACTCAACCAATCACTCATCATTGGTAAAACATAGTAATCCAAATGGAAATTGATCAAGGCTTATTATCTTTGGGCTACTATAACACTGAGAAACATTTCTCAATCATAATAATCATAAACAACAGAAATTTATCTTCTTAAAGCTTGATTTAGGATTAGAATCAAGAAATGAATCCGAGTAAGATTTAACAACACTTAAAAAAAAAAAACTACAGAGAAAATTAAGCTATGATGATGAAACTACATTCAAACAGAACAGGAGAAACTAAATGAGAAGGGAATTACCTTTTCAGAAGCAGGGAGGGAGACTATCACTGAAGCTTTTACACCATTAATCTTAACTCGGGGAAGAAGCGAATCAATATAAATAAAAACAAGCACTAGATTTTCATCTTTTCAATCTAAAAAATAAATAATTTTCTGTTAAAATTCTCTCATATCCAACTTTTCTCCTTGAGATCTATGAGGAGATAAGGCGCATTCATAGGGAAAGCTTGGACGATTTGAGCAAAACCATTGGATTATTTGAATCCACCTGCTCCTTTTCGAGGCTACAGTAAAAGTACATTGGGCAGCCTTGTAGGATGACGCGGAAAAGTGCTCCGACATTTGGAATTGCTACTGATGCTGATGGGTCATATGTCACAACTTTTTTTCTGGTTTTGTCGGACTGATGTGTTTGCTGTTCTTTGCGTCTGAAATAAGAAAGAGTAGGTCGGGTCAGTTTGTATTGTTGTTGTTTTAACGCTATTTATATATATATATATTATATATATATATCTATATATATTATATATATAGTATATATATACTATCTCTATCTTATATATCTAGAATCTTATAGTTATCTATCTATATATTACTTCCTTATTCTTAGCTATAATAGAATGCTTGTTTCATATGTGTTGTTCATTGTCTTATTTTTCAAATTGAGGGTATATTTGTCTTTTCAAATAGCTTAGTGTTTCTGTGGAGGTGTCTTGAATTGACACATCATTGTTTACGTGTCCCTTCATCTTCACCTATTCCATTGTTATTGTTTGTGCATCAATTCCTTCTTGTTAGTGAACAATTGTTCCTCTTCTTTATCTGGGAAATTTCTTCCATCGTCTACTCAAAAATCTCAATATTCGTTCAGGTGATGAACAATTAAAATTGATTTTTGGCTCAGTTTGATAATCTTGAGAAAAAAAAATAGATTTAAGTCTGCTGTGATGTTTTGATTTTTCCACTTTTTTGTATTAACAAATATCAATTTTTGATTTCTCCCATCTATTTCTGGCTGGTGTGTTGTTACTTTCACATTATTTTGTTCATGAATTCGATCTGGGTCTCTTCATACTTATAATTTTTTTTTCAATTTGAGTTTGTTGTTGATGTTCTATTTTTGCTTTTGCTTGGGAGAAATTTTGTTGTTTCATTTTTTTTCGTTCGCCAATTTTGTGTTTCAATGTGTTTTTGTCACATGCAGTAATTAATTTGGCCTTCTTTTGGTCATATGGATTTTTGGTGCAATTAAAGAAGAAAAAAATTTAGGACAAATTTGATTCCTAGCGAATCAACTTTTTGGTTAGCTTGGCATTATCAATGGCCACCAACATTTCAAGGGAGCATTTTAGAAAAGAAAAAAAATGATGAGATATTAAAACTAACCATCTTGTTCCTAACTCCATGTATGTTTTTGTATCTATGTAAATGGTGTATCAAGTCATTATCAACTGAGTTAACCTTTTTGTAGGTGAGACCCTCAAATTAGCAAGTTCACTTTGCATGCTCTTTTGTTTCATGAAATTGTCTTTGTAGTGTTGATGTAAGTCGTAGCACCATAAGTCATATTGTTTTTTTTATAGAAAAAAGAGAATACTAGAAGAAAGTTGAAAAGGTTCATGGACAAGGTGATCAGTTTGAAAACAGGTTGAGAGAATAAAAGAGGAAGTTGAAATGAAGAGTAGGGAGAAAATAGATTTCATAGCGCATAAAGGTGAAATTGAGAAAAGAGTACTCGATTATATTAGAAGGTTGACAAGGTAAACATTTGATATGTTTTACTTTTTTTTATAATATAATAAGTAGTTTATTTGCATTCTTTTCTCTTTTCTTTGTAATTTTATTATCAAATGTCTTAATTAATTGTTAAGGTAGTGACTCTAGCAGACGGAAGTTCACTATAACATATTCAACAACAACGCATAGATAAAATTTCATGTATTGCATTTTTAGATAGGATATCTTTTATATATGCATTAAAACAATGAAGGAAGAAAAGACTCTCATCACAAGTGTGATGCATTGGTTATTCCTTATATTGAACATTTTAAGATCTAAGGATTACATTTTTCATGCCTCAATTACTATTTTTATTGACTATGACAGCCCAATTTGGTGATAATCCCAACATCGCTATTGACATGCCGATTGAATATAAATATTCGATGTAATTAAGTTTCTATCGAGATCAAGATACTAATAGTTCATTAGAATATAGTAATGTTAGTTGTAAAGTTGAAGGAGAGTTTAGACGTGGAGTCAATGGTGTCACGCTTTGTCACCACACAACAAAGTAGATTTTGCTGCCCTCTCAATCCAGTTTACTTCATCTTTTTCAAAAAAAACAAAAATAGTGTAAATGTTATGTATGTATCGTCTTTCATCTTGTGTGGGTTTACTATCGCACTCTGTGATTCTTTGGGCTTTGTTGATTTCAGCAACTTTTTGTTTTTTTTAATCAAATTTACGTCTTCAGAGATATTTATATATGTTTATATTGTTTGTTTCAACTGAATTTGGAGCTTTTTGCTTGTTCCACTATTTTAGTGTTTGGTTTTACAATTGTGCTTTGACATAATCGTTAGGCTTAGATTCTTGCTATGATTAACAATGTATCTTTCTCATGTATACGGTTAAGTGAGTATATGCCTTAATAGGATGAATCTCCTCAATGATAACTTTGCAATTGTAATAAAGTGTTTTTTCATTCTTCTGTTGCAAGAATCAGGAATGTAATTCTCCTGTGAATGCATCTCCTTAGAATTTCACATTCTATGTGATTATTGTCCTACTCCACAACATTCACTCATAGGAGTCCCTTTAGACACTAAGGTAAAAAACTCTTGGGAAAAAAGAAGACATCTTCATATACGAAATATAATGAATCTGGAAAAAATATATCACCAATCTTAATGGTGGCTTACAGATGTTTTTACTTGATAGTTGAGCATTACAAGTGTTATATTTCTCTGGGGGGGGGGGGGGGGGGGTTGTTATAAGCCGTGAATATTATGTAAATTGACCTCAACTTAATTAGTATTATTGTGGAATGATTTTTCTTTGTCGTATTTGGTTTAGGAATGGTATGGAACTCAAAATAGGGTTAAAAAGAATGGTATTTCCATGTATGAGACAAGAAATGGCTCGCATACAGGGCTGAGGAAAAATTGGAAAACTGCTGCATGTTATTACAAGCTACTAAAAAGATAGGGAGATTTATTAGATTAAAAGTTTGATTGGTGTGAAGGGAAACTCTGACTTTCTATAAAAGACTGTAGAGTAAACTATAGTCGCCTTTGAATCTGAACTAATTTTCCATTATCTGCAGATACTATTTTTCAAATATCGTAATGTAGGCAAGATGCAACGCTATATAGTGCAACATGTAAACGAAATACGTGTGTGTCTCTCTGTATACAAGCATTTAGCTCGCAAATATCTTTCAACGTTGGGCTTGTGCTTGCACGGGCCATGTCTACCTAGTATATATTAGAAAAGGCTTGTTTCAACATATCTATTTCACTGATCTCAAGGGTAGTTTTGTCATTTCATTTTCTAAAATGTATACTTGTCTTCGTCCTGGATTAACAATTTTGTCATTTCAGTTCCTTATTCTGATGTGTCTTCTCCACCGTGTGCACATCAATGTTCAGTTTTCTCTTCAGATTCTCCAGGTGTGATTTTTACATGTTTCAGTTGAGGTTTTTTTGTGTCATCTTCCTCTTCGTCAAAACGAAATTTCAAAATTTGATCTGGATGCGGAACTGTTTTATTATTTTTTTTCATTGGATATTTTTTATGATGTTGGATTTTCCTTTTGTTGGTGATATGTCTTCCGCTGTTTATTTTGGATTATTGGAAAACTACATCCTTGGTGTTCAAACACAATTTTCTTATTCCAAAAATTAACACTTCATCAACTCAAATTTTAAATTTACAGCGTAACAGGAGCTTATACCCAACAGCCAAAGTTGTAAAAGAGATATCAATAGAAATATATCAAAAGAAGCAAAGTTTGTAAATAAAAGTTGGGTTCTTTTTACATACCCCTTTGGTGGAGTTGTGACGATGACTCTTTGGCTTCTTGATTCCAATCCTGTGAGCCTTGTAGGACTGATTGTGTGCAGTATGATTCTTCGACTTTCCATTTGTTCTTCGATCTCACAATCGAACATCCGAGAGATAAGAAAAGAGCAAAAATCCAACAGAATTTAGCATCCAAATTGCAGTTTTTACTAGCCTTTTCTAATATAAGAGTACAGTAATTCAGATTTGTGTTGTTTGTTCTCACATGCACTAATTAGTTTGGTCTTTTTCCTTCGGAATTAATTTTATGAGTTTCTTTATTTTAGTTGGGGTTTGTTTATCAAAATCCTTTTGAACTTCCTCTGTTCATATATGAGTTCTCCATCAGAATCAATTTTCTAGGCTCTTGTGGTTTAGCTTGGAGTTGAAGGATGTTCAATTATTCATACTCGAATGGACTTACTGATCTAGGATAACAGAAAGATAACATCATCTATTGCTCCAAAAGTAGCATACAAATGAAAAAGTGCATTTAACAAAACTAAATTCGCTTGAAAGCCTGGCAATTCCTATACTAGCACAAGACAATTCTCGTCACTAAAATCTCATAACTGCCCACACAAAGCCTTAGAGAGCAAATGATGGTCAAGTGAAACAGTCTCACCTGCACTGTAAACCTACCTCATTTGAATTAAAGAACTACCTTACATTATTCCATAAGCAAGCTTCTTTCTCATCATTAAGTCTAAAAATCTCTCCAAAATTTAAATAACTTGTAGATTTGATGTAACTTCTAATGTCAATCTGAACAGCTCTAAATTAAGGGCGGCTTTATATGATGATTTTTTGACATGAATCTGATTTTAATTATTATGAAACATATAGAGTAGGTTAAAATTAAGTTCATTGAACAAGGTATAATTAACGGCAAAGCGAGAAAGTGCGAGTCGCGAGGGAGGTTTGTTGTTAAGTTTGCTTGAGCTCAACTGGAGAGGGAAATGGTGGAGTCATGGTAGTATGAAAAGTTTTTTGCTAAATTTCTTATTTAACCTTGTATATTTTTTCTTACTTCATCCCATCTCTTCGCGTTAATAATTTTGGTTTGGGGCATATTTTCAACCTCTGTTTTAGTCATGACATGAAGTTGAATATCAACAAAATCGACATGAGCAGAAGAATGGACCTGTAAATTCCAAGTGTAGATAGAGTCATCCTCGAACTAGGAGTGAGAGTAACAAGAAATATCACTCTATGATATTCCACACAAGATGAAGAGGTATTTGGGCCACTAAACTAACAAATGCCATCTATTTTCGCAAATCATTTTGTGTTAAATTTATTATGTTACATACTATTTTTAGTTGGCTTTTTACTCGCTCTAAAGAAGTGTGAGTTTTTAATTAAATTTGGCTATTGATATATGGATTTGTGGGCAAGACTTCTGTTCGTTTCTTGTGAGTTTGATGTGGAGGGGGCACTATTGTCACTCTAAATTTAATGTTTTTCTCTTTGCTAATAGGCCATAATTTGTGTATCAGAAGTTAGCGAGTTTGGATTGAATGTTGTTGATTTGTCTTGTGGTGGGGGTAATTAGGGAAAGTTGAATTCTAAGGTTCTTCGTAGGTAGAGTTGGTTATTGATTATTTGATTCCACGCTTGAGTTCAATTCTCACTCGTCCCTGTTCATTTGGAGGCAGTGATATGGTTTTCTATAAAAAAAACGGTCTCTATGTTTCATTTTTCTGATTGTACTTTTGTGTTCGTACTAACTTTTTGGAGCCTGCTAAATTGACAAATCTAATCTCCAAATTCTTTTAAAATTGATATTGTGAATTTATGTAACTTTTTTTTCCGTAAACCGCTGCTACATTTGATGTGTTAGTTGGAATATGTTGCCTTTGATTTTGGGTTTGTAGGAATTGGCTGATCTTTATACAAATTTAATTTTCTTTTTCTTGAAAATATATTTAAACTTTCTTTCATTTGAGTCTTTGTTTTATATTTGTTTATTATGGATTTTTTGAAATATTAGATTAAATTTTTTAAAAAAATTTATGACAATTGTACACAAAACTTATGATAAATATACTGTTTTAGTCTTGTTTGTGTTCAGCATTAATTTGTGTTATTGGAAAGTTATTGTTTGGGTTGGATGTTGTTGATTTTGTTTGTGAAATTTCAGGAAAGTTGAATTGAAATCTGTATGGATACCAATCCATTTAAGAAATGGAATCTGTTACTTTAAAACCATTGTTGTGTAAGGCTTAAGATGACATAGGATAAGCGAAGTCATGGAAGTATTCAGGGACGGTCAGTGCTGAGGGATCATAGAATAAGTGAAATTTTATACAAATAATGAGGGACGATCGATGCTTAGCAAAATCTTCTGTCAACTGATTTTGTGAACACAGGAAAAACTCATAAGTCTGTCAGCTAATTTTAAGAATTAGTTTATGTGCTAAGACTTTTTCTTAATGTTGTTTCCGAGTTGCTTTTTTTGAGAAAATAATTGTATGCAAAATCCGTAGTTACATCCTATCAAATATACACACGTATGTCTACGTTATATAATTTTTTATTGATTGTCCAAAGGAATCATGTTATTTCACCTAATTTTGCATTTTTTTGGACTTCAACTGCTCTTCAGAAAATTTTCAATCATATACACTCTTAATTCAATGTTTGGTCGTTCTTTCAAATTTTGTTCTTTTATTATTTTCTTGTAAAATAGATCCTAGTTATCCAGAATTTGGAAAGTATTGAAACTCACATCTCGAATAATTGACGATTCCAATAACTGAAACAGGAACTAAACATGGCATCATATCATGTTTAGAGATTTTTTTTTATTCTTCAACAAGAATTGAATCGACCTACTGAAATAATGAAATAGTCTAGATTTTCATGTTTTATCATGTTTTCTTTTATGAAAAACAACTAATTAAGGTGGTTAGCCACAATTTACTTTTCTGCATCACTAGGTAATCCCAGGATTTTTAGTTTATTGTTTGATTTTATTCCACTCACTGATATTAAAATGAATGAATCTTTTAATTTTTTATTATTTTTCTTTCCATCGTCTTTATATATCACTCCATAGATAAACCTTTCACCACCAATCCTTCATTTGTGGTTTTTTAAAATTCATTACCCTATAAAATTAAACTTTCCCAATTTGAAAAATGTTTTATACTACAATGTTTGGTTTTCTTTATTGAAGTTATCACGTCTGTCCCTTGTTTGTTCATGACTAATGCTTACTCTTTCTGCTCATTGTACGTCTCAAATATCCTTTGCACTTACGATGTTTATTAAACCACACATATAAGTCCATTTGCCGGATTCATAACTATGTTCTAGGTCGTGACCTTTTACTCTTTTACTTTCTGCACTACTTTCCCTTGGGCACCATCGTGTAATTTCTCCCTAGGTCGCCCTCCCTCCTTTCTACACCCTTGTCTCCCTCCCCTCCAATACCTCCCCATCATCCGACTTCTCATTAATACATTTACGCCCCAATGTTCAAAACCTGGAAATGTTGATCTCACGCCGTGATGTTTAAAGTGCATATTTACACTCAACTATATTTTGATACAAAAAAATGAAGCATCATCTTTTCCTTATTAGCTATCTACAAACTGGTTTTATTCTTCCCCTTATATTTATAGCCTGATACTACATTTTTAGGTAATCAATTGACAATTTTGTAATTATTTTTTCAATCAATAAAACATATCTTTGAGTTAGCAAGCTTTAATGCAGTAACTAATTTATTAAATTGACATGTTACAACGCTATCAATATACCCGTCCTGATCCACACTATAACATCCTAACAAATAGTTCTTGTATACTAAGTTTCCTCCTTGGATAGAAGTGAATATCTAACCTCTTCGGTCATTTTCCAAAACCTTTGGGTCTTAGAAAGCGTCCCTTTTCGTCCTTAAGTCCTTTGTTTGTGGAGGGACACAAGTCAAATTGCTAAGAAGATTTTCTTGCAAAATATATATTGATGAATGGATAAGCTTAGCACATTGGGGTAATGCAATTAAAAAGGCAAGAGAAACTATTTCAGTATTAACGGAAGAACTTCACTTAACATCCCTTTAGTTTTTAGATGGAGCATCTCCTTGCTTTTAGCGGGCCCACATCTGCCGCTGCATCTGCTGCTTTTGGCAGCAACAAGTGCTTTGTCCACGAACTTGGTCTTCCCTTATAGCACTTTTTTTTCATCTTTTTCTTTCCATACAACCTTTGCAATCTAGGACTTTCACGAGTATAATAGTTTTGTCTAGCAAAAGTCTTACCATTTCTGTGGGCTGGTAATTATACCACAATAAATACATAGTGCCTAAAAGGGCTAAAGCATAATTCTAAAAGACGATTCAAACCTGAATAAAGTCATCGTTCAATAATTTAAATATTCGAATCGAACAAAGAATCATAAATGACCTAGTCGTAACTATTGTTTTTTGTTTACCTACTGTGGTGTGTTATAGCTAATAGTGAAATAATTCCAATACGAATTCTGGGCATTTGTCCACTGCTTCCTCCTACCCATAAACGAACTATTTCAAAATATCAAGGAAAAGGTACACTTACAATCTCAGGGTCCTGTTTTGTATTTCGCCCGTGCTAATGTGGGTCATATCTTAGAGCAAAACACATTCACTAGATCCTCTTTAAATATCGAATATAAAACAAATCAAAAACCTTTCTAGATTGGTGATAAATAAGAACTCAAAACTAACTAATGTGATTTTGCTCTACTAATCGAGTACACAATTTTAGGGTGATTCTTTCTTTCCTACATAGTAACGATCCACGTTCTCCTTCCTCCTTTTATCTCCATGATTAGTAGCGGTCCAATCACATTATTATGCACTGTTTTGATGATAGAATATTTTGGGTGTGTGTAATTTAAAAAAAAGCATTTTTTAAGGATACACTGTTGTTGTCTTTGTTTACGGGTGAAGAGCTAATACTCCGAAAATATGTTATGGCTTCCTGTGCATTCTTCTCTCCACTCACTACCACGCTAAACAATTAAACACAAGCTTAATCAAATCAGCACTGGAAGCCAAAAGGTATTGTTCTCCACACACTTCCAATTTTTTATCCAACATATATCTCTTTGATGCACCACAAATTTCAACTGTTATAAATAACAATTTTGTTATCCAACAATAATAACTTCTTGAATGCACCACAAAATTCAACTGTTATAATAATAACCAAGAAAATGTTTCTACACACAAAAGAATTAAAGTACCGCTAGGATTGCCCGACGACACAAGTTGACCTTGTGCCCTTTTGGCTAATGTAATAATGCTTAGAGAAAAATTGTTCTTGGTACAACATGAAGGATTGTCTTCTCTACTTTTCAATAGCTAAGGGTTGGTTATCATGAGTAAAACCAATTAAAGTCTTGATACTTCAATTTTTGCTTGTTAGTGTATTCCATAATTAACTCATTTTTCTTACTTTTTTCAATTACAGACTTCTGGTTTGCGTTCTCTTATTTTTTGATAAACCCATATTTCCTCTGAAGTTTCACCATTGAAAGTTTATACTTTAGATTTTAAATCAGTAATCTTTTCCATAGTCAAATTTCCCTATTGATTTAAATCCAAATGATTTGTCAATGGATGGCCAATATCATAACATGATAAATTCTCTTTTTCTTTATCAGTGTAGTACTTTTTTGCGATATTGTTGGCAACACCCTTTTGGCTGCTCAATTACTACAATTGTTGATGGTGTACACTTTTGTTGTCGATAGCAACCTTTTTTGCTTCCAACATACAACATCTGAGAAATTGAGACCAAGGTACTACTGCAAACCCAATAATTCTTAAATAGTCCAATACTATACTCCACATTTACTCCTCCCCATAACTACATGCTAAATTCATCCTTCAGTCTTATTTTAACAGATCCTTTCCAGTCTACTATCGCTGATAACACCGTTAAAAAAGAGGTCACATGACACCATTTTGGTTTAAATACGTACATAGATATCCAAATTCTAATAACAGAGTCATGGCAACAAACAATATTATATAGTTATGTGCGCGTTTCCTTCCTTCTTTCTCCATGTTTACACCACCCTTACTGAAATCACAAAACACTGAACCCAAAAATTGACAATTTTCATCCCCGTGCTTGCACGGCAACTCTGCCTATTATTTTAGAAAAGGTTTAACCATGACTTTTCCCTTGTATTAATGAAATGAACTCGTATAAATATATTTAGGAATAAGGATCTTAAAAATATTCAATTTTTTGACTCGAATGTTTGTATTGTGATACTAAACTTTTCCATTACAACTTTTATTCCCTAGACTATTTAATTAAATACTTAATATATATAATATATATATATATTATATATATATACATACTACACACACACAACACACACACCACCATACATGTGACATATAAATATGTCAAATTTTAACAAATAATGATGTTGCATGTGAGCACATATATATGTTAAAATACTTATTAAATAGTTAATGGCGATTAATTGAATCCTTATGAAACTGTAATAGCGCAATAACACATCAAACCAAAGTAGTTTGAGATATTTTTTCAGATTCTTATTCCGATCCTATATTAAAAAAAATATTTATATTTATAACATAATATTTTTTCTTCATTCACTTTATCACTTTTTAGTAAAATTCAATTTTTAATAACATCTTACCAAAAATTCATTTTTTACTTCCCTCTAATCACCCATTTTTTAACATACCTTTTAACTCAATTTTGTGCACATTTTATTTACTTATAATACATCGTTAAATTTTCGTACTAAACAAGGCAAGACATATTCAAAAACAATCATAATACTTATATTATGCATGTATAATTTATTTTAAATACATATAGCAGATAACTTAGTATTGATATGCATTATTACTAGGTAAGAGCTGCCCGTGCAAGCACGGGCCCTACGTTGTAAAATTTTTGTGAGTTGAATGCAAGGATAGTGCATACATGGAGACACACTCACGTATAGATATAGATATTATAATGACAGTTATTTCGTTTGTTGTCATGGTTGTGTTATTTACATTCCACACAATTGTTTTTCAGTCTAGACAGAAAGTATCTATGAAATAATAGGGAAAATAAATTTAGTATGTAGATATGAGGAGTAAATGAGAAGTATAGTAGCATATCATTTCAAAATTTATGAGTGATTGCAAAATCTAATTACTTGACAATTTCCAAGAAACAAGCAGGCAGCAAAGTCCACGCTATCAACAGCAGAAGTGAACGCCATCTACATTTGTAATAGTTGAGTAGATAAAAGGGTGGTGCAATGCAGAAAAGTAGTACATGTTATGTTAATAACAAAAGGAGAAAGCATCAGTTGTAGAAGAAATGTTAACAATATATATGCTAAGTTGCATAATTTGATTATTTGGTTAGGAATAAAATGAGTGTGATATTAACATAAAATAGGATATTTGACTATTGAGGCATCTTATTGGGATTCAAATATGGGCATAAACTAATGACTTTTGAACACAAAGTCCTACCAGTTAAGTTATAATAGTGACATAACAATTGTTACTTGACAGGATCCATTACAAAACAATAGTACTATCCAAATCAGACACTGGACATATTTCTTAGTTGTTCAAAAGTGATCAACCCAAGACACTTTTATAAGATCATCTTTTCTAGTCTAGTAGATCATCAAAATCCTTTCGAATAATGCAACTACACACAAGAAACAAAACACTATTATTGATTCTGAACCCCAAAAGGGGTCATGGAATAACCAAATAAAACAAAACATAAGAATCCACATAAGAAAAATTACCAAAACATCAGTAAAGCACAAGAACAAGAAGTTAAACTCTAAATACATAAACTTTATCAAAACATCACTATAAACATATATTTCATAACATAAAGTATAAAGAATGAAAGTTTAGCGAGGAAAAGAATCAAATCTGTGAAGGACTTTACCAGAAGAAGCCCAAAAAATGCGAGAAGAGAAAGAATGAGGAGAAAATCAAACATAAGAAGTGATTTTTAAGGAAGCGATACGACCAGAAGATTAAATGCCATATGCACAACCGCAACAATATTCACAGCTAACTTGTGTACAATCTATCATCACCAAATCACAGTTATGAAATTTTTACTTTGATTAATCTCACCAAAACGATGAATTTCCAATCTCATTCATTCTTAGTCATCATCAAGTAACATGCTATAAATAGCTACAACAGGTATCCTAGTGACACTAATTTTAGTGTACAAAATGTTGTGAACACTGAAAAAGGCAATAGCTGCAATATAACATATGGGGAAGCAACATATTGAAAGGCAAAAATTTCACTTATATAAGTGAAATTGAAATAAACACAGCATTGCAGATTGCGTTAAAAAAAATTGAACCATGCTAAAACGTCTGAATATAAGTCAAATGAATGTCCCTAATGCACTTTTCTAACTTTGATTGGGAATAAGTAAATACACAGTTTATTGCAATATGGTGCTATCGGAGTAAGATTCAAGAAAGGAAGCCCAACATGGTAAAATTGAAATAATAAATTTACTTGCATTGTACTTCAACTTACATAGGAAAATATTAAAAAAAAACAATTTTTTTGTGTTTGAAAGTGTGAGCAGCATGTGTTTCAAATGGTATTTCAAAAGGATAATAATTTGTCACTTATTCTAGAACAGGGGTCTTATACTACATCTCTTGCACCTAAGATCAAAGTTTTGTAATTCCACGGCGGGGCTGTTTCGTATTAAGTAAAAACTTGAAGCCATTTCATAAGATTATTGAAGTAATAGAACATTTTCAAATATATAGTTTGAGCTATATGGATAAAAACTAGAGATGTCGATATGGGCTAGCCCACCCCATCCGGGCTAACCTATACATGCTTTGATATTTTACGGGTCAGGCCGGGCTAGCCCATTTTTGGTGTGGGCCAGAAAATGATCGGCCCAGCCCACAAGTACGTGGGCTACAGGCTTGCCAGGCCAGCCCACTTTTTAAAAATTATATTTTTTATAATTATTAAATTAAATTATAAATTACCATTTAAAAAATTACATAAATATCGACAAAACAATTACCTTATGTGGTTAGGCCCATTTGTTTTACACTTAATGGGGTTTGAATTCAAATCATTCAGATTTTCCGTCATTAAATGTATTTGTTTTAAGAACTAAGAGGCACTACTAACTGGATTTTAATTATTTAGATTATTTCATTAAGTTCGTTTATTTATTTTTCTATAAGGCCTCTAAATAGGCTGGATATATCTTGATGATCAGATCTGTACAGACAACCCTTAAATTCAACTAGATCACACACACACTCATAAAATTGTTTTCTATTTAATTACATGTTTGCCATATAATTTCCTTTAGTTTCATATTAACATACTATACATCTTAATTTCATAAATTAATCATAGATTGAAATGATAAGCACTCCATGATATATATTTATCACAGGGCGGTTTCAAAACATAAGAAAGTATTAGTTCATTTGATCGTTAACATAATAAATTTCTATTATAAAATAAATAAAATATTTTTTCCTAAAACTAATATATTTACTACTATAGATAAACTATTTAAAATTGCATTATATTTAGATTCTCAAATTATTTTTGAGTGCAAGGAAATAGTCAATATTAATGATTGGAACTTGAATGTTGAGTTCTTAAAGATAAATTATAATTAACCTTTTTATAACGGTAAAAACGTGTTAAAATATTATTTTTTATATTACAAAATATTTTACTAACAAGTTTTGAATTAATATTTTTTGATATAACGTTTAAATTTCATAGTGCATTCTACAACAAACCATCCCAAAAATTTAGTGTTCAGATTCAGAGCAATATTTTTTAAAATATTCAATGTTTATTCAGATTTACACATCGCAAATTTAACATTGCGTATGTCAAATTCATACGTCTAACTTTAGAGTGAAAATAATTAGACCTTAATGTCAACTACTTGTTAATCAAATTTACAAAACAAAAAATAAAATTTATCTTTATAAATTAGGGAAATGCACAAGTTTCCCCAAACTATAAAACGAATCCCAAAGACACAACGTACTAAGGTCTTTTACCCCCCCTTGAACTTTTTTTTTTTTCTAATTTTGGTGTACCTCTTTGACTTACTTGGCATCCAAATAAAAACCTGACGCGCCTCAATTGCGGGAGTCACTAAGTTCACATAGACAAAATGCTTATAAAATTACATAAAAAAAGTTCAGGGTAATAGGACGCTTAGTTTAGTTAAGGTGTTGTCTCTGGGTTTTGTTAGTCCTAGGGGTTAATTGTGCATTTTCTTTCTTGATCTATAATTTCTTTTTTCAATTAAAAGTATAAATATTATAGTAATATTAACCTAATTGTTTTGTTTTGGACTCTCTTCTCTTTAGTTTAAATTTAAATATTATATTAATATTTTAATTAATTTTTATTGGCCCATGGCCGCCCCTACTGATATTTCTATCCCCCCAAATGAGTGCAGGCTTATTTTAGGCCGGCCTAAAACCCTTTTTCTAAATGGGCTAAACAAAAATCTTAGATAGCCCCAGCCCATGTAAAATCCTGGGTTTAAGGCCTGCGGGTGCCCAACGGACCTAGCCCATATTGACGTCTCTAATAGAAACTAAGAGAGATCCATCTAGGCGAGAAAAGACTCGTTTTTATCTAATAGTCGAAGAATCCCTTGTTAGTTAGCTAGTCATACCTCAGTTGTTCATTGAAAAAACTCAACAGTTTGGATATGGACAGAGTTGAAACTCTCTATTATGATCCCACTTAGATACTTTTCCCAACTTTGGATCAAGGACAGTGTTCAAACTCGTGACGTGCACATTTCTCTATTTTTTCTCTCAATATCTAGAAAGCCTTTGTGAAGATCAACCAGTCGAATCCTTGCCTTTGCATGAAAGTATAGAGTTTTTTAAATTTATAGCCTCTACCACATGTATGTCATTTATCAACAACAAGTGCTCCTCATCAAAACTTAGAAGCAACAATATTTCAACTAACACTACCAAATATAGCAACATGAAGGTTTAATTGAAAATTACAAAACTCTAGTCCTTTACCTACCCATTCTTTCCTCCAAAACCTTAAATTAAGCCCAAGGAAAGAATATAATAATACCCTTAAAATTGGAAAGACTTCTGGAAATTATAAACTTGTATCAACTTAATTTTTGAAGGAGATGTAAATATCAAATTCTTTCACCTTTCCGTTGTTAAATGATATGGTCTTTTATGTTAAAGATGAAAGTGAAAACTTGATCACTGACCCAAACGTTATTGCTGGCCATACCTTCAACTACTGCTCAAATTGTTTTACTACATGTGTGAGAAGGCACAATGTAGACTACATCCTAGAAATCAACTATGACAAAAAAACACAAAAAATAAATTTCACGATTCTACTAGCTATAGACCATCAAAAATCAAAACTTAATAGTAAAAACAGAAATTGTAGCATTGAAAAACTAAACGTCGAGTTTGCAACTGAAATGTCAAGAATCAATTAACATGGCTGCAATAAGTTTCCCATCTTACCAGTTTGTACATCCTTTCTCACTTATTAAATCGAGGAAACTTCTTTAATGTTTTTAAGGAGATAACTCTTTATTGAGTTTTGGAAAAAAGAAAAAGGAAATACCAAAGCAAGAAAATTTATAGAGTTATTCCTCATTATCGTTCAGAATTTCAATCTTTCCTTCACAACACAACACATACAATTGATTAAGAAGGGAATTATTTTACATAAAAACAACATCATTATATATTCAAACATTGACGATAATTTAAATTCCAGAGGTTAGTAGACTTATCCTAGATCTATTAACAGATCAATAGGTCAATTCGAGTACAAGTAATTGCAAATTGTAACCTCTGATATTCTGACCGTGTCACGAAAAGGCGCATCTGAGATATTTAGCATAAACAACTACTTAAAACATCCTTACTTCACCATTAAAGCAAATAGTAATCTAGGAAGGTTATGTATTCTCATAACACATTTGTCACAAGAACCAAGTAACCTCATATGACAAAGTAAAGATAAAACAAGCTAATTACTCTTATAAACTTTACCTAAGCAATATAAACTTCTCTGTTTATAATTGTTGTACCTAGGCTATCTTGTGTGAACCTCGACCAATCCACTAGGTACTTACTACTACCTAGCAATACAAATATCGAGCGATTACGTCCACTAAGCTTAGGCGGATGCAAGCAATTTTTTCACTTTATCAATTATTCCTATAGGGACCTAGCAACACATATATTGAGTAACTCCATCCATTAAACTTAGGCAGATGCAAGATATATCTGCACTTTTTAAGTTATTCCTCTATTGGGATTCCAACCTCGGTTCCCAATTTCCCCACAACAATTTCTCAGTCGTAGGTCATTCCCTTGCGACTAAAATTCATATTTTGCTATTTTCTTTTGTCGAAACATCATAAAGAGATAAAAGAGATACGAAAACCAAATAAATATAGTATCGTAATGCATAAGTTGAACGCAATATCGTCGGGATCTAATGAGGAAAATTTTAAATTTCATTGCCTAGAAGCTATGAAAAAACTCCTAAATAAACTCACAAGAGCCCAGAAAATTGATACCCAACAAAAATAAAGAAACCCATAAAGTAAATTCCGACGGCAAAACATCACATTAATTATTGCATGTGAAAAAACACAACAAAAATCTGAATGCAGTTTCCTAACAACCCAAAATAGAAGAGGGAAATCACCCAACCCAAATTGATATCATAACAATCAAAATTATTGGGATTTTCAAAACACAAGAAAAATCGAATTCAATTAAAAACCCTAATGAAAAAGAAAATAGTCACATACCTGGATCAAATTTTGAATATTCACACACCCAATCAAATATGGTCAAAGAAAGATAAAAATGGTGAAATATGTCTCAACTTCATTATGAGGAAAAGAAATATGATACAAAAATCTCAATGAAAAAAATGGAAGAGTCTAACCTGGATAGAATGCCGAAAAAACGATGGTGTATAAATGATGAAGACACAGAAAATAAATTGATTATACAGATGGAAGACACATAACTATAATATGGAGCTGAAAAGACAAGGATGATAACACATAAAGAAGACACATAACTATAATATAAAGATAAAAAAACTGAAATACTGTTATAAAACTATAGAATAAGAAGAAGAAACTAGAGAGAAAAGAAGAGAAGACTTGTTATTTCTCTTGATAAATGAAGTTAAGTGAAGAGAGAACACTATTTATAGGAGAAATCTAACCTTGTCGCCCAAGTAAGGAATCTTAATCATCTCCGAAAAATAGACTCCCACATGATAGACACATTCACTAATAATACAAATACTTATAACACTCGCACCCTTCATGTCTAATCTAGATGATGTTCCCATCAAAAACCTCTAAAAAAAGACTTTAAGTAAAAAGTAAAAACTCGAGTAAAGGAAAAGAGTACAACATATCTATTAATAACGCATCTAGGCTGCCGTCTATTAAAAATCTATATCAAAGGAAAATACTCAGTGGGACAAAACCTCGTAAGGGAAAAAGAGGATCAGCGCGTATCACCGTCACTCTCTTAATGATAACATCAGATCCCAGAGACTTTAATCTTCGCCATTCCAAGCTTGTGCACTCATCTTCTTGAAATTGCAGTTGGTAGTAGACTTGGTGAATAGGAACAGGCCACATTGTCACGTGAACGAATATGTTGGCCCATTTATATCACCGATTCTTTTGAAGTTTCATGTGTATTAGAAAAGCTTCGGTGAAATATGCTTTTTTCGTATATCCTTTGATGAGAATCCTGCCTTAGTTGTGTCTATGCATTCTGCTTATCTTCTTATAAAGTGGTAGGTTTTATCATAAATCCCAAACTGCACATTTCTCCTGCGAATGAGATGCATCATATACCTTTAACCACACACATTCTCTACTTGCTTTCTATGAATAACTATTATTTCAGCATGATTAGATTAAAGAGTGGCTACGATGGACTTCGTTGGTAATCTGCTAAGATATGGCAGTCCCATCATATAAACACGAGCTGTTGGGATCAGAGCTATTGTGGATCAGATAAAATATCGCTGCATCACATAAAACCACAAGATTTGGGATACTAATTACAGAATAAGAATAAGCCCATATCAGTTGTCCCTTTAATATATTCGCCAATGTGTTTTGATCCTATTCCAATTTCTCCTAGTAGGAGCAGATACTATATTTTGCTACAAGTTAAGCAACAAAAGCTATATCAAGGCCTTGTAGTATTAAACAATACATTAGCTGCATGCAATTGCACTAACATATGGTACTTTCAGAACAACGAATTTCTTCATCCTTTTCTTGAGGTCGGATGGATCCTTATTCACATCATTGTAATGAACACCCATCAGATGTAACTTACTGATGCTCTTCATCATCCAGAATCTTTTCAACACTTTTTCTGTGTATGAGATTGATGAATCAAAAATACCATTTACCAAATGCTAAATTTGCAAAGCTGCAAGACATAATTTTGTCCTTCCTTCAGATCTTTTCATCTTCAAAATTCATATCTTTAAATAATCATATTGGGGGCCTTTGTCAATATCTATTTTGGAGTTCAATAAGATTTATGTCATCAACATAAATAGGCTACATAAAAAATATGTGCATACAAATTCCAAATTGTTTTCTTTATAAAGAACGAAATGGACAATTGCCATTATTTTTTATAACCTTCCTTATTAATACTCATCTAAGGCGGTTATACCACATGGCGCGCCAAGATTGCTTCAAACGCATATAATGATCTTTGCAATTAATTGATACATTTCTTCTCGAGATTTTTGATATTACAATGATTTAGGGCAGGCGCAATATCCTTCAGGAATTTTCAATGTTGGTCCATTATCAGTGATCATAAAGGTAGGTTGTAAGCGCACATCCATCAAATGCATTTCAAGTTGCTTCATAAGGAATGTGAAACTAATAAGATAACGCAATGTTTTTGGCATCTCATAACGGGTGAGTATGTCTCTTCATATGTCGATCGATGGCCGAAGTACCTTGAGAAAATCCTTTTGCACAGGCATGTTTTAATACTTTGTATTGGCATTTTCCTCATTTCTGATTTCGGCTCATGCAAAAATCCATTTGTAACCTAAAGGTTTTAATACCATTAGGTGTTATGAACTATAGGCCAAAACTTCAAGTCTGGCAAGTGATACAACTCTGATGGAATTGGGCTTCTTGCGCATTTGGCGCAATCATCTTCGTTGGCGACATTCTTATAATAGATTGAGGTTCATGATCGCTCATTATCTTGCATGATTTTTTTTGCAACATTACATGCAAAGACATAATCAACGCACATTTCTGATCGATTCATATTAGTTTCAACATCTCTTAAATTATGGATAGTTCACATTATTCTTTAAAGTTTTTCACGTTCATTGATTCTTTGCATATAATCAGAGCTTCTTCAATTTGACTTCCATATGATGATTCTTTCATAGTGTCATCTTTGACTTTGAATCTTTCTTTTTCGAGATTTTGATCCTTAGACCCAAGGGTGTATCAGCGCTTTAGGTGTGTTTTGACTCAATTAGCTATAACACTAGTGGATGGTCCTTTAGGACATCGTGTCGAATTGGGACATTCTTGCAGGAATATGGATTTAGTATCCTCTTTCAAATCTGTAAATGCATCTGGCATTTGATTTGCAATTTCTGGCAGATGAATAATCTTTTGTACTTCTTGTTCGCAAGTATAAGATATGGATCAAGATGAGACAATGATAAAATTTTCACAAAAATTTCTCGTTTAATTTGGCAAACTATCTCTCCGTCTCTATTTCTCTTCCCCCTAATTTTGGGAAACCGTTCTCATCCAAACCGACAATCTTGCAATCTAGTAGTAAACATGTCTCTCTGAGTCAATGGTTCAAGATATAGAATAATGGAGGGTGACTCAAACCACACATATAGTTCCTACCTTCTCTGAGAGCGCCATCTTAGTGCGTTTGGTGGTGCCTACAGGCACATGTACAACACGTCCAAAAAATTTAGATGGGGGGGAACATATAAGGTTCTTGACCCATACCAACTTGGGGCAATGGAGACACCTTATGATAACTACTTGTTGTCTGAGTACGAATAACTGTTGCAATGGCATGCAAGAATTGCAATGTCCGCCATCACCTACAGAAGTGGCTAACTTAGTTTTCATAACCATATGGTCTTGCTATTAATTGCAAACGTTAATTAATGACATCCGCGAACCATTCTGATGTATGAACATGAGCACACGGAGTGTTAAACTCTTATCCCAATTGCTAAACAATATATTGTAATGATATGGATGAAAAACGTGTTTCAACATATCAAGACAAATGGCTTAAATCTGATTATCAGGGAATAGTGTGGCCTTAACCTTATTATTTGTGGCCAATATATTGCAAATGCTCAATTACGAGATGACAAAGGCTACCTGAGACCTATTCTAAAGAATCGTTCATCTATTAGAACAATAAATTTCCTAAATGACTCCAGCTAGGTGGCTGGAATAAGTCGCACAATATCCCCATGCATACTTCAAGAACGCAGGGGACATCATCTTAACTTCATAGGTGATGGTCTCACAGATTTAACTTGCCTGATAACAATCAGTAACATAGAAAATTCACACCATTTAAAAAGAACTTTTAGGGCTTATAGGGGATTCCATTCGAATTTTCTTATAATCCGTCTCATCATTATTGACGCCAGGATGTCTATGACGATCATGCTAAAGTAAAAATTTATTGGAATTCAAACAAACTTCTTATTTACCTAGAAAATGTGTCCTCATTGTCACTTAATTTTTTTTCCTACTACAAAGCCAGAAGATAAAGTAGAGAACTTTTCGCATAACACATTCTGCTCCAGAGACATACTTGGTGATACCAAGATTTCAGACAAGTTTTTCTCTTAGATTTTGGAGAAAACATAGCGATCACTAATGATGAGTTTAGTTCCCTTGGGTTCAAAATTAGCAATGGCCACTTCCAAAACCTCAATCCATATTAGTACCTACCAAAAATTATAGTACACATTTATTTTACCGATCTTAAATGATAAATATTTCTTAGTTTTGAATATCGTATGTGCTGTACCAGAATCAATCAACTAAAAAACAAATATCTGTTCATATTTGCACTATACATATTTTGATAATATGTCTTAAATTAGCCATATCTCACATGAAATTACATACACAATAATAATATATATTAAATATTAGTGTTGTCAAAAGGGTACACTATATTCAAAGGAATAAATCAATAAGTTAAATGTTAGAAATTAAGCCTTAGATTTATGTTCCTTTAAATAGTCAAAAAATGAGTTGTTAAGGAAGAATAAATAAATCATTATGATCATCCTAGTAATAAAGACTGTATGTTTTAACATTAGATAAAATTAAGACCATAATATAAAACAAACACATGATCAATCCTAGTTATATCAGACTTTATGTTTTTTAACGATAGACCGAGTTAAAGACCCTAATATAATACAAACACGTGATAAAGTTTAGTATTTGACTAACTCTATCATATTAGTAATCATATAAAGAAATCATGAATAAATATATATTATTTTATTTAAATTAAGGAACAGATATTAAGACTAAAAACAATTTTAAATACTAATAACTCATTGCATAACTATCATTACATGTAATTTATATATACTACCGCAAAAAAATATAACTCTTTCTGTTCACAACAATGCCCATTAAGTGATCTATTTTTCCTATCAGATGTTCTGAAGAATCTGCACATCCAAGTGGCGTGTGTCAACATTGAATATTCAGAGATAAATTTGTACCCTCAGAATTTTTCTCTTTCTTCTATAGTGATTCTTGATAAGCTGCAACCAAGTGTTTGGGGAGTATGACATCAATCACTACGGCATATGACCACTTTCAACCACATCAAAAACAACCGTCCCTAGTTGCTATCAGCAGCGTTTCTCATCCTTCTCTTTTTGTCGCTTTTATTTTAGATGAATGAATATGCCGGGAAGGAAATAATTACTTTTTTTTTTTTTTTTTTTTTTTTTTTTTTTTTTTTTGACCATAATCACGATCCACGACCACGATTAGGACCACAGACCTTTTCCAGACGCCTAGCATGTCGGGCGTAGACTCCTCATTCACTTCAGGGAAGTGGTTCAGATCCAGGTAGCTCGATTTTTCTGATTTTTTCAGAATAAATCATTTATTTTTGCTCGGCCACTAATGAAGATGAGAACTTAGTTCAATCCATTTTTGAAACCTTTCTCTGCAATATTGTTGCTGCAAGAGCAGCATTCGAGGCATGAAAAGTGGAGAACGTCTTTTTCCAATCATATCAATCTCATCTAACTCATTTTCTCCATATAATTTCAATTGAGATTGATTCCTGAACATGGTAGAATGTATACTCATGAATATACTTATAAGTCTTGAGCCTTAGAATGCATCCAATCATATCGTGGCCTTTGGATGTATGACCATCTTCAAGTTGGTCACATCGTTCTTTAGGTTTTTCACAACAGAAGTGGGATCCTTAGACTGTTTAGCTTATTCGATTTCAGAATCTCGTTAAGGATGATGACGCAAGAATATCATTTCCTCGTGCACATATTTTGATTTGATACCCTTATTTTCTTTCTTTTATAGTCTCCTAGTAAACCCCATTGGCAAATTCAAGGTGGATTTAAGCATCCAAACAGCACCATGATAGATAGTTACTACTACTCGCCTAACTCGTTGAAGGGCAGTGAACTCTTAGGTTTTGTAAGTTTGGTGGCCTCATTAAAATTAAAAGCAAAAAATAAATAATACCTTTATAATTCTTCAATCTAACTCATTTTTAGAAATTAGAGTCTCTTTGGTTGATAATCGTGTTATAAACTAATAGAATAAAATTAAGAAACTAGAGAGAAAAGGGAGAGAAGGACTTGTTATTTCTCATTGATGATGAATTTACAATGAAGAGGAGCTCTCTTATTTAATAGGAGAAAGTCTTAAGCTTGTCCCAATAAAACTCTTTAATCATATCCTAAAAAGGACTACACATGATAGACATTCACTATAATACAAATACTTTATAACAAATACCATTTAGAATAATAAAGTAGGCTTGTTGAATCAAATCACTTCTAATATAAAGGTAAAGAGTAATCAATAATAAGAAAGAAGAAAAAAATATCACTAAAATCAATAATTATTTAGAGTGTGTTTGGTACGAAAGAAAACATTTTATGGAAAATATTTTCCAATTTTGTCATGTTTGGTTGGGAGCATAAAAGTTTTGACGTAAACGTGTTTTTTCCAAATCAACTCACTTTTCCTCAAAATTAGGAATTCCCTTAAATATTAAGGAAGAAACATCTTTTCCAAAGCTCTCATCCAATTTCAATTACATTTTTTTTTTGGAAAATCATTCATTTAAAAAAAAAAAATTATTTCAATTTCATTCAAATTTTATGTTTTTTCAGCAAAACAACGCCGATCCGTCTGACCACCCTCGGCTTCAACCCCACTTACCACTCTGCCCAAAAATTATTTTGCTTTTTAAAAATTTTTTCAACTTCAAATTTCATTTGTAAACTCCTAACTCGTTCTCGCGCCCTGGGCCAGCCGTCCCCCTAACCAGTCCCCCCAATCCCTAACCCCCAAAAATTAAATTTGCTGTTAAAAAATAGCTATAATACTTCAAAATTTTTATTTTTCACTCCCTCGACGCTCTCACCCCTTGCCCACCCCCGACTACCCCCACACCCCCCAACACACTTATTTTTAAAATATTTTCATTTCATAAATTATTTTCTACGCCTAGTAAAAATAAAAGATGTTCCTCAAAAATATTTTTCATTCCTAAATTAAACACAAAATTATTTCCAGAAAATATTTTCTACTCAACAATCGAACATGAGAAAATAAGTCCAAGATCTACTTGTTTTCCAGGAAAACATTTTCTAGAAAAACATTTTCCATGAAAATCATTTTCCTTCATACCAAACACACCCTTAATAAAAAATAATAATTTTTTCTATTGGGGTAAAGTGAGGAAGAATTTTTATTGCATATTTGCTGGACTAGAGAAGTGGGCTGGCTGGGAGAAAATGGAAAAGTGAGATTGGCCCAAATTTAGTTTCGACTGTAAGGTAAAAAAATGTATAAAATTATAATTTCAAAATGGTTAGATGCGTTACAATTATAACCAATTAACAAGCTTAGCCAAATTGAATATAATTGATAAATTTGGGTAAAATTAAATAAGATGAATTACTATCGATTAATTGTGATTCTTAATCTTAACAAAATAAAATGATTAACTTAATTATGAACTAATTAATTTAACATTATAACCATAATGTGAATCAAACTAAATTACTCCCACTGTTTCAAAAAGAGTGTCCCGCATTTTTTTCTTTTTAGGTGTTAGTCTGATTCAGAGAAAATTGATCCTTTCCTTTTTTTTGTTAGCATACACTTCCAACTTTAACTTTCCATTGACATGTAAGATCACAACATTAAAGGGCATTTGATACATTGTGATTATAAGTTTGATTTAGAAGCCAACAAGATTAAAAGTCTTCTTTCTTTTCTTAACTTCGTTTCAAGTCAATAACTAGGGTCATTATCCCTATTTTTTTTAAAAAAGAGGTAACAGAATATTTAACAAAACATAAGATATTTTGTGATGATATTGAAATACTTATAAAATATACTAATTATGTACATAACTTTTAAAAATATATTTATTAGTTTAAAATTTATAAAATTGACAAAAATAACCTTAAATATTTGAATTTCAGCATAAAATTAAATTATTTTCATTGGGGGGCAGGATATAATCGTTGTGCTTTAGAATAGAACTATTTATAAACCATTTTTAAGAAATAAATCTTGTAAACTTTTTTCTAATTCCTAATCATATAGCTTTTATTATAGGTTCTGTGTGTTCACATATTTTGAAAATGAGACATTGTTTGTTCTAAATTTCAAGTCTTTTAATTTGCAATCTTTGTGCACTGTACATAATCTAATTCTTATTTTTTTCTTCTTTCTTCGCTTTTTTCTATAGGCCAAATCTACTGCAATATATATATATATATATTATATATATGAGATATATATCTATATATATATATATATAATGATATAGATATATATATATATATCTCTATCTATCTACTATAGAGCTTAATATACTATAATATATATACTAATATATATATATTAAAATATTAAAAAATTTTTGTTAAACTTTTAATATATATATATATACATATTTATTATTAAAAAATTATAAATAATGTTGAAGTTTACTTCAGAAAATAACTTAAAATATTTGGATATTATAAAACTACATTACTCCTCCGTTTCATAAAGAATAACCTAGTTTGAACTTGTGTTACGGTAGTTTAAGAAATAAAGAAGACTTTGATTCAGTGGTCCTAAATTAAGTTATGTCAAAATGTAAAAAATTGTCCTTTTCAATCTTGTGGTCTTAAACATGCGCACGTGGAAGTTTGTTACCGTCCGAAAAAAAGAAAGAAGTCTTCTTTTTTTACAACGATTAAAAAGGAAAGAGTCATTTTTTTTGAAGTACAGAGGGAGTATTTCAACACCGTTCGAAAATTGAAAAATTCTCGTGTCACGACCCAAAATTAGCCGCGAAGTGGCACTCCCCCCACAACCTTATCTTACTAGGGTGAGCGAAGCCTAACAATTCTAAACCCCAACATTTACCAACATTTCAACCATAATAAACAAAATATAATGCGGAAGAGACTGCAATCTCTTCTTAATATCACCAATAAACAAGCCTTCCTAAAGTTATAAACTATCACCTCCCCAAAACCTGGAAAGTCCTCAAAAACACACCAAGACATCTTCCTCAAATTTTTAAATCTAAGAGGTAATTAAGAAGCTAAAAACTTAAATAAAAGATTTCCATGTCAGAACTTCAAGACTATCAAGACGTGAAGGAGAGACTCCAGTCCGATCTAGGAGTAATAGCTCACCCTGAAGTCTGATGTGCTGGAAACTGTGATAGAGTTGAGGACGAAACGAAGTGCGATGGCACGCTTGCTGGCACGCCACAATAACAAGAAGAAATTACAAGTATAGGTCAGTACAAGGAACCTACTGAGTAGGTATCATCGTCCAACTGCAAAATCGAAAGCATATATATCAAGTACATTATAAAATCAACTTACAATACTCAACCCAGGTGGAAACACACAAGTACAGTAGAGGCCATGGGCAACAACATCAAGGCGCACCTATGAGACTCAAGCCTCCGCACAATACTCATATTGGGACAAGTTCTTCAAAATTGAGGTATATTAACATGATTCAAGACTTACTTCTCTTTATTCTTATGCGGGTCGGAACGTGACACTTTCTCAACTACTCCGATCCGCCTAATTCTACGTGTTTGGAACGTGACACCTCCGATCCCTTCCTCCTTATACTACGTGTCGGAACGTCGACATAACCCGATCCCCTTATGCTAACTGTCGGAACGTGACTACCTGATCCCCTAATACTATCCTTGTCGGACGTGACACCGGATCCCCTAATACTACGTCTCGGAACTGACATAACCGACCCCTAAATACTCACGTTCGAAACGTGACCCGATCCACTAATCTCATTAATTTTATTTCATGCAAGTATTTCGTTATTCCAAGCGCGTCATCTTAAACAGGAGGATTCAAGATTAAAGGTTCAAAAGTATCTATTCAATCCTTTCACAATTACACAATTACAGACAACAACAAACCCATCAATCC